>CM039616.1:33123925-33447829 GCA_022457205.1 Saccharum spontaneum | reverse complement strand
AATATGTGCAGCTATGGGTAGGCATACAATATGACAGCAAGGATTAGCAATTAACGAAAGCAGATTAGCGATTGTTCAATCCAGATCCAAAGTACAAATCACAGCTGCTGGCTAAGACGTGTCGAGACGTAGCGGAACAAGGTGAAAACAAAGGACGATGGAAAGAACGCACAGAACAAGCAAATAACCTGGATTTTTCCTTTTTCCTGAATTTTTCCCTGATTTTTCCAAAAGGCGCTAGTAGAAATCAATTTTTTTTATTTTTTCACTATTTTTTTATATTTTTCTTTGAACAAGAATCACAAAAGATGCAACCACAAAAATTGGCACCTACAACTGAGGTGGGATGTGGTCTATAGAAATACAGCACGTTCTCTGAAAAGCGTGCAAAAACTTTGACAATTTTTTTTCTTTATTTTCCTGAATTTTTTAGCAATTTTAACGAAACCAAACAGGGCGAAGCAATCTGTTGTTAAGCGTGGGTAACAGTTGTAAGATGAACCTGTGCTGACAGAAGAATATGTGGAGCAATGGGTAGGCACACAATATGACCGCAAGGATTAGCAATTAACGAAAGCAGATTAGCGATTGTTCAATCCAGAACCAAAGTACAAATCACAGCTGCTGGCTAAGACGTGTCGAGACGTAGCGCAACAAAGTAAAAACAAAGGACGATGGAAAGAACGCACAGAACAAGCAAATAACCTAGATTTTTCCTTTTTCCTGAATTTTTCCCTGATTTTTCCAAAGGGCACTAGTAGGAATCAATTTTTTTATTTATTTTTTCACTATTTTTTATATTTTTCTCTTAACAAGGATCACAAAAGATGCAACCACAAAAATTAGCACCTACAACTGAGGTGGGATGTGGTCTACAGAAATACATCACGTTCTCTAAAAAGCGTGCAAAAACTTTGACAAATTTTTTTCCTTATTTTCCTGAATTTTTTTTGGCAATTTTAACGAAACCAAACAGGGCGAAGCAATCTGTTGTTAAGCGTGGGTAACAGTTGCAAGATGAACCTGTGCTGACAGAAGAATATGTGGAACTATGGGTAGGCACACAATATGACAGCAAGGATTAGCAATTAACGAAAGCAGATTAGCGATTGTTCAATCCAGATCCAAAGTACAAATCACAGCTGCTGGCTAAGACGTGTCGAGACGTAGCGCAACAAGGTGAAAACAAAGGACGATGGAAAGAACGCACAGAACAAGCAAATAACCTGGATTTTTCCTTTTTCCTGAATTTTTCCCTGATTTTTCCAAAAGGTACTAGTAGGACTCAAATTTTTTTCACTATTTTTTTTATATTTTTCTCTGAACAAGGATCACAAAAGATGCAACCACAAAAATTGGCACCTACAACTGAGGTGGGATGTGGTCTACAGAAATACAGCACGTCTTTGAAAAGCATGCAAAAACTTTGACAATTTTTTTGCTTATTCTCCTGAATTTTTTTGGCAATTTTAACGAAACCAAACAGGGCGAAGCAATCTATTGTTAAGCGTGGGTAACAGTTGCAAGATGAACCTATGCTAACAGAAGAATATGTGGAGCTATAGGTAGGCACACAATATGACAACAAGGATTAGCAATTAACGAAAGCAGATTAGCGGTTGTTCAATCCAGATCCAAAGTACAAATCACAGCTGCTGGCTAAGAAGTGTCGAGACGTAGCGCAACAAGGTGAAAACAAAGGACGATGGAAAGAACGCACAGAACAAGCAAATAACCTAGATTTTTCCTTTTTCCTGAATTTTTCCCTGATTTTTCCAAAAGGCACTAGTAGGAATCAAATTTTTTTTATTTTTTCACTATTTTTTTATATTTTTCTCTGAACAAGGATCACAAAAGATGCAACCACAAAAATTGGCACCTACAACTGAGGTGGGATGTGGTCTACAGAAATACAGCACGTTCTCTGAAAAGCGTGCAAAAATTTTGACAATTTTTTTTCTTTATTTTCCTGAATTTTTTTGGCAATTTTAACGAAACCAAATAGGGCGAAGCAATCTGTTGTTAAGCATGGGTAACAGTTGCAAGATGAACCTATGCTGACAGAAGAATATGTGGAGCTATGGGTAGGCAGACAATATGACAGCAAGGATTAGCAATTAACGAAAGCAGATTAGCGATTGTTCAATCCAGATCCAAAGTACAAATCACAGCTGCTGGCTAAGACGTGTCGAGACTTAGCGCAACAAGGTGAAAACAAAGGACGATGGAAAGAACGCACAGAACAAGCAAATAACCTGGATTTTTCCTTTTTCCTGAATTTTTCCCTGATTTTTCCAAAAGGCACTAGTGGGAATCAAAAAAAATTTTCACTATTTTTTTATATTTTTCTCTGAACAAGGATCACAAAAGATGCAACCACAAAAATTGGCACCTACAACTGAGGTGGGATGTGGTCTATAGAAATACAGCACGTTCTGTGAAAAGCGTGCAAAAACTTTGACAATTTTTTTCTTTATTTTCCTGATTTTTTTTTGGCAATTTTAACAAAACCAAACAGAGTGAAGCAATCTGGTGTTAAGCGTGGTTAGCAGTTGCAAGATGAACCTGTGCTAACAGAAGAATATGTGGAGCTATGGGTAGGCATACAATATGACAGCAAGGATTAGCAATTAACGAAAGCAGATTAGCGATTGTTCAATCCAGATCCAAAGTACAAATCACAGCTGCTGGCTAAGACGTGTCGAGACGTAGCGCAACAAGGTGAAAACAAAGGACGATGGAAAGAACGCACAGAACAAGCAAATAACCTGGATTTTTCCTTTTTCCTGAATTTTTCCCTGATTTTTCCAAAAGGCACTAGTAGAAATCAATGTTTTTATATTTTTTCACTATTTTTTTATATTTTTCTTTGAACAAGAATCACAAAAGATGCAACCACAAAAATTGGCACCTACAACTGAGGTGGGATGTGGTCTATAGAAATACAGCACGTTCTCTGAAAAGCGTGCAAAAACTTTGACAATTTTTTTTCTTTATTTTCCTGAATTTTTTAGCAATTTTAACGAAACCAAACAGGGCGAAGCAATCTGTTGTTAAGCGTGGGTAACAGTTGTAAGATGAACCTGTGCTGACAGAAGAATATGTGGAGCTATGGGTAGGCACACAATATGACCGCAAGGATTAGCAATTAACGAAAGCAGATTAGCGATTGTTCAATTCAGATCCAAAGTACAAATCACAGCTGCTGGCTAAGACGTGTCGAGACGTAGCGCAACAAAGTAAAAACAAAGGACGATGGAAAGAACGCACAGAACAAGCAAATAACCTAGATTTTTCCTTTTTCCTGAATTTTTCCATGATTTTTCCAAAGGGCACTAGTAGGAATCAATTTTTTTATTTATTTTTTCACTATTTTTTATATTTTTCTCTGAACAAGGATCACAAAAGATGCAACAACAAAAATTAGCACCTACAACTGAGGTGGGATGTGGTCTACAGAAATACATCACGTTCTCTAAAAAGCGTGCAAAAACTTTGACAAATTTTTTTCCTTATTTTTCTGAATTTTTTTTGGCAATTTTAACGAAACCAAACAGGGCGAAGCAATCTGTTGTTAAGCGTGGGTAACGGTTGCAAGATGAACCTGTGCTGACAGAAGAATATGTGGAACTATGGGTAGGCACACAATATGACAGCAAGGATTAGCAATTAACGAAAGCAGATTAGCGATTGTTCAATCCAGATCCAAAGTACAAATCACAGCTGCTGGCTAAGACGTGTCGAGACGTAGCGCAACAAGGTGAAAACAAAGGACGATGGAAAGAACGCACAGAACAAGCAAATAACCTGGATTTTTCCTTTTTCCTGAATTTTTCCCTGATTTTTCCAAAAGGTACTAGAAGGACTCAAATTTTTTTTCACTATTTTTTTTTATATTTTTCTCTGAACAAGGATCACAAAAGATGCAACCACAAAAATTGGCACCTACAACTGAGGTGGGATGTGGTCTATAGAAATACAGCACGTCTTTGAAAAGCATGCAAAAACTTTGACAATTTTTTTGCTTATTCTCCTGAATTTTTTTGGCAATTTTAACGAAACCAAACACGGCAAAGCAATCTATTGTTAAGCGTGGGTAACAGTTGCAAGATGAACCTATGCTAACAGAAGAATATGTGGAGCTATAGGTAGGCACACAATATGACAGCAAGGATTAGCAATTAACGAAAGCAGATTAGCGGTTGTTCAATCCAGATCCAAAGTACAAATCACAGCGGCTGGCTAAGAAGTGTCGAGACGTAGCGCAACAAGGTGAAAACAAAGGACGATGGAAAGAACGCACAGAACAAGCAAATAACCTGGATTTTTCCTTTTTCCTGAATTTTTCCCTGATTTTTCCAAAAGGCACTAGTAGGAATCAAATTTTTTTCACTATTTTTTTATATTTTTCTCTGAACAAGGATCACAAAAGATGCAACCACAAAATTTGGCACCTACAACTGAGGTGGGATGTGGTCTATAGAAATACAGCACGTTCTCTGAAAAGCATGCAAAAACTTTGACAATTTTTTTCTTTGTTTTCCTGAATTTTTTTGGCAATTTTAACGAAACCAAACAGGGCGAAGCAATCTGTTGTTAAGCGTGGGTAACAGTTGCAAGATGAACCTATGCTAACAGAAGAATATGTGGAGCTATAGGTAGGCACACAATATGACAGCAAGGATTAGCAATTAACGAAAGCAGATTAGCGATTGTTCAATCCAGATCCAAAGTACAAATCACAGCTGCTGGCTAAGACGTGTCGAGACGTAGCGCAACAAGGTGAAAACAAAGGACGATGGAAAGAACGCACAGAACAAGCAAATAACCTGGATTTTTCCTTTTTCCTGAATTTTTCCCTGATTTTTCCAAAAGGCACTATAGAAATCAATTTTTTTTGATTTTTTCACTATTTTTTTATATTTTTCTTTGAACAAGAATCACAAAAGATGCAACCACAAAAATTGGCACCTACAACTGAGGTGGGATGTGGTCTATAGAAATACAGCACGTTCTCTGAAAAGCGTGCAAAAACTTTGACAATTTTTTTTCTTTATTTTCCTGAATTTTTTAGCAATTTTAACGAAACCAAACAGGGCGAAGCAATCTGTTGTTAAGCGTGGGTAACAGTTGTAAGATGAACCTGTGCTGACAGAAGAATATGTGGAGCTATGGGTAGGCACACAATATGACCGCAAGGATTAGCAATTAACGAAAGCAGATTAGCGATTGTTCAATCCAGATCCAAAGTACAAATCACAGCTGCTGGCTAAGACGTGTCGAGACGTAGCGCAACAAAGTAAAAACAAAGGACGATGGAAAGAACGCACAGAACAAGCAAATAACCTGGATTTTTCCTTTTTTCTGAAATTTTCCCTGATTTTTCCAAAAGGCACTAGTAGGAATCAATTTTTTTTTATTTTTTCACTATTTTTTTTATATTTTTCTCTGAACATGGATCACAAAAGATGCAACCACAAAAATTGGCACCTACAACTGAGGTGGGATGTGGTCTACAGAAATACATCACGTTCTCTAAAAAGCGTGCAAAAACTTTGACAAATTTTTTTCCTTATTTTTCTGAATTTTTTTTGGCAATTTTAACGAAACCAAACAGGGCGAAGCAATCTGTTGTTAAGCGTGGGTAACGGTTGCAAGATGAACCTGTGCTGACAGAAGAATATGTGGAACTATCGGTAGGCACACAATATGACAGCAAGGATTAGCAATTAACGAAAGCAGATTAGCGATTGTTCAATCCAGATCCAAAGTACAAATCACAGCTGCTGGCTAAGACGTGTCGAGACGTAGCGCAACAAGGTGAAAACAAAGGACGATGGAAAGAACACACAGAACAAGCAAATAACCTGGATTTTTCCTTTTTCCTGAATTTTTCCCTGATTTTTCCAAAAGGTACTAGTAGGACTCAAATTTTTTTTCACTATTTTTTTTATATTTTTCTCTGAACAAGGATCACAAAAGATGCAACCACAAAAATTGGCACCTACAACTGAGGTGGGATGTGGTCTACAGAAATACAGCACGTCTTTGAAAAGCATGCAAAAACTTTGACAATTTTTTTGCTTATTCTCCTGAATTTTTTTGGCAATTTTAACGAAACCAAACAGGGCGAAGCAATCTATTGTTAAGCGTGGGTAACAGTTGCAAGATGAACCTATGCTAACAGAAGAATATGTGGAGCTATAGGTAGGCACACAATATGACAACAAGGATTAGCAATTAACGAAAGCATATTAGCGGTTGTTCAATCCAGATCCAAAGTACAAATCACAGCTGCTGGCTAAGAAGTGTCGAGACGTAGCGCAACAAGGTGAAAACAAAGGACGATGGAAAGAACGCACAGAACAAGCAAATAACCTGGATTTTTCCTTTTTCCTGAATTTTTCCCTGATTTTTCCAAAAGGCACTAGTAGGAATCAAATTTTTTTTCACTATTTTTTTATATTTTTCTCTGAACAAGGATCACAAAAGATGCAACCACAAAATTTGGCACCTACAACTGAGGTGGGATGTGGTTTATAGAAATACAGCACGTTCTCTGAAAAGCATGCAAAAACTTTGACAATTTTTTTCTTTGTTTTCCTGAATTTTTTTGGCAATTTTAACGAAACCAAACAGGGCGAAGCAATCTGTTGTTAAGCGTGGGTAACAGTTGCAAGATGAACCTATGCTAACAGAAGAATATGTGGAGCTATAGGTAGGCACACAATATGACAGCAAGGATTAGCAATTAACGAAAGCAGATTAGCGATTGTTCAATCCAGATCCAAAGTACAAATCACAGCTGCTGGCTAAGACGTGTCGAGACGTAGCGCAACAAGGTGAAAACAAAGGACGATGGAAAGAACGCACAGAACAAGCAAATAACCTGGATTTTTCCTTTTTCCTGAATTTTTCCCTGATTTTTCCAAAAGGCACTATAGAAATCAATTTTTTTTTGATTTTTTCACTATTTTTTTATATTTTTCTTTGAACAAGAATCACAAAAGATGCAACCACAAAAATTGGCACCTACAACTGAGGTGGGATGTGGTCTATAGAAATACAGCACGTTCTCTGAAAAGCGTGCAAAAACTTTGACAATTTTTTTTCTTTATTTTCCTGAATTTTTTAGCAATTTTAACGAAACCAAACAGGGCGAAGCAATCTGTTGTTAAGCGTGGGTAACAGTTGTAAGATGAACCTGTGCTGACAGAAGAATATGTGGAGCTATGGGTAGGCACACAATATGACCGCAAGGATTAGCAATTAACGAAAGCAGATTAGCGATTGTTCAATCCAGATCCAAAGTACAAATCACAGCTGCTGGCTAAGACGTGTCGAGACGTAGCGCAACAAAGTAAAAACAAAGGACGATGGAAAGAACGCACAGAACAAGCAAATAACCTGGATTTTTCCTTTTTTCTGAAATTTTCCCTGATTTTTCCAAAAGGCACTAGTAGGAATCAATTTTTTTTTATTTTTTCACTATTTTTTTTATATTTTTCTCTGAACATGGATCACAAAAGATGCAACCACAAAAATTGGCACCTACAACTGAGGTGGGATGTGGTCTACAGAAATACAGCACGTTCTCTGAAAAGCGTGCAAAAACTTTGACAATTTTTTTTCTTTATTTTCCTAAATTTTTTTGGCAATTTTAACGAAACCAAACAGGGCGAAGCAATCTGTTGTTAAGCGTGGGTAACAATTGCAAGATGAACCTGTGCTGACAGAAGAATATGTGGAGCTATGGGTAGGCACACAATATGACAGCAAGGATTAGCAATTAACGAAAGCAGATTAGCGATTGATCAATCCAGATCCAAAGTACAAATCACAGCTGCTGGCTAAGACGTGTCGAGACGAAGCGCAACAAGGTGAAAACAAAGGACGATGGAAAGAATGCACAGAACAAGCAAATAACCTGGATTTTTCCTTTTTCCTGAATTTTTCCCTGATTTTTCCAAAAGGCACTAGTAGGAATCAAATTTTTTTTTTATTTTTTCACTATTTTTTTATATTTTTCTCTGAACAAGGATCACAAAAGATGCAAACACAAAAATTGGCACCTACAACTGAGGTGGGATGTGGTCTACAGAAATACAGCACGTTCTCTGAAAAGCGTGCAAAAACTTTGACAATTTTTTTTCTTTATTTTCCTAAATTTTTTTGGCAATTTTAACGAAACCAAACAGGGCGAAGCAATCTGTTGTTAAGCGTGGGTAACAGTTGCAAGATGAACCTGTGCTGACAGAAGAATATGTGAAGCTATGGGTAGGCACACAATATGACAGCAAGGATTAGCAATTAACGAAAGCAGATTAGCGATTGTTCAATCCAGATCCAAAGTACAAATCACAGCTGCTAGCAAAGATGTGTCGAGACGTAGCGCAACAAGGTGAAACAAAGGACGATGGAAAGAACGCACAGAACAAGCAAATAACCTAGATTTTTCCTTTTTCCTAAAATTTTCCCTGATTTTTCCAAAAGGCACTAGTAGGAATCAATTTTTTTTTATTTTTTCACTATTTTTTTATATTTTTCTCTGAACAAGGATCACAAAAGATGCAACCACAAAATTGGCACCTACAACTGAGGTGGGATGTGGTCTACAGAAATACAGCACGTTCTCTGAAAAGCGTGCAAAAACTTTGACAATTTTTTTTCTTTATTTTCCTGAATTTTTTTGGCAATTTTAATGAAACCAAACAGGGCGAAGCAATCTGTTGTTAAGCGTGGGTAACAGTTGCAAGATGAACCTGTGTTGACAGAAGAATATGTGGAGCTATGGGTAGACACACAATATGACAGCAAGGATTAGCAATTAACGAAAGCAGATTAGCGATTGTTCAATCCAGCTCCAAAGTACAAATCACAGGTGCTGGCTAAGACGTGTCGAGACGTAGCGCAACAAGGTGAAAACAAAGGACGATGGAAAGAACGCACAGAACAAGCAAATAACCTGGATTTTTCCTTTTTCCTGAAATTTTCCCTGATTTTTCCAAAAGGCACTAGTAGGAATCAAATTTTTTTTATTTTTTCACTATTTTTTTTATATTTTTCTCTGAACAAGGATCACAAAAGATGCAACCACAAAATTGGCACCTACAACTGAGGTGGGATGTGGTCTACAGAAATACAGCACGTTCTCTGAAAAGCGTGCAAAAACTTTGACAATTTTTTTTCTTTATTTTCCTGAATTTTTTTGGCAATTTTAATGAAACCAAACAGGGCGAAGCAATCTGTTGTTAAGCGTGGGTAACAGTTGCAAGATGAACCTGTGTTGATAGAAGAATATGTGGAGCTATGGGTAGGCACACAATATGACAGCAAGGATTAGCAATTAACGAAAGCAGATTAGCGATTGTTCAATCCAGCTCCGAAGTACAAATCACAGGTGCTGGCTAAGACGTGTCGAGACGTAGCGCAACAAGGTGAAAACAAAGGACGATGGAAAGAACGCACAGAACAAGCAAATAACCTGGATTTTTCCTTTTTCCTGAATTTTTCCCTGATTTTTCCAAAAGGCACTAGTAGGAATCAAAATTTTTTTTTATTTTTTCACTATTTTTTTATATTTTTCTCTGAACAGGGATCACAAAAGATGCAACCACAAAAATTGGCACCTACAACTGAGGTGGGATGTGGTCTACAGAAATACAGCACGTTCTCTGAAAAGCGTGCAAAAACTTTGACAATTTTTTTTCTTTATTTTCCTGAATTTTTTTTGGCAATTTTAGCGAAACCAAACAGGGTGAAGCAATCTGTTGTTAAGCGTGGGTAACAGTTGCAAGATGAACCTGTGCTGACAGAAGAATATGTTGAGCTATGGGTAGGCACACAATATGACAGCAAGGATTAGCAATTAACGAAAGCAGATTAGCGATTGTTCAATCCAGATCCAAAGTACAAATCACAGCTGCTGGCTAAGACGTGTCGAGACGTAGCGCAACAAGGTGAAAACAAAGGACGATGGAAAGAACACACAGAACAAGCAAATAACCTGGATTTTTCCTTTTTCCTGAAATTTTCCCTGATTTTTCCAAAAGGCACTAGTAGCAATCAATTTTTTTTTATTTTTTCACTATTTTTTTTATATTTTTCTCTGAACAAGGATCACAAAAGATGCAACCATAAAAATTGGCACCTACAACTGAGGTGGGATGTGGTCTACAGAAATACAGCACGTTCTCTGAAAAGCATGCAAAAACTTTGACAATTTTTTTTCTTTATTTTCCTGAATTTTTTTGGCAATTTTAACGAATCCAAATAGGACGAAGCAATCTGTTGTTAAGCGTGGGTAACAGTTGCAAGATGAACCTGTGCTGACAGAAGAATATGTGGAGCTATGGGTAGGCACACAATATGACAGCAAGGATTAGCAATTAACGAAAGCAGATTAGCGATTGTTCAATCCAGATCCAAAGTACAAATCACAGCTGCTGGCTAAGACGTGTAGAGACGTAGCGCAACAAGGTGAAAAAAAGGACGATGGAAAGAACGCACAGAACAAGCAAATAACCTGGATTTTTCCTTTTTTTGAAATTTTCCCTGATTTTTCCGAAAGGCACTAGTAGGAATCAAAATTTTTTTTATTTTTTCACTATTTTTTTATATTTTTCTCTGAACAAGGATCACAAAAGATGCAACCACAAAAATTGGCACCTACAACTGAGGTGGGATGTGGTCTACAGAAATACAGCACGTTCTCTGAAAAGCGTGCAAAAACTTTGACAATTTTTTTTCTTTATTTTCCTGAATTTTTTTGGCAATTTTAACGAAACCAAACAGGGCGAAGCAATCTGTTGTTAAGCGTGGGTAACAGTTGCAAGATGAACCTGTGCTGACAGAAGAATATGTGAAGCTATGGGTAGGCACACAATATGACAGCAAGGATTAGCAATTAACGAAAGCAGATTAGCGATTGTTCAATCCAGATCCAAAGTACAAATCACAGCTGCTGGCTAAGACGTGTCGAGACGTAGCGCAACAAGGTGAAAACAAAGGACGATGGAAAGAACGCACAGAACAAGCAAATAACCTGGATTTTTCCTTTTTCCTGAAATTTTCCCTGATTTTTCCAAAAGGCACTAGTAGGAATCAAATTTTTTTTATTTTTTCACTATTTTTTTATATTTTTCTCTGAACAAGGATCACAAAACATGCAACCACAAAATTGGCACCTACAACTGAGGTGGGATGTGGTCTACAGAAATACAGCACGTTCTCTGAAAAGCGTGCAAAAACTTTGACAATTTTTTTTCTTTATTTTCCTGAATTTTTTTGGCAATTTTAATGAAACCAAACAGGGCAAAGCAATCTGTTGTTAAGCGTGGGTAACAGTTGCAAGATGAACCTGTGTTGATAGAAGAATATGTGGAGCTATGGGTAGGCACACAATATGACAGCAAGGATTAGCAATTAACGAAAGCAGATTAGCGATTGTTCAATCCAGCTCCAAAGTACAAATCACAGGTGCTGGCTAAGACGTGTCGAGACGTAGCGCAACGAGGTGAAAACAAAGGACGATGGAAAGAACGCACAGAACAAGCAAATAACCTGGATTTTTCCTTTTTCCTGAATTTTTCCCTGATTTTTCCAAAAGGCACTAGTAGGAATCAAATTTTTTTTATTTTTTCACTATTTTTTTATATTTTTCTCTGAACAGGGATCACAAAAGATGCAACCACAAAAATTGGCACCTACAACTGAGGTGGGATGTGGTCAACAGAAATACAGCACGTTCTCTGAAAAGCGTGCAAAAACTTTGACAATTTTTTTCTTTATTTTCCTGAATTTTTTTTGGCAATTTTAACAAATCCAAATAGGACGAAGCAATCTGTCGTTAAGCGTGGGTAACAGTTGCAAGATGAACCTGTGCTGACAGAAGAATATGTGGAGCTATGGGTAGGCACACAATATGACAGCAAGGATTAGCAATTAACGAAAGCAGATTAGCGATTGTTCAATCCAGATCCAAAGTACAAATCACAGCTACTGGCTAAGACGTGTCGAGACGTAGCGCAACAAGGTGAAAAAAAGGACGATGGAAAGAACGCATAGAACAAGCAAATAACCTGGATTTTTCCTTTTTTTGAAATTTTCCCTGATTTTTCCAAAAGGAACAAGTAGGAATCAAAATTTTTTTTTTATTTTTTCACTATTTTTTTATATTTTTCTCTGAACAAGGATCACAAAAGATGCAACCACAAAAATTGGCACCTACAACTGAGGTGGGATGTGGTCTACAGAAATACAGCACGTTCTCTGAAAAGCGTGCAAAAACTTTGACAATTTTTTTTCTTTATTTTCCTGAATTTTTTTGGCAATTTTAACGAAACCAAACAGGGCGAAGCAATCTGTTGTTAAGCGTGGGTAACAGTTGCAAGATGAACCTGTGCTGACAGAAGAATATGTGGAGCTATGGGTAG
Organism: Saccharum spontaneum; assembly: GCA_022457205.1. Taxonomy (NCBI): domain Eukaryota; kingdom Viridiplantae; phylum Streptophyta; class Magnoliopsida; order Poales; family Poaceae; genus Saccharum; species Saccharum spontaneum. Next base: position 33,435,395 of record CM039616.1, on the reverse strand, counting down.
GCACACAATATGACAGCAAGGATTAGCAATTAACGAAAGCAGATTAGCGATTGTTCAATCCAGATCCAAAGTACAAATCACAGCTGCTGGCTAAGACGTGTCGAGACGTAGCGCAACAAGGTGAAAAAAAAGGACGATGGAAAGAACGCACAGAACAAGCAAATAACCTGGATTTTTCCTTTTTCCTAAAATTTTCCCTGATTTTTCCAAAAGGCACTAGTAGGAATCAAAATTTTTTTTTATTTTTTCACTATTTTTTTATATTTTTCTCTGAACAAGGATCACAAAAGATGCAACCACAAAAATTGGCACCTACAACTGAGGTGGGATGTGGTCTACAGAAATACAGCACGTTCTCTGAAAAGCGTGCAAAAACTTTGACAATTTTTTTTCTTTATTTTCCTGAATTTTTTTTGGCAATTTTAACGAAACCAAACAGGGCGAAGCAATCTGTTGTTAAGCGTGGGTAACAGTTGCAAGATGAACCTGTGCTGACAGAAGAATATGTGGAGCTATGGGTAGGCACACAATATGACAGCATGAATTAGCAATTAACGAAAGCAGATTAGCGATTGTTCAATCCAGATCCAAAGTACAAATCACAGGTGTTGGCTAAGACGTGTCGAGGCGTAGCGCAACAAGGTGAAAACAAAGGACGATGGAAAGAACGCACAGAACAAGCAAATAACCTGGATTTTTCCATTTTCCTGAAATTTTCCCTGATTTTTCCAAAAGGCACTAGTAGGAATCAAATTTTTTTTATTTTTTCACTATTTTTTTATATTTTTCTCTGAACAAGGATCACAAAAGATGTAACCACAAAAATTGGCACCTACAACTGAGGTGGGATGTGGTCTACAGAAATACAGCACGTTCTCTGAAAAGCGTGCAAAAACTTTGACAAGTTTTTTTCTTTATTTTCCTGAATTTTTTTGGCAATTTTAACGAAACCAAACAGGGCGAAGCAATCTGTTGTTAAGCGTGGGTAACAGTTGCAAGATGAACCTGTGCTGACAGAAGAATATGTGGAGCTATGGGTAGGCACACAATATGACAGCAAGGATTAACAATTAACGAAAGCAGATTAGCGATTGTTCAATCCAGATCCAAAGTACAAATCACAGCTGCTGGCTAAGACGTGTCGAGACGTAGCGCAACAAGGTGAAAAAAAAGGACGATGGAAAGAACGCACAGAACAAGCAAATAACCTGGATTTTTCCTTTTTCCTAAAATTTTCCCTGATTTTTCCAAAAGGCACTAGTAGGAATCAAAATTTTTTTTTATTTTTTCACTATTTTTTTATATTTTTCTCTGAACAAGGATCACAAAAGATGCAACCACAAAAATTGGCACCTACAACTGAGGTGGGATGTGGTCTACAGAAATACAGCACGTTCTCTGAAAAGCGTGCAAAAACTTTGACAATTTTTTTTCTTTATTTTCCTGAATTTTTTTGGCAATTTTAACGAAACCAAACAGGGCGAAGCAATCTGTTGTTAAGCGTGGGTAACAGTTGCAAGATGAACCTGTGCTGACAGAAGAATATGTGGAGCTATGGGTAGGCACACAATATGACAGCATGAATTAGCAATTAACGAAAGCAGATTAGCGATTGTTCAATCCAGATCCAAAGTACAAATCACAGGTGTTGGCTAAGACGTGTCGAGGCGTAGCGCAACAAGGTGAAAACAAAGGACGATGGAAAGAACGCACAGAACAAGCAAATAACCTGGATTTTTCCATTTTCCTGAAATTTTCCCTGATTTTTCCAAAAGGCACTAGTAGGAATCAAATTTTTTTTATTTTTTCACTATTTTTTTATATTTTTCTCTGAACAAGGATCACAAAAGATGTAACCACAAAAATTGGCACCTACAACTGAGGTGGGATGTGGTCTACAGAAATACAGCACGTTCTCTGAAAAGCGTGCAAAAACTTTGACAAGTTTTTTTCTTTATTTTCCTGAATTTTTTTGGCAATTTTAACGAAACCAAACAGGGCGAAGCAATCTGTTGTTAAGCGTGGGTAACAGTTGCAAGATGAACCTGTGCTGACAGAAGAATATGTGGAGCTATGGGTAGGCACACAATATGACAGCAAGGATTAACAATTAACGAAAGCAGATTAGCGATTGTTCAATCCAGATCCAAAGTACAAATCACAGCTGCTGGCTAAGACGTGTCGAGACGTAGCGCAACAAGGTGAAAAAAAAGGACGATGGAAAGAACGCACAGAACAAGCAAATAACCTGGATTTTTCCTTTTTCCTAAAATTTTCCCTGATTTTTCCAAAAGGCACTAGTAGGAATCAAAATTTTTTTTTATTTTTTCACTATTTTTTTATATTTTTCTCTGAACAAGGATCACAAAAGATGCAACCACAAAAATTGGCACCTACAACTGAGGTGGGATGTGGTCTACAGAAATACAGCACGTTCTCTGAAAAGCGTGCAAAAACTTTGACAATTTTTTTTCTTTATTTTCCTGAATTTTTTTTGGCAATTTTAACGAAACCAAACAGGGCGAAGCAATCTGTTGTTAAGCGTGGGTAACAGTTGCAAGATGAACCTGTGCTGACAGAAGAATATGTGGAGCTATGGGTAGGCACACAATATGACAGCATGAATTAGCAATTAACGAAAGCAGATTAGCGATTGTTCAATCCAGATCCAAAGTACAAATCACAGGTGTTGGCTAAGACGTGTCGAGGCGTAGCGCAACAAGGTGAAAACAAAGGACGATGGAAAGAACGCACAGAACAAGCAAATAACCTGGATTTTTCCATTTTTCTGAAATTTTCCCTGATTTTTCCAAAAGGCACTAGTAGGAATCAAATTTTTTTTATTTTTTCACTATTTTTTTATATTTTTCTCTGAACAAGGATCACAAAAGATGTAACCACAAAAATTGGCACCTACAACTGAGGTGGGATGTGGTCTACAGAAATACAGCACGTTCTCTGAAAAGCGTGCAAAAACTTTGACAATTTTTTTTCCTTATTTTCCTGAATTTTTTTGGCAATTTTAACGAAACCAAACAGGACGAAGCAATCTGTTGTTAAGCGTGGGTAACAGTTGCAAGATGAACCTGTGCTGACAGAAGAATATGTGGAGCTATGGGCAGGCACACAATATGACAGCAAGGATTAGTAATTAACGAAAGCAGATTAGCGATTGTTCAATCCAGATCCAAAGTACAATTCACAGCTGCTGGCTAAGACGTGTCGAGACGTAGCGCAACAAGGTGAAAACAAAGGACGATGGAAAGAACGCACAGAACAAGCAAATAACCTGGATTTTTCCTTTTTCCTGAAATTTTCCCTGATTTTTCCAAAAGGCACTAGTAGGAACCAAATTTTTTTATTTTTTTTCACTATTTTTTATATTTTTCTCTGAACAAGGATCACAAAAGATACAACCACAAAAATTGGCACCTACAACTGAGGTGGGATGTGGTCTACAGAAATACAGCACGTTCTCTGAAAAGCGTGAAAAAACTTTAACAATTTTTTTTCTTTATTTTCCTGAATTTTTTTGGCAATTTTAACGAAACCAAACAGGGCCAAGCAATCTGTTGTTAAGCGTGGGTAACAGTTGCAAGATAAACTTGTGCTGACAGAAGAATATGTGGAGCTATGGGTAGGCACACAATATGACAGGAAGGATTAGCAATTAACGAAAGCAGATTAGCGATTGTTTACTCCAGATCCAAAGTATAAATCACAGCTGCTGGCTAAGACGTGTCGAGACGTAGCGCAACAAGGTGAAAACAAAGGACGATGGAAAGAACGCACAGAACAAGCAAATAACCTGGATTTTTCCTTTTTCCCGAAATTTTCCCTGATTTTTCCAAAAGGCACTAGTAGGAATCAAATTTTTTTTTATTTTTTCACTATTTTTTTTATATTTTTCTCTGAACAAGGATCACAAAAGATGCAACCACAAAAATTAGCACCTACAACTGAGGTGGGATGTGGTCTACAGAAATACAGCACGTTCTCTGAAAAGCGTGCAAAAACTTTGACAATTTTGTTCTTTATTTTCCTGAATTTTTTTGGCAATTTTAACGAAACCAAACAGGGCGAAGCAATCTGTTGTTTAGCGTGGGTAACAGTTGCAAGATGAACCTGTGCTGACAGAAAAATATGTGGAGCTATGGGTAGGCACACAATATGACAGCAAGGATTAGCGATTAACGAAAGCAGATTAGCGATTGTTCAATCCAGATCCAAAGTACAAATCACAGCTGCTGGCTAAGACGTGTCGAGACGTAGCGCAACAAGGTGAAAACAAAGGACGATGGAAAGAACGCACAGAACAAGCAAATAACCTGGATTTTTCCTTTTTCCCGAAATTTTCCCTGATTTTTCCAAAAGGCACTAGTAGGAATCAAATTTTTTTTTTATTTTTTCACTATTTTTTTATATTTTTCTCTGAACAAGGATCACAAAAGATGCAACCACAAAAATTAGCACCTACAACTGAGGTGGGATGTGGTCTACAGAAATACAGCACGTCCTCTGAAAAGCGTGCAAAAACTTTGACAATTTTGTTCTTTATTTTCCTGAATTTTTTTGGCAATTTTAACGAAACCAAACAGGGCGAAGCAATCTGTTGTTAAGCGTGGGTAACAGTTGCAAGATGAACCTGTGCTGACAGAAAAATATGTGGAGCTACGGGTAGGCACACAATATGACAGCAAGGATTAGCGATTAACGAAAGCAGATTAGCGATTGTTCAATCCAGATCCAAAGTACAAATCATAGCTGCTGGCTAAGACGTGTCGAGACGTAGCACAACAAGGTGAAAACAAAGGACGATGGAAAGAACGCACAGAACAAGCAAATAACCTGGATTTTTCCTTTTTCCTGAAATTTTTCCTGATTTTTCCAAAAGGCACTAGTAGGAATCAATTTTTTTTATTTTTTTCACTATTTTTTTATATTTTTCTCTGAACAAGGATCACAAAAGATGCAACCACAAAAATTGGCACCTACAACTGAGGTGGGATGTGGTCTACAGAAATACAGCACGTTCTCTGAAAAGCGTGCAAAAACTTTGACAATTTTTTTTCTTTATTTTCCTAAATTTTTTTTGGCAATTTTAACGAAACCAAACAGGGCGAAGCAATCTGTTGTTAAGCATGGGTAACAGTTGCAAGATGAACCTGTGCTGACAGAAGAATATGTGGAGCTATGGGTAGGCACACAATATGACAGCAAGGATTAGCAATTAACGAAAGCAGATTAGCGATTGTTCAATCCAGATCCAAAGTACAAATCACAGCTGCTGGGTAAGACTTGTCGAGACGTAGCGTAACAAGGTGAAAACAAAGGACGATGGAAAGAACGCACAGAACAAGCAAATAACCTGGATTTTTCCTTTTTTCTGAATTTTTCCCTGATTTTTCCAAAAGGCACTAGTAGGAATCAAATTTTTTTTATTTTTTCACTATTTTTTATATTTTTCTCTGAACAAGGATCACAAAAGATGCAACCACAAAAATGGGCACCTACAACTGAGGTGGGATGTGGTCTACAGAAATACAGCACGTTCTCTGAAAAGCGTGCAAAAACTTTGATAATTTTTTTCTTTATTTTCCTGAATATTTTTGGCAATTTTAACGAAACCAAACAGGGCGAAGCAATCTGTTGTTAAGCATGGGTAACAGTTGCAAGATGAACCTGTGCTGACAGAAGAATATGTGGAGCTATGGGTAGGCACACAATATGACAGCAAGGATTAGCAATTAACGAAAGCAGATTTGCGATTGTTCAATCCAGATCCAAAGTATAAATCACAGCTGCTGGCTAAGACGTGTCGAGACGTAGCGCAACAAGGTGAAAACAAAGGACGATGGAAAGAACGCACAGAACAAGCAAATAACCTGGATTTTTCCTTTTTCCTAAATTTTTCCCTGATTTTTCCAAAAGGCACTAGTAGGAATCAAATTTTTTTTATTTTTTCACTATTTTTTTACATTTTTCTCTGAACAAGGATCACAAAAGATGCAACCACAAAAATTGGCACCTACAACTGAGGTGGGATGTGGTCTACAGAAATACAGCACGTTCTCTGAAAAGCGTGCAAAAACGTTGACAATTTTTTTTCTTTATTTTCCTAAATTTTTTTGGCAATTTTAACGAAACCAAACAGGGCGAAGCAATCTGTTGTTAAGCGTGGGTAACAGTTGCAGGATGAACCTGTGCTGACAGAAGAATATGTGGAGCTATGGGTAGGCACACAATATGACAGAGAGGATTAGCAATTAACGAAAGCAGATTAGCGATTGTTCAATCCAGATCCAAAGTACAAATCACAGCTGCTGGCTAAGACATGTCGAGACGTAGCGCAATAAGGTGAAAACAAAGGATGATGGAAAGAACGCACAGAACAAGCAAATAACCTGGATTTTTCCTTTTTCCTGAAATTTTCCCTGATTTTTCCAAAAGGCACTAGTAGGAATCAATTTTTTTTATTTTTTTCACTATTTTTTTATATTTTTCTCTGAACAAGGATCACAAAAGATGCAACCACAAAAATTGGCACCTACAACAGAGGTGGGATGTGGTCTACAGAAATACAGCACGTTCTCTGAAAAGCGTGCAAAAAATATGACAATTTTTTTCTTTATTGTCCTAAATTTTTTTGGCAATTTTAACGAAACCAAACAGGGCGAAGCAATCTGTTGTTAAGCGTGGGTAACAGTTGCAAGATGAACCTGTGCTGACAGAAGAATATGTGGAGCTATGGGTAGGCACACAATATGACAGTAAGGATTAGCAATTAACGAAAGCAGATTAGCGATTGTTCAATCCAGATCTAAAGTACAAATCACAGCTGCCGGGTAAGACGTGTCGAGACGTAGCGCAACAAGGTGAAAACAAAGGATGATGGAAAGAACGCACAGAACAAGCAAATAACCTGGATTTTTCCTTTTTCCTGAAATTTTCCCTGATTTTTCCAAAAGGCACTAGTAGGAATCAATTTTTTTTTATTTTTTCACTATTTTTTTATATTTTTCTCTGAACAAGGATCACAAAAGATGCAACCACAAAAATTGGCACCTACAACTGAGGTGGGATGTGGTCTACAGAAATACAGCACGTTCTCTGAAAAGCGTGCAAAAACTTTGACAATTTTTTTCTTTATTTTCCTAAATTTTTTTGGCAATTTTAACGAAACCAAACAGGGCGAAGCAATCTATTGTTAAGCGCGGGTAACAGTTGCAAGATGAACCTGTGTTGACGGAAGAATATGTGGAGCTATGGGTAGGCATACAATATGACAGCAAGGATTAGCAATTAACGAAAGCAGATTAGCGATTGTTCAATCTAGATCCAAAGTACAAATCATAGCTGCTGGCTAAGACGTGTCGAGACGTAGCGCAACAAGGTGAAAACAAAGGACGATGGAAAGAACGCACGAACAAGCAAATAACCTGGATTTTTCCTTTTTCCTGAAATTTTCCCTGATTTTTCCAAAAGGCACTAGTAGGAATCAAATTTTTTTTATTTTTTTCACTATTTTTTTTATATTTTTCTCTGAACAAGGATCACAAAAGATGCAACCACAAAAATGGGCACCTACAACTGAGGTGGGATGTGGTCTACAGAAATACAGCACGTTCTCTAAAAAGCGTGCAAAAACTTTGACAATTTTTTTTCTTTATTTTCCTGAATTTTTTGGCAATTTTAACGAAACCAAACAGGGCGAAGCAATCTGTTGTTAAGCGTGGGTAACAGTTGCAAGATGAACCTGTGCTGACAGAAGAATATGTGGAGCTATGGGTAGGCACACAATATGACAGCAAGGATTAGCAATTAACGAAAGCAGGTTAGCGATTGTTCAATCCAGATCCAAAGTACAAATCACAGCTGCCGGCTAAGACGTATCGAGACGTAGCGCAACAAGGTGAAAACAAAGGACGATGGAAAGAACGCACAGAACAAACAAATAACCTGGATTTTTCCTTTTTCCTGAATTTTTCCCTGATTTTTCCAAAAGGCACTAGTAGGAATCAAATTTTTTTTTTATTTTTCACTATTTTTTATATTTTTCTCTGAACAAGGATCACAAAAGATGCAACCACAAAAATTGGCACCTAAAACTGATGTGGGATGTGGTCTACAGAAATACAGCACGTTCTCTCAAAAGCGTGTAAAAACTTTGACAATTTTTTTTCTTTATTTTTCTGAATTTTTTTGGCAATTTTAATGAAACCAAACAGGGCGAAGCAATCTGTTGTTAAGCGTGGGTAACAGTTGCAAGATGAACCTGTGCTGACAGAAGAATATGTGGAGCTATGGGTAGGCACACAATATGACAGCAAGGATTAGCAATTAACGAAAGCAGATTAGCGATTGTTCAATCCAGATCCAAAGTACAAATCACAGCTGCCGGGTAAGACGTGTCGAGACGTAGCGCAACAAGGTGAAAACAAAGGATGATGGAAAGAACGCACAGAACAAGCAAATAACCTGGATTTTTCCTTTTTCCTGAATTTTTCCCTGATTTTTCCAAAAGGCACTAGTAGGAATCAAATTTTTTTTTATTTTTTCACTATTTTTTTATATTTTTCTCTGAACAAGGATCACAAAAGATGCAACCACAAAAATTGGCACCTACAACTGAGGTGGGATGTGGTCTACAGAAATACAGCACGTTCTCTAAAAAGCGTGCAAAAACTTTGACAATTTTTTTTTATTTTCCTAAATTTTTTTGGCAATTTTAACGAAACCAAACAGGGCGAAGCAATCTGTTGTTAAGCGTGGGTAACAGTTGCAAGATGAACCTGTGTTGACAGAAGAATATGTGGAGCTATGGGTAGGCACACAATATGACAGCAAGGATTAGCAATTAACGAAAGCAGATTAGCGATTGTTCAATCTAGATCCAAAGTACAAATCATAGCTGCTGGCTAAGACGTGTCGAGACGTAGCGCAACAAGGTGAAAACAAAGGACGATGGAAAGAACGCACGAACAAGCAAATAACCTGGATTTTTCCTTTTTCCTGAAATTTTCCCTGATTTTTCCAAAAGGCACTAGTAGGAATCAAATTTTTTTTATTTTTTTCACTATTTTTTTTTATATTTTTCTCTGAACAAGGATCACAAAAGATGCAACCACAAAAATGGGCACCTACAACTGGGGTGGGATGTGGTCTACAGAAATACAGCATGTTCTCTGAAAAGCGTGCAAAAACTTTGACAATTTTTTTTCTTTATTTTCCTAAATTTTTTGGCAATTTTAACGAAACCAAACAGGGCGAAGCAATCTGTTGTTAAGCGTGGGTAACAGTTGCAAGATGAACCTGTGCTGACAGAAGAATATGTGGAGCTATGGGTAGGCACACAATATGACAGCAAGGATTAGCAATTAACGAAAGCAGGTTAGCGATTGTTCAATCCAGATCCAAAGTACAAATCACAGCTGCCGGCTAAGACGTATCGAGACGTAGCGCAACAAGGTGAAAACAAAGGACGATGGAAAGAACGCACAGAACAAGCAAATAACCTGGATTTTTCCTTTTTCCTGAATTTTTCCCTGCTTTTTCCAAAAGGCACTAGTAGGAATCAATTTTTTTTTTTATTTTTCACTATTTTTTATATTTTTCTCTGAACAAGGATCACAAAAGATGCAACCACAAAAATTGGCACCTAAAACTGAGGTGGGATGTGGTCTACAGAAATACAGCACGTTCTCTGAAAAGCGTGTAAAAACTTTGACAATTTTTTTTCTTTATTTTTCTGAATTTTTTTGGCAATTTTAATGAAACCAGACAGGACGAAGCAATCTGTTGTTAAGCGTGGGTAACAGTTGCAAGATGAACCTGTGCTGACAGAAGAATATGTGGAGCTATGGGTAGGCACACAATATGACAGCAAGGATTAGCAATTAACGAAAGCAGATTAGCGATAGTTCAATCCAGATCCAAAGTACAAACCACAGCTGCCGGCTAAGACGTGTCGAGACGTAGCGCAACAAGGTGAAAATAAAGGACGATGGAAAGAACGCACGAACAAGCAAATAACCTGGATTTTTCCTTTTTCCTGAAATTTTCCCTGATTTTTCCAAAAGGCACTAGTAGGAATCAAATTTTTTTTATTTTTTTCACTATTTTTTTTATATTTTTCTCTGAACAAGGATCACAAAAGATGCAACCACAAAAATGGGCACCTACAACTGAGGTGGGATGTGGTCTACAGAAATACAGCACGTTCTCTAAAAAGCGTGCAAAAACTTTGACAATTTTTTTTCTTTATTTTCCTGAATTTTTTGGCAATTTTAACGAAACCAAACAGGGCGAAGCAATCTGTTGTTAAGCGTGGGTAACAGTTGCAAGATGAACCTGTGCTGACAGAAGAATATGTGGAGCTATGGGTAGGCACACAATATGACAGCAAGGATTAGCAATTAACGAAAGCAGGTTAGCGATTGTTCAATCCAGATCCAAAGTACAAATCACAGCTGCCGGCTAAGACGTATCGAGACGTAGCGCAACAAGGTGAAAACAAAGGACGATGGAAAGAACGCACAGAACAAACAAATAACCTGGATTTTTCCTTTTTCCTGAATTTTTCCCTGATTTTTCCAAAAGGCACTAGTAGGAATCAAATTTTTTTTTTATTTTTCACTATTTTTTATATTTTTCTCTGAACAAGGATCAGAAAAGATGCAACCACAAAAATTGGCACCTAAAACTGATGTGGGATGTGGTCTACAGAAATACAGCACGTTCTCTCAAAAGCGTGTAAAAACTTTGACAATTTTTTTTCTTTATTTTTCTGAATTTTTTTGGCAATTTTAATGAAACCAAACAGGGCGAAGCAATCTGTTGTTAAGCGTGGGTAACAGTTGCAAGATGAACCTGTGCTGACAGAAGAATATGTGGAGCTATGGGTAGGCACACAATATGACAGCAAGGATTAGCAATTAACGAAAGCAGATTAGCGATTGTTCAATCCAGATCCAAAGTACAAATCACAGCTGCCGGGTAAGACGTGTCGAGACGTAGCGCAACAAGGTGAAAACAAAGGATGATGGAAAGAACGCACAGAACAAGCAAATAACCTGGATTTTTCCTTTTTCCTGAATTTTTCCCTGATTTTTCCAAAAGGCACTAGTAGGAATCAAATTTTTTTTTTATTTTTTCACTATTTTTTTATATTTTTCTCTGAACAAGGATCACAAAAGATGCAACCACAAAAATTGGCACCTACAACTGAGGTGGGATGTGGTCTACAGAAATACAGCACGTTCTCTAAAAAGCGTGCAAAAACTTTGACAATTTTTTTTATTTTCCTAAATTTTTTTGGCAATTTTAACGAAACCAAACAGGGCGAAGCAATCTGTTGTTAAGCGTGGGTAACAGTTGCAAGATGAACCTGTGTTGACAGAAGAATATGTGGAGCTATGGGTAGGCACACAATATGACAGCAAGGATTAGCAATTAACGAAAGCAGATTAGCGATTGTTCAATCTAGATCCAAAGTACAAATCATAGCTGCTGGCTAAGACGTGTCGAGACGTAGCGCAACAAGGTGAAAACAAAGGACGATGGAAAGAACGCACGAACAAGCAAATAACCTGGATTTTTCCTTTTTCCTGAAATTTTCCCTGATTTTTCCAAAAGGCACTAGTAGGAATCAAATTTTTTTTATTTTTTTCACTATTTTTTTTTATATTTTTCTCTGAACAAGGATCACAAAAGATGCAACCACAAAAATGGGCACCTACAACTGGGGTGGGATGTGGTCTACAGAAATACAGCATGTTCTCTGAAAAGCGTGCAAAAACTTTGACAATTTTTTTTCTTTATTTTCCTAAATTTTTTGGCAATTTTAACGAAACCAAACAGGGCGAAGCAATCTGTTGTTAAGCGTGGGTAACAGTTGCAAGATGAACCTGTGCTGACAGAAGAATATGTGGAGCTATGGGTAGGCACACAATATGACAGCAAGGATTAGCAATTAACGAAAGCAGGTTAGCGATTGTTCAATCCAGATCCAAAGTACAAATCACAGCTGCCGGCTAAGACGTATCGAGACGTAGCGCAACAAGGTGAAAACAAAGGACGATGGAAAGAACGCACAGAACAAGCAAATAACCTGGATTTTTCCTTTTTCCTGAATTTTTCCCTGCTTTTTCCAAAAGGCACTAGTAGGAATCAATTTTTTTTTTATTTTTCACTATTTTTTATATTTTTCTCTGAACAAGGATCACAAAAGATGCAACAACAAAAATTGGCACCTAAAACTGAGGTGGGATGTGGTCTACAGAAATACAGCACGTTCTCTGAAAAGCGTGTAAAAACTTTGACAATTTTTTTTCTTTATTTTTCTGAATTTTTTTGGCAATTTTAATGAAACCAGACAGGACGAAGCAATCTGTTGTTAAGCGTGGGTAACAGTTGCAAGATGAACCTGTGCTGACAGAAGAATATGTGGAGCTATGGGTAGGCACACAATATGACAGCAAGGATTAGCAATTAACGAAAGCAGATTAGCGATAGTTCAATCCAGATCCAAAGTACAAACCACAGCTGCCGGCTAAGACGTGTCGAGACGTAGCGCAACAAGGTGAAAACAAAGGACGATGGAAAGAACGCACGAACAAGCAAATAACCTGGATTTTTCCTTTTTCCTGAAATTTTCCCTGATTTTTCCAAAAGGCACTAGTAGGAATCAAATTTTTTTTATTTTTTTCACTATTTTTTTTTATATTTTTCTCTGAACAAGGATCACAAAAGATGCAACCACAAAAATGGGCACCTACAACTGGGGTGGGATGTGGTCTACAGAAATACAGCATGTTCTCTGAAAAGCGTGCAAAAACTTTGACAATTTTTTTTCTTTATTTTCCTAAATTTTTTGGCAATTTTAATGAAACCAAACAGGGCGAAGCAATCTGTTGTTAAGCGTGGGTAACAGTTGCAAGATGAACCTGTGCTGACAGAAGAATATGTGGAGCTATGGGTAGGCACACAATATGACAGCAAGGATTAGCAATTAACGAAAGCAGGTTAGCGATTGTTCAATCCAGATCCAAAGTACAAATCACAGCTGCCGGCTAAGACGTATCGAGACGTAGCGCAACAAGGTGAAAACAAAGGACGATGGAAAGAACGCACAGAACAAGCAAATAACCTGGATTTTTCCTTTTTCCTGAATTTTTCCCTGCTTTTTCCAAAAGGCACTAGTAGGAATCAATTTTTTTTTATTTTTCACTATTTTTTATATTTTTCTCTGAACAAGGATCACAAAAGATGCAACCACAAAAATTGGCACCTAAAACTGAGGTGGGATGTGGTCTACAGAAATACAGCACGTTCTCTGAAAAGCGTGTAAAAACTTTGACAATTTTTTTTCTTTATTTTTCTGAATTTTTTTGGCAATTTTAATGAAACCAGACAGGGCGAAGCAATCTGTTGTTAAGCGTGGGTAACAGTTGCAAGATGAACATGTGCTGACAGAAGAATATGTGGAGCTATGGGTAGGCACACAATATGACAGCAAGGATTAGCAATTAACGAAAGCAGATTAGCGATAGTTCAATCCAGATCCAAAGTACAAACCACAGCTGCCGGCTAAGACGTGTCGAGACGTAGCGCAACAAGGTGAAAACAAAGGACGATGGAAAGAACGCACGAACAAGCAAATAACCTGGATTTTTCCTTTTTCCTGAAATTTTCCCTGATTTTTCCAAAAGGCACTAGTAGGAATCAAATTTTTTTTATTTTTTTCACTATTTTTTTTTTATATTTTTCTCTGAACAAGGATCACAAAAGATGCAACCACAAAAATGGGCACCTACAACTGGGGTGGGATGTGGTCTACAGAAATACAGCACGTTCTCTGAAAAGCGTGCAAAAACTTTGACAATTTTTTTTCTTTATTTTCCTAAATTTTTTGGCAATTTTAACGAAACCAAACAGGGCGAAGCAATCTGTTGTTAAGCGTGGGTAACAGTTGCAAGATGAACCTGTGCTGACAGAAGAATATGTGGAGCTATGGGTAGGCACACAATATGACAGCAAGGATTAGCAATTAACGAAAGCAGGTTAGCGATTGTTCAATCCAGATCCAAAGTACAAATCACAGCTGCCGGCTAAGACGTATCGAGACGTAGCGCAACAAGGTGAAAACAAAGGACGATGGAAAGAACGCACAGAACAAGCAAATAACCTGGATTTTTCCTTTTTCCTGAATTTTTCCCTGCTTTTTCCAAAAGGCACTAGTAGGAATCAATTTTTTTTTCACTATTTTTTATATTTTTCTCTGAACAAGGATCACAAAAGATGCAACCACAAAAATTGGCACCTAAAACTGAGGTGGGATGTGGTCTACAGAAATACAGCACGTTCTCTGAAAAGCGTGTTAAAACTTTGACAATTTTTTTTCTTTATTTTTCTGAATTTTTTTGGCAATTTTAATGAAACCAGACAGGGCGAAGCAATCTGTTGTTAAGCGTGGGTAACAGTTGCAAGATGAACCTGTGCTGACAGAAGAATATGTGGAGCTATGGGTAGGCACACAATATGACAGCAAGGATTAGCAATTAACGAAAGCAGATTAGCGATAGTTCAATCCAGATCCAAAGTACAAACCACAGCTGCCGGGTAAGACGTGTCGAGACGTAGCGCAACAAGGTGAAAACAAAGGATGATGGAAAGAACGCACAGAACAAGCAAATAACCTGGATTTTTCCTTTTTCCTAAATTTTTCCCTGATTTTTCCAAAAGGCACTAGTAGGAATCAATTTTTTTTTTATTTTTTCACTATTTTTTTATATTTTTCTCTGAACAAGGATCACAAAAGATGCAACCACAAAAATTGGCACCTACAACTGAGGTGGGATGTGGTCTACAGAAATACAGCACGTTCTCTGAAAAGCGTGCAAAAACTTTGACAATTTTTTTCTTTATTTTCCTAAATTTTTTTGGCAATTTTAACGAAACCAAACAGGGCGAAGCAATCTGTTGTTAAGCGTGGGTAACAGTTGCAAGATGAACCTGTGTTGACAGAAGAATATGTGGAGCTATGGGTAGGCACACAATATGACAGCAAGGATTAGCAATTAACGAAAGCAGATTAGCGATTGTTCAATCTAGATCCAAAGTACAAATCATAGCTGCTGGCTAAGACGTGTCGAGACGTAGCGCAACAAGGTGAAAACAAAGGACGATGGAAAGAACGCACGAACAAGCAAATAACCTGGATTTTTCCTTTTTCCTAAAATTTTCCCTGATTTTTCCAAAAGGCACTAGTAGGAATCAAATTTTTTTTATTTTTTTCACTATTTTTTTTATATTTTTCTCTGAACAAGGATCACAAAAGATGCAACCACAAAAATGGGCACCTACAACTGAGGTGGGATGTGGTCTATAGAAATACAGCACGTTCTCTGAAAAGCGTGCAAAAACTTTGACAATTTTTTTCTTTATTTTCCTGAATTTTTTTGGCAATTTTAACGAAACCAAACAGGGCGAAGCAATCTGTTGTTAAGCGTGGGTAACAGTTGCAAGATGAACCTGTGCTGACAGAAGAATATGTGGAGCTATGGGTAGGCACACAATATGACAGCAAGGAGTAGCAATTAACGAAAGCAGATTAGCGATTGTTCAATCCAGATCCAAAGTACAAATCACAGCTGCTGGCTAAGACGTATCGAGACGTAGCGCAACAAGGTGAAAACAAAGGACGATGGAAAGAACGCACAGAACAAGCAAATAACCTGGATTTTTCCTTTTTCCTGAATTTTTCCCTGATTTTTCCAAAAGGCACTAGTAGGAATCAATTTTTTTTTATTTTTCACTATTTTTTATATTTTTCTCTGAACAAGGATCACAAAAGATGCAACCACAAAAATTAGCACCTAAAACTGAGGTGGGATGTGGTCTACAGAAATACAGCACGTTCTCCGAAAAGCGTGCAAAAACTTTGACAATTTTTTTTCTTTATTTTTCTGAATTTTTTTGGCAATTTTAATGAAACCAAACAGGGCGAAGCAATCTGTTGTTAAGCGTGGGTAACAGTTGCAAGATGAACCTGTGCTGACAGAAGAATATGTGGAGCTATGGGTAGGCACACAATATGACAGCAAGGATTAGCAATTAACGAAAGCAGATTAGCGATTGTTCAATCCAGATCCAAAGTACAAATCACAGCTGCTGGCTAAGACGTGTCGAGACGTAGCGCAACAAGGTGAAAACAAAGGACGATGGAAAGAACGCACAGAACAAGCAAATAACCTGGATTTTTCCTTTTTCCTGAATTTTTCCCTGATTTTTCCAAAAGGCACTAGTAGGAATCAAATTTTTTTTTATTTTTTCACTATTTTTTTATATTTTTCTCTGAACAAGGATCACAAAAGATGCAACCACAAAAATTGGCACCTACAACTGAGGTGGGATGTGGTCTACAGAAATACAGCACGTTCTCTAAAAAGCGTGCAAAAACTTTGACAATTTTTTTTTTATTTTCCTAAATTTTTTTGGCAATTTTAACGAAACCAAACAGGGCGAAGCACTCTGTTGTTAAGCGTGGGTAACAGTTGCAAGATGAACCTGTGTTGACAGAAGAATATGTGGAGCTATGGGTAGGCACACAATATGACAGCAAGGATTAGCAATTAACGAAAGCAGATTAGCGATTGTTCAATCTAGATCCAAAGTACAAATCATAGCTGCTGGCTAAGACGTGTCGAGACGTAGCGCAACAAGGTGAAAACAAAGGACGATGGAAAGAACGCACGAACAAGCAAATAACCTGGATTTTTCCTTTTTCCTGAAATTTTCCCTGATTTTTCCAAAAGGCACTAGTAGGAATCAATTTTTTTTTATTTTTTTCACTATTTTTTTTTATATTTTTCTCTGAACAAGGATCACAAAAGATGCAACCACAAAAATGGGCACCTACAACTGGGGTGGGATGTGGTCTACAGAAATACAGCATGTTCTCTGAAAAGCGTGCAAAAACTTTGACAATTTTTTTTCTTTATTTTCCTAAATTTTTTGGCAATTTTAACGAAACCAAACAGGGCGAAGCAATCTGTTGTTAAGCGTGGGTAACAGTTGCAAGATGAACCTGTGCTGACAGAAGAATATGTGGAGCTATGGGTAGGCACACAATATGACAGCAAGGATTAGCAATTAACGAAAGCAGGTTAGCGATTGTTCAATCCAGATCCAAAGTACAAATCACAGCTGCCGGCTAAGACGTATCGAGACGTAGCGCAACAAGGTGAAAACAAAGGACGATGGAAAGAACGCACAGAACAAGCAAATAACCTGGATTTTTCCTTTTTCCTGAATTTTTCCCTGCTTTTTCCAAAAGGCACTAGTAGGAATCAATTTTTTTTTTATTTTTCACTATTTTTTATATTTTTCTCTGAACAAGGATCACAAAAGATGCAACCACAAAAATTGGCACCTAAAACTGAGGTGGGATGTGGTCTACAGAAATACAGCACGTTCTCTGAAAAGCGTGTAAAAACTTTGACAATTTTTTTTCTTTATTTTTCTGAATTTTTTTGGCAATTTTAATGAAACCAGACAGGGCGAAGCAATCTGTTGTTAAGCGTGGGTAACAGTTGCAAGATGAACCTGTGCTGACAGAAGAATATGTGGAGCTATGGGTAGGCACACAATATGACAGCAAGGATTAGCAATTAACGAAAGCAGATTAGCGATAGTTCAATCCAGATCCAAAGTACAAACCACAGCTGCCGGCTAAGACGTGTCGAGACGTAGCGCAACAAGGTGAAAACAAAGGACGATGGAAAGAACGCACGAACAAGCAAATAACCTGGATTTTTCCTTTTTCCTGAAATTTTCCCTGATTTTTCCAAAAGGCACTAGTAGGAATCAAATTTTTTTTATTTTTTTCACTATTTTTTTTTATATTTTTCTCTGAACAAGGATCACAAAAGATGCAACCACAAAAATGGGCACCTACAACTGGGGTGGGATGTGGTCTACAGAAATACAGCACGTTCTCTGAAAAGCGTGCAAAAACTTTGACAATTTTTTTTCTTTATTTTCCTAAATTTTTTGGCAATTTTAACGAAACCAAACAGGGCGAAGCAATCTGTTGTTAAGCGTGGGTAACAGTTGCAAGATGAACCTGTGCTGACAGAAGAATATGTAGAGCTATGGGTAGGCACACAATATGACAGCAAGGATTAGCAATTAACGAAAGCAGGTTAGCGATTGTTCAATCCAGATCCAAAGTACAAATCACAGCTGCCGGCTAAGACGTATCGAGACGTAGCGCAACAAGGTGAAAACAAAGGACGATGGAAAGAACGCACAGAACAAGCAAATAACCTGGATTTTTCCTTTTTCCTGAATTTTTCCCTGCTTTTTCCAAAAGGCACTAGTAGGAATCAATTTTTTTTTATTTTTCACTATTTTTTATATTTTTCTCTGAACAAGGATCACAAAAGATGCAACCACAAAAATTGGCACCTAAAACTGAGGTGGGATGTGGTCTACAGAAATACAGCACGTTCTCTGAAAAGCGTGTAAAAACTTTGACAATTTTTTTTCTTTATTTTTCTGAATTTTTTTGGCAATTTTAATGAAACCAGACAGGGCGAAGCAATCTGTTGTTAAGCGTGGGTAACAGTTGCAAGATGAACATGTGCTGACAGAAGAATATGTGGAGCTATGGGTAGGCACACAATATGACAGCAAGGATTAGCAATTAACGAAAGCAGATTAGCGATAGTTCAATCCAGATCCAAAGTACAAACCACAGCTGCCGGCTAAGACGTGTCGAGACGTAGCGCAACAAGGTGAAAACAAAGGACGATGGAAAGAACGCACGAACAAGCAAATAACCTGGATTTTTCCTTTTTCCTGAAATTTTCCCTGATTTTTCCAAAAGGCACTAGTAGGAATCAAATTTTTTTTATTTTTTTCACTATTTTTTTTTATATTTTTCTCTGAACAAGGATCACAAAAGATGCAACCACAAAAATGGGCACCTACAACTGGGGTGGGATGTGGTCTACAGAAATACAGCACGTTCTCTGAAAAGCGTGCAAAAACTTTGACAATTTTTTTTCTTTATTTTCCTAAATTTTTTGGCAATTTTAACGAAACCAAACAGGGCGAAGCAATCTGTTGTTAAGCGTGGGTAACAGTTGCAAGATGAACCTGTGCTGACAGAAGAATATGTGGAGCTATGGGTAGGCACACAATATGACAGCAAGGATTAGCAATTAACGAAAGCAGGTTAGCGATTGTTCAATCCAGATCCAAAGTACAAATCACAGCTGCCGGCTAAGACGTATCGAGACGTAGCGCAACAAGGTGAAAACAAAGGACGATGGAAAGAACGCACAGAACAAGCAAATAACCTGGATTTTTCCTTTTTCCTGAATTTTTCCCTGCTTTTTCCAAAAGGCACTAGTAGGAATCAATTTTTTTTTCACTATTTTTTATATTTTTCTCTGAACAAGGATCACAAAAGATGCAACCACAAAAATTGGCACCTAAAACTGAGGTGGGATGTGGTCTACAGAAATACAGCACGTTCTCTGAAAAGCGTGTTAAAACTTTGACAATTTTTTTTCTTTATTTTTCTGAATTTTTTTGGCAATTTTAATGAAACCAGACAGGGCGAAGCAATCTGTTGTTAAGCGTGGGTAACAGTTGCAAGATGAACCTGTGCTGACAGAAGAATATGTGGAGCTATGGGTAGGCACACAATATGACAGCAAGGATTAGCAATTAACGAAAGCAGATTAGCGATAGTTCAATCCAGATCCAAAGTACAAACCACAGCTGCCGGGTAAGACGTGTCGAGACGTAGCGCAACAAGGTGAAAACAAAGGATGATGGAAAGAACGCACAGAACAAGCAAATAACCTGGATTTTTCCTTTTTCCTAAATTTTTCCCTGATTTTTCCAAAAGGCACTAGTAGGAATCAATTTTTTTTTTATTTTTTCACTATTTTTTTATATTTTTCTCTGAACAAGGATCACAAAAGATGCAACCACAAAAATTGGCACCTACAACTGAGGTGGGATGTGGTCTACAGAAATACAGCACGTTCTCTGAAAAGCGTGCAAAAACTTTGACAATTTTTTTCTTTATTTTCCTAAATTTTTTTGGCAATTTTAACGAAACCAAACAGGGCGAAGCAATCTGTTGTTAAGCGTGGGTAACAGTTGCAAGATGAACCTGTGTTGACAGAAGAATATGTGGAGCTATGGGTAGGCACACAATATGACAGCAAGGATTAGCAATTAACGAAAGCAGATTAGCGATTGTTCAATCTAGATCCAAAGTACAAATCATAGCTGCTGGCTAAGACGTGTCGAGACGTAGCGCAACAAGGTGAAAACAAAGGACGATGGAAAGAACGCACGAACAAGCAAATAACCTGGATTTTTCCTTTTTCCTGAAATTTTCCCTGATTTTTCCAAAAGGCACTAGTAGGAATCAAATTTTTTTTATTTTTTTCACTATTTTTTTTATATTTTTCTCTGAACAAGGATCACAAAAGATGCAACCACAAAAATGGGCACCTACAACTGAGGTGGGATGTGGTCTATAGAAATACAGCACGTTCTCTGAAAAGCGTGCAAAAACTTTGACAATTTTTTTCTTTATTTTCCTGAATTTTTTTGGCAATTTTAACGAAACCAAACAGGGCGAAGCAATCGGTTGTTAAGCGTGGGTAACAGTTGCAAGATGAACCTGTGCTGACAGAAGAATATGTGGAGCTATGGGTAGGCACACAATATGACAGCAAGGAGTAGCAATTAACGAAAGCAGATTAGCGATTGTTCAATCCAGATCCAAAGTACAAATCACAGCTGCTGGCTAAGACGTATCGAGACGTAGCGCAACAAGGTGAAAACAAAGGACGATGGAAAGAACGCACAGAACAAGCAAATAACCTGGATTTTTCCTTTTTCCTGAATTTTTCCCTGATTTTTCCAAAAGGCACTAGTAGGAATCAATTTTTTTTTATTTTTCACTATTTTTTATATTTTTCTCTGAACAAGGATCACAAAAGATGCAACCACAAAAATTAGCACCTAAAACTGAGGTGGGATGTGGTCTACAGAAATACAGCACGTTCTCTGAAAAGCGTGCAAAAACTTTGACAATTTTTTTTCTTTATTTTTCTGAATTTTTTTGGCAATTTTAATGAAACCAAACAGGGCGAAGCAATCTGTTGTTAAGCGTGGGTAACAGTTGCAAGATGAACCTGTGCTGACAGAAGAATATGTGGAGCTATGGGTAGGCACACAATATGACAGCAAGGATTAGCAATTAACGAAAGCAGATTAGCGATTGTTCAATCCAGATCCAAAGTACAAATCACAGCTGCTGGCTAAGACGTGTCGAGACGTAGCGCAACAAGGTGAAAACAAAGGATGATGGAAAGAACGCACAGAACAAGCAAATAACCTGGATTTTTCCTTTTTCCTGAATTTTTCCCTGATTTTTCCAAAAGGCACTAGTAGGAATCAAATTTTTTTATTATTTTTTCACTATTTTTTTATATTTTTCTCTGAACAAGGATCACAAAAGATGCAACCACAAAAATTGGCACCTACAACTGAGGTGGGATGTGGTCTACAGAAATATAGCACGTTCTCTGAAAAGCGTGCAAAAACTTTGATAATTTTTTTTCTTTATTGTCCTAAATTTTTTTGGCAATTTTAACGAAACCAAACAGGGTGAAGCAATCTGTTGTTAAGCGTGGGTAACAGTTGCAAGATGAACCTGTGCTGACAGAAGAATATGTGGAGCTATGGGTAGGCACACAATATGACAGCAAGGATTAGCAATTAACGAAAGCAGATTAGCGATTGTTCAATCCAGATCCAAAGTACAAATCACAGCTGCTGGCTAAGACGTGTCGAGACGTAGCGCAACAAGGTGAAAACAAAGGATGATGGAAAGAACGCACAGAACAAGCAAATAACCTGGATTTTTCCTTTTTCCTGAATTTTTCCCTGATTTTTCCAAAAGGCACTAGTAGGAATCAAATTTTTTTATTATTTTTTCACTATTTTTTTATATTTTTCTCTGAACAAGGATCACAAAAGATGCAACCACAAAAATTGGCACCTACAACTGAGGTGGGATGTGGTCTACAGAAATATAGCACGTTCTCTGAAAAGCGTGCAAAAACTTTGATAATTTTTTTTCTTTATTGCCCTAAATTTTTTTGGCAATTTTAACGAAACCAAACAGGGTGAAGCAATCTGTTGTTAAGCGTGGGTAACAGTTGCAAGATGAACCTGTGCTGACAGAAGAATATGTGGAGCTATGGGTAGGCACACAATATGACCGCAAGGATTAGCAATTAACGAAAGCAGATTAGCGATTGTTCAATCCAGATCCAAAGTACAAATCACAGCTGCTGGCTAAGACGTGTCGAGACGAAGCGCAACAAGGTGAAAACAAAGGACGATGGAAAGAATGCACAGAACAAGCAAATAACCTTGATTTTTCCTTTTTCCTGAATTTTTCCCTGATTTTTTCAAAAGGCACTAGTAGTAATCAAATTTTTTTTTATTTTTTCACTATTTTTTTATATTTTTCTCTGAACAAGGATCACAAAAGATGCAACCACAAAAATTGGCACCTACAACTGAGGTGGGATGTGGTCTATAGAAATACAGCACGTTCTCTGAAAAGCGTGCAAAAACTTTGACAATTTTTTTTCCTTATTTTCCTGAATTTTTTGGCAATTTTAACGAAACCAAACAGGGCGAAGCAATCTGTTGTTAAGCGTGGGTAACAGTTGCAAGATGAACCTGTGCTGACAGAAGAATATGTGGAGCTATGGGTAGGCACACAATATGACAGCAAGGATTAGCGATTAACGAAAGCAGATTAGCGATTGTTCAATCCAGATCCAAAGTACAAATCACAGCTGCTGGCTAAGACGTGTCGAGACGTAGCGCAACAAGGTGAAAACAAAGGACGATGGAAAGAACGCACAGAACAAGCAAATAACCTGGATTTTTCCTTTTTCCTGAAATTTTTCCTGATTTTTCCAAAAGGCACTAGTAGGAATCAATTTTTTTTTATTTTTTTCACTATTTTTTTATATTTTTCTCTGAACAAGGATCACAAAAGATGCAACCACAAAAATTGGCACCTACAACTGAGGTGGGATGTGGTCTACAGAAATACAGCACGTTCTCTGAAAAGCGTGCAAAAACTTTGACAATTTTTTTCTTTATTTTCCTAAATTTTTTTGGCAATTTTAACGAAACCAAACAGGGCGAAGCAATCTGTTGTTAAGCGTGGGTAACAGTTGCAAGATGAACCTGTGCTGACAGAAAAATATGTGGAGCTATGGGTAGGCACACAATATGACAGCAAGGATTAGCGATTAACGAAAGCAGATTAGCGATTGTTCAATCCAGATCCAAAGTACAAATCACAGCTGCTGGCTAAGACGTGTCGAGACGTAGCGCAACAAGGTGAAAACAAAGGACGATGGAAAGAACGCACAGAACAAGCAAATAACTTGGATTTTTCCTTTTTCCTAAAATTTTTCCTGATTTTTTCCAAAAGGCACTAGTAGGAATCAATTTTTTTTATTTTTTTTCACTATTTTTTTATATTTTTCTCTGAACAAGGATCACAAAAGATGCAACCACAAAAATTGGCACCTACAACTGAGGTGGGATGTGGTCTACCAGAAATATAGCCACGTTCTCTGAAAAGCGTGCAAAAACTTTGACAATTTTTTTTCTTTATTTTCCTGAATTTTTTTTGACAATTTTAACAAAACCCAAACAGGGCGAAGCAATCTGTTGTTAAGCGTGGGTAACAGTTGCAAGATGAACCTGTGCTGACAGAAGAATATTGTGGAGCTATGGGTAGGCACACAATATGACCGCAAGGATTAGCAATTAACGAAAGCAGATTAGCGATTGGTCAATCCAGATCCAAAGTACAAATCACAGCTGCTGGGTAAGACTTGTCGAGACGTAGCGTAACAAGGTGAAAACAAAGGACGATGGAAAGAACGCACAGAACAAGCAAATAACCTGGATTTTTCCTTTTTTCTGAATTTTTCCCTGATTTTTCCAAAAGGCACTAGTAGGAATCAAATTTTTTTTATTTTTTTCACTATTTTTTATATTTTTCTCTGAACAAGGATCACAAAACAGAAATACAGCACGTTCTCTGAAAAGCGTGCAAAAACTTTGACAATTTTTTTCTTTATTTTCCTGAATATTTTTGGCAATCTTTGACAATTTTTTTCTTTATTTTCCTGAATATTTTTGGCAATTTTAACGAAACCAAACAGGGCGAAGCAATCTGTTGTTAAGCGTGGGTAACAGTTGCAAGATGAACCTGTGCTGACAGAAAAATATGTGGAGCTATGGGTAGGCACACAATATGACAGCAAGGATTAGCGATTAACGAAAGCAGATTAGCGATTGTTCAATCCAGATCCAAAGTACAAATCACAGCTGCTGGCTAAGACGTGTCGAGACGTAGCGCAACAAGGTGAAAACAAAGGACGATGGAAAGAACGCACAGAACAAGCAAATAACCTGGATTTTTCCTTTTTCCTAAAATTTTTCCTGATTTTTCCAAAAGGCACTATTAGGAATCAATTTTTTTTTATTTTTTTCACTATTTTTTTATATTTTTCTCTGAACAAGGATCACAAAAGATGCAACCACAAAAATTGGCACCTACAACTGAGGTGGGATGTGGTCTACAGAAATACAGCACGTTCTCTGAAAAGCGTGCAAAAACTTTGACAATTTTTTTTCCTTATTTTCCTGAATTTTTTGGCAATTGTTAAGCGTGGGTAACAGTTGCAAGATGAACCTGTGCTGACAGAAGAATATGTGGAGCTATGGGTAGGCACACAATATGACAGCAAGGATTAGCGATTAACGAAAGCAGATTAGCGATTGTTCAATCCAGATCCAAAGTACAAATCACAGCTGCTGGCTAAGACGTGTCGAGACGTAGCGTAACAAGGTGAAAACAAAGGACGATGGAAAGAACGCACAGAACAAGCAAATAACCTGGATTTTTCCTTTTTCCTAAAATTTTTCCTGATTTTTCCAAAAGGCACTAGTAGGAATCAATTTTTTTTATTTTTTTCACTATTTTTTTATATTTTTCTCTGAACAAGGATCACAAAAGATGCAACCACAAAAATTGGCACCTACAACTGAGGTGGGATGTGGTCTACAGAAATACAGCACGTTCTCTGAAAAGCGTGCAAAAACTTTGACAATTTTTTTTCTTTATTTTCCTGAATTTTTTTTGACAATTTTAACAAAACCAAACAGGGCGAAGCAATCTGTTGTTAAGCGTGGGTAACAGTTGCAAGATGAACCTGTGCTGACAGAAGAATATGTGGAGCTATGGGTAGGCACACAATATGACCGCAAGGATTAGCAATTAACGAAAGCAGATTAGCGATTGTTCAATCCAGATCCAAAGTACAAATCACAGCTGCTGGGTAAGACTTGTCGAGACGTAGCGTAACAAGGTGAAAACAAAGGACGATGGAAAGAACGCACAGAACAAGCAAATAACCTGGATTTTTCCTTTTTCTGAATTTTTCCCTGATTTTTCCAAAAGGCACTAGTAGGAATCAATTTTTTTTTATTTTTTCACTATTTTTTATATTTTTCTCTGAACAAGGATCACAAAGATGCAACCACAAAAATGGGCACCTACAACTGAGGTGGGATGTGGTCTACAGAAATACAGCACGTTCTCTGAAAAGCGTGCAAAAACTTTGACAATTTTTTTCTTTATTTTCCTGAATATTTTTGGCAATTTTAACGAAACCAAACAGGGCGAAGCAATCTGTTGTTAAGCATGGGTAACAGTTGCAAGATGAACCTGTGCTGACAGAAGAATATGTGGAGCTATGGGTAGGCACACAATATGACAGCAAGGATTAGCAATTAACGAAAGCAGATTAGCGATTGTTCAATCCAGATCCAAAGTACAAATCACAGCTGCTGGCTAAGACGTGTCGAGACGTAGCGCAATAAGGTGAAAACAAAGGACGATGGAAAGAACGCACAGAACAAGCAAATAACCTGGATTTTTCCTTTTTCCTAAATTTTTCCCTGATTTTTCCAAATGGCACTAGTAGGAATCAATTTTTTTTATTTTTTCACTATTTTTTTATATTTTTCTCTGAACAAGGATCACAAAAGATGCAACCACAAAAATTGGCACCTACAACTGAGGTGGGATGTGGTCTACAGAAATATAGCACGTTCTCTGAAAAGCGTGCAAAAACTTTGACAATTTTTTTTCCTTATTTTCCTGAATTTTTTGGCAATTTTAACGAAACCAAACAGGGCGAAGCAATCTGTTGTTAAGCGTGGGTAACAGTTGCAAGATGAACCTGTGCTGACAGAAGAATATGTGGAGCTATGGGTAGGCACACAATATGACAGCAAGGATTAGCGATTAACGAAAGCAGATTAGCGATTGTTCAATCCAGATCCAAAGTACAAATCACAGCTGCTGGCTAAGACGTGTCGAGACGTAGCGTAACAAGGTGAAAACAAAGGACGATGGAAAGAACGCACAGAACAAGCAAATAACCTGGATTTTTCCTTTTTCCTAAAATTTTTCCTGATTTTTCCAAAAGGCACTAGTAGGAATCAATTTTTTTTATTTTTTTCACTATTTTTTTATATTTTTCTCTGAACAAGGATCACAAAAGATGCAACCACAAAAATTGGCACCTACAACTGAGGTGGGATGTGGTCTACAGAAATACAGCACGTTCTCTGAAAAGCGTGCAAAAACTTTGACAATTTTTTTTCTTTATTTTCCTGAATTTTTTTTGACAATTTTAACAAAACCAAACAGGGCGAAGCAATCTGTTGTTAAGCGTGGGTAACAGTTGCAAGATGAACCTGTGCTGACAGAAGAATATGTGGAGCTATGGGTAGGCACACAATATGACCGCAAGGATTAGCAATTAACGAAAGCAGATTAGCGATTGTTCAATCCAGATCCAAAGTACAAATCACAGCTGCTGGGTAAGACTTGTCGAGACGTAGCGTAACAAGGTGAAAACAAAGGACGATGGAAAGAACGCACAGAACAAGCAAATAACCTGGATTTTTCCTTTTTTTCTGAATTTTTCCCTGATTTTTCCAAAAGGCACTAGTAGGAATCAATTTTTTTTTTATTTTTTCACTATTTTTTATATTTTTCTCTGAACAAGGATCACAAAGATGCAACCACAAAAATGGGCACCTACAACTGAGGTGGGATGTGGTCTACAGAAATACAGCACGTTCTCTGAAAAGCGTGCAAAAACTTTGACAATTTTTTTCTTTATTTTCCTGAATATTTTTGGCAATTTTAACGAAACCAAACAGGGCGAAGCAATCTGTTGTTAAGCATGGGTAACAGTTGCAAGATGAACCTGTGCTGACAGAAGAATATGTGGAGCTATGGGTAGGCACACAATATGACAGCAAGGATTAGCAATTAACGAAAGCAGATTAGCGATTGTTCAATCCAGATCCAAAGTACAAATCACAGCTGCTGGCTAAGACGTGTCGAGACGTAGCGCAATAAGGTGAAAACAAAGGACGATGGAAAGAACGCACAGAACAAGCAAATAACCTGGATTTTTCCTTTTTCCTAAATTTTTCCCTGATTTTTCCAAATGGCACTAGTAGGAATCAATTTTTTTTATTTTTTCACTATTTTTTTATATTTTTCTCTGAACAAGGATCACAAAAGATGCAACCACAAAAATTGGCACCTACAACTGAGGTGGGATGTGGTCTACAGAAATACAGCACGTTCTCTGAAAAGCGTGCAAAAACTTTGACAATTTTTTTTCTTTATTTTGCTAAATTTTTTTGGCAATTTTAACGAAACCAAACAGGGCGAAGCAATCTGTTGTTAAGCGTGGGTAACAGTTGCAGGATGAACCTGTGCTGACAGAAGAATATGTGGAGCTATGGGTAGGCACACAATATGACAACAAGGATTAGCAATTAACGAAAGCAGATTAGCGATTGTTCAATCCAGATCCAAAGTACAAATCACAGCTGCTGGCTAAGACGTGTCGAGACGTAGCGCAACAAGGTGAAAACAAAGGATGATGGAAAGAACGCACAGAACAAGCAAAAAACCTGGATTTTTCCTTTTTCCTGAAATTTTCCCTGATTTTTCCAAAAGGCACTAGTAGGAATCAATTTTTTTTATTTTTTTCACTATTTTTTTATATTTTTCTCTGAACAAGGATCACAAAAGATGCAACCACAAAAATTGGCACCTACAACTGAGGTGGGATGTGGTCTACAGAAATACAGCACGTTCTCTGAAAAGCGTGCAAAAAATATGACAATTTTTTTCTTTATTGTCCTAAATTTTTTTGGCAATTTTAACGAAACCAAACAGGGCGAAGCAATCTGTTGTTAAACGTGGGTAACAGTTGCAAGATGAACCTGTGCTGACAGAAGAATATGTGGAGCTATGGGTAGGCACACAATATGACAGCAAGGATTAGCAATTAACGAAAGCAGATTAGCGATTGTTCAATCCAGATCCAAAGTACAAATCACAGCTGCCGGGTAAGACGTGTCGAGACGTAGCGCAACAAGGTGAAAACAAAGGATGATGGAAAGAACGCACAGAACAAGCAAATAACCTGGATTTTTCCTTTTTCCTGAATTTTTCCCTGATTTTTCCAAAAGGCACTAGTAGGAATCAAATTTTTTTTATTTTTTTACTATTTTTTTATATTTTTCTCTGAACAAGGATCACAAAAGATGCAACCACAAAAATTGGCACCTACAACTGAGGTGGGATGTGGTCTACAGAAATACAGCACGTTCTCTGAAAAGCGTGCAAAAACTTTGACAATTTTTTTTCTTTATTTTCCTAAATTTTTTTGGCAATTTTAACGAAACCAAACAGGGCGAAGCAATCTGTTGTTAAGCGTGGGTAACAGTTGCAAGATGAACCTGTGTTGACAGAAGAATATGTGGAGCTATGGGTAGGCACACAATATGACAGCAAGGATTAGCAATTAACGAAAGCAGATTAGCGATTGTTCAATCCAGATCCAAAGTACAAATCATAGCCGCTGGCTAAGACGTGTCGAGACGTAGCGCAACAAGGTGAAAACAAAGGACGATGGAAAGAACGCACGAACAAGCAAATAACCTGGATTTTTCCTTTTTCCTGAAATTTTCCCTGATTTTTCCAAAAGGCACTAGTAGGAATCAAATTTTTTTTATTTTTTTCACTATTTTTTTTTATATTTTTCTCTGAACAAGGATCACAAAAGATGCAACCACAAAAATGGGCACCTACAACTGAGGTGGGATGTGGTCTACAGAAATACAGCACGTTCTCTGAAAAGCGTGCAAAAACTTTGACAATTTTTTTTCTTTATTTTGCTAAATTTTTTTGGCAATTTTAACGAAACCAAACAGGGCGAAGCAATCTGTTGTTAAGCGTGGGTAACAGTTGCAGGATGAACCTGTGCTGACAGAAGAATATGTGGAGCTATGGGTAGGCACACAATATGACAGCAAGGATTAGCAATTAACGAAAGCAGATTAGCGATTGTTCAATCCAGATCCAAAGTACAAATCACAGCTGCTGGCTAAGACGTGTCGAGACGTAGCGCAATAAGGTGAAAACAAAGGACGATGGAAAGAACGCACAGAACAAGCAAATAACCTGGATTTTTCCTTTTTCCTAAATTTTTCCCTGATTTTTCCAAATGGCACTAGTAGGAATCAATTTTTTTTATTTTTTCACTATTTTTTTATATTTTTCTCTGAACAAGGATCACAAAAGATGCAACCACAAAAATTGGCACCTACAACTGAGGTGGGATGTGGTCTACAGAAATATAGCACGTTCTCTGAAAAGCGTGCAAAAACTTTGACAATTTTTTTTCCTTATTTTCCTGAATTTTTTGGCAATTTTAACGAAACCAAACAGGGCGAAGCAATCTGTTGTTAAGCGTGGGTAACAGTTGCAAGATGAACCTGTGCTGACAGAAGAATATGTGGAGCTATGGGTAGGCACACAATATGACAGCAAGGATTAGCGATTAACGAAAGCAGATTAGCGATTGTTCAATCCAGATCCAAAGTACAAATCACAGCTGCTGGCTAAGACGTGTCGAGACGTAGCGTAACAAGGTGAAAACAAAGGACGATGGAAAGAACGCACAGAACAAGCAAATAACCTGGATTTTTCCTTTTTCCTAAAATTTTTCCTGATTTTTCCAAAAGGCACTAGTAGGAATCAATTTTTTTTATTTTTTTCACTATTTTTTTATATTTTTCTCTGAACAAGGATCACAAAAGATGCAACCACAAAAATTGGCACCTACAACTGAGGTGGGATGTGGTCTACAGAAATACAGCACGTTCTCTGAAAAGCGTGCAAAAACTTTGACAATTTTTTTTCTTTATTTTCCTGAATTTTTTTTGACAATTTTAACAAAACCAAACAGGGCGAAGCAATCTGTTGTTAAGCGTGGGTAACAGTTGCAAGATGAACCTGTGCTGACAGAAGAATATGTGGAGCTATGGGTAGGCACACAATATGACCGCAAGGATTAGCAATTAACGAAAGCAGATTAGCGATTGTTCAATCCAGATCCAAAGTACAAATCACAGCTGCTGGGTAAGACTTGTCGAGACGTAGCGTAACAAGGTGAAAACAAAGGACGATGGAAAGAACGCACAGAACAAGCAAATAACCTGGATTTTTCCTTTTTTTCTGAATTTTTCCCTGATTTTTCCAAAAGGCACTAGTAGGAATCAATTTTTTTTTATTTTTTCACTATTTTTTATATTTTTCTCTGAACAAGGATCACAAAGATGCAACCACAAAAATGGGCACCTACAACTGAGGTGGGATGTGGTCTACAGAAATACAGCACGTTCTCTGAAAAGCGTGCAAAAACTTTGACAATTTTTTTCTTTATTTTCCTGAATATTTTTGGCAATTTTAACGAAACCAAACAGGGCGAAGCAATCTGTTGTTAAGCATGGGTAACAGTTGCAAGATGAACCTGTGCTGACAGAAGAATATGTGGAGCTATGGGTAGGCACACAATATGACAGCAAGGATTAGCAATTAACGAAAGCAGATTAGCGATTGTTCAATCCAGATCCAAAGTACAAATCACAGCTGCTGGCTAAGACGTGTCGAGACGTAGCGCAATAAGGTGAAAACAAAGGACGATGGAAAGAACGCACAGAACAAGCAAATAACCTGGATTTTTCCTTTTTCCTAAATTTTTCCCTGATTTTTCCAAATGGCACTAGTAGGAATCAATTTTTTTTATTTTTTCACTATTTTTTTATATTTTTCTCTGAACAAGGATCACAAAAGATGCAACCACAAAAATTGGCACCTACAACTGAGGTGGGATGTGGTCTACAGAAATACAGCACGTTCTCTGAAAAGCGTGCAAAAACTTTGACAATTTTTTTTCTTTATTTTGCTAAATTTTTTTGGCAATTTTAACGAAACCAAACAGGGCGAAGCAATCTGTTGTTAAGCGTGGGTAACAGTTGCAGGATGAACCTGTGCTGACAGAAGAATATGTGGAGCTATGGGTAGGCACACAATATGACAACAAGGATTAGCAATTAACGAAAGCAGATTAGCGATTGTTCAATCCAGATCCAAAGTACAAATCACAGCTGCTGGCTAAGACGTGTCGAGACGTAGCGCAACAAGGTGAAAACAAAGGATGATGGAAAGAACGCACAGAACAAGCAAAAAACCTGGATTTTTCCTTTTTCCTGAAATTTTCCCTGATTTTTCCAAAAGGCACTAGTAGGAATCAATTTTTTTTATTTTTTTCACTATTTTTTTATATTTTTCTCTGAACAAGGATCACAAAAGATGCAACCACAAAAATTGGCACCTACAACTGAGGTGGGATGTGGTCTACAGAAATACAGCACGTTCTCTGAAAAGCGTGCAAAAACTTTGACAATTTTTTTTCTTTATTTTCCTAAATTTTTTTGGCAATTTTAACGAAACCAAACAGGGCGAAGCAATCTGTTGTTAAGCGTGGGTAACAGTTGCAAGATGAACCTGTGTTGACAGAAGAATATGTGGAGCTATGGGTAGGCACACAATATGACAGCAAGGATTAGCAATTAACGAAAGCAGATTAGCGATTGTTCAATCCAGATCCAAAGTACAAATCATAGCCGCTGGCTAAGACGTGTCGAGACGTAGCGCAACAAGGTGAAAACAAAGGACGATGGAAAGAACGCACGAACAAGCAAATAACCTGGATTTTTCCTTTTTCCTGAAATTTTCCCTGATTTTTCCAAAAGGCACTAGTAGGAATCAAATTTTTTTTATTTTTTTCACTATTTTTTTTTATATTTTTCTCTGAACAAGGATCACAAAAGATGCAACCACAAAAATGGGCACCTACAACTGAGGTGGGATGTGGTCTACAGAAATACAGCACGTTCTCTGAAAAGCGTGCAAAAACTTTGACAATTTTTTTTCTTTATTTTGCTAAATTTTTTTGGCAATTTTAACGAAACCAAACAGGGCGAAGCAATCTGTTGTTAAGCGTGGGTAACAGTTGCAGGATGAACCTGTGCTGACAGAAGAATATGTGGAGCTATGGGTAGGCACACAATATGACAGCAAGGATTAGCAATTAACGAAAGCAGATTAGCGATTGTTCAATCCAGATCCAAAGTACAAATCACAGCTGCTGGCTAAGACGTGTCGAGACGTAGCGCAATAAGGTGAAAACAAAGGACGATGGAAAGAACGCACAGAACAAGCAAATAACCTGGATTTTTCCTTTTTCCTAAATTTTTCCCTAATTTTTCCAAATGGCACTAGTAGGAATCAATTTTTTTTATTTTTTCACTATTTTTTTATATTTTTCTCTGAACAAGGATCACAAAAGATGCAACCACAAAAATTGGCACCTACAACTGAGGTGGGATGTGGTCTACAGAAATATAGCACGTTCTCTGAAAAGCGTGCAAAAACTTTGACAATTTTTTTTCCTTATTTTCCTGAATTTTTTGGCAATTTTAACGAAACCAAACAGGGCGAAGCAATCTGTTGTTAAGCGTGGGTAACAGTTGCAAGATGAACCTGTGCTGACAGAAGAATATGTGGAGCTATGGGTAGGCACACAATATGACAGCAAGGATTAGCGATTAACGAAAGCAGATTAGCGATTGTTCAATCCAGATCCAAAGTACAAATCACAGCTGCTGGCTAAGACGTGTCGAGACGTAGCGTAACAAGGTGAAAACAAAGGACGATGGAAAGAACGCACAGAACAAGCAAATAACCTGGATTTTTCCTTTTTCCTAAAATTTTTCCTGATTTTTCCAAAAGGCACTAGTAGGAATCAATTTTTTTTATTTTTTTCACTATTTTTTTATATTTTTCTCTGAACAAGGATCACAAAAGATGCAACCACAAAAATTGGCACCTACAACTGAGGTGGGATGTGGTCTACAGAAATACAGCACGTTCTCTGAAAAGCGTGCAAAAACTTTGACAATTTTTTTTCTTTATTTTCCTGAATTTTTTTTGACAATTTTAACAAAACCAAACAGGGCGAAGCAATCTGTTGTTAAGCGTGGGTAACAGTTGCAAGATGAACCTGTGCTGACAGAAGAATATGTGGAGCTATGGGTAGGCACACAATATGACCGCAAGGATTAGCAATTAACGA
The DNA here is from genome assembly GCA_022457205.1 of Saccharum spontaneum. NCBI lineage: Eukaryota > Viridiplantae > Streptophyta > Magnoliopsida > Poales > Poaceae > Saccharum > Saccharum spontaneum. Next base: position 33,401,676 of record CM039616.1, on the reverse strand, counting down.
AAGCAGATTAGCGATTGTTCAATCCAGATCCAAAGTACAAATCACAGCTGCTGGGTAAGACTTGTCGAGACGTAGCGTAGCAAGGTGAAAACAAAGGACGATGGAAAGAACGCACAGAACAAGCAAATAACCTGGATTTTTCCTTTTTTCTGAATTTTTCCCTGATTTTTCCAAAAGGCACTAGTAGGAATCAATTTTTTTTTATTTTTTCACTATTTTTTATATTTTTCTCTGAACAAGGATCACAAAGATGCAACCACAAAAATGGGCACCTACAACTGAGGTGGGATGTGGTCTACAGAAATACAGCACGTTCTCTGAAAAGCGTGCAAAAACTTTGACAATTTTTTTCTTTATTTTCCTGAATATTTTTGGCAATTTTAACGAAACCAAACAGGGCGAAGCAATCTGTTGTTAAGCATGGGTAACAGTTGCAAGATGAACCTGTGCTGACAGAAGAATATGTGGAGCTATGGGTAGGCACACAATATGACAGCAAGGATTAGCAATTAACGAAAGCAGATTAGCGATTGTTCAATCCAGATCCAAAGTACAAATCACAGCTGCTGGCTAAGACGTGTCGAGACGTAGCGCAATAAGGTGAAAACAAAGGACGATGGAAAGAACGCACAGAACAAGCAAATAACCTGGATTTTTCCTTTTTCCTAAATTTTTCCCTGATTTTTCCAAATGGCACTAGTAGGAATCAATTTTTTTTATTTTTTCACTATTTTTTTATATTTTTCTCTGAACAAGGATCACAAAAGATGCAACCACAAAAATTGGCACCTACAACTGAGGTGGGATGTGGTCTACAGAAATACAGCACGTTCTCTGAAAAGCGTGCAAAAACTTTGACAATTTTTTTTCTTTATTTTGCTAAATTTTTTTGGCAATTTTAACGAAACCAAACAGGGCGAAGCAATCTGTTGTTAAGCGTGGGTAACAGTTGCAGGATGAACCTGTGCTGACAGAAGAATATGTGGAGCTATGGGTAGGCACACAATATGACAACAAGGATTAGCAATTAACGAAAGCAGATTAGCGATTGTTCAATCCAGATCCAAAGTACAAATCACAGCTGCTGGCTAAGACGTGTCGAGACGTAGCGCAACAAGGTGAAAACAAAGGATGATGGAAAGAACGCACAGAACAAGCAAAAAACCTGGATTTTTCCTTTTTCCTGAAATTTTCCTTGATTTTTCCAAAAGGCACTAGTAGGAATCAATTTTTTTTATTTTTTTCACTATTTTTTTATATTTTTCTCTGAACAAGGATCACAAAAGATGCAACCACAAAAATTGGCACCTACAACTGAGGTGGGATGTGGTCTACAGAAATACAGCACGTTCTCTGAAAAGCGTGCAAAAAATATGACAATTTTTTTCTTTATTGTCCTAAATTTTTTTGGCAATTTTAACGAAACCAAACAGGGCGAAGCAATCTGTTGTTAAACGTGGGTAACAGTTGCAAGATGAACCTGTGCTGACAGAAGAATATGTGGAGCTATGGGTAGGCACACAATATGACAGCAAGGATTAGCAATTAACGAAAGCAGATTAGCGATTGTTCAATCCAGATCCAAAGTACAAATCACAGCTGCCGGGTAAGACGTGTCGAGACGTAGCGCAACAAGGTGAAAACAAAGGATGATGGAAAGAACGCACAGAACAAGCAAATAACCTGGATTTTTCCTTTTTCCTGAATTTTTCCCTGATTTTTCCAAAAGGCACTAGTAGGAATCAAATTTTTTTTATTTTTTTACTATTTTTTTATATTTTTCTCTGAACAAGGATCACAAAAGATGCAACCACAAAAATTGGCACCTACAACTGAGGTGGGATGTGGTCTACAGAAATACAGCACGTTCTCTGAAAAGCGTGCAAAAACTTTGACAATTTTTTTTCTTTATTTTCCTAAATTTTTTTGGCAATTTTAACGAAACCAAACAGGGCGAAGCAATCTGTTGTTAAGCGTGGGTAACAGTTGCAAGATGAACCTGTGTTGACAGAAGAATATGTGGAGCTATGGGTAGGCACACAATATGACAGCAAGGATTAGCAATTAACGAAAGCAGATTAGCGATTGTTCAATCCAGATCCAAAGTACAAATCATAGCCGCTGGCTAAGACGTGTCGAGACGTAGCGCAACAAGGTGAAAACAAAGGACGATGGAAAGAACGCACGAACAAGCAAATAACCTGGATTTTTCCTTTTTCCTGAAATTTTCCCTGATTTTTCCAAAAGGCACTAGTAGGAATCAAATTTTTTTTATTTTTTTCACTATTTTTTTTTATATTTTTCTCTGAACAAGGATCACAAAAGATGCAACCACAAAAATGGGCACCTACAACTGAGGTGGGATGTGGTCTACAGAAATACAGCACGTTCTCTGAAAAGCGTGCAAAAACTTTGACAATTTTTTTTCTTTATTTTGCTAAATTTTTTTGGCAATTTTAACGAAACCAAACAGGGCGAAGCAATCTGTTGTTAAGCGTGGGTAACAGTTGCAGGATGAACCTGTGCTGACAGAAGAATATGTGGAGCTATGGGTAGGCACACAATATGACAGCAAGGATTAGCAATTAACGAAAGCAGATTAGCGATTGTTCAATCCAGATCCAAAGTACAAATCACAGCTGCTGGCTAAGACGTGTCGAGACGTAGCGCAATAAGGTGAAAACAAAGGACGATGGAAAGAACGCACAGAACAAGCAAATAACCTGGATTTTTCCTTTTTCCTAAATTTTTCCCTGATTTTTCCAAATGGCACTAGTAGGAATCAATTTTTTTTATTTTTTCACTATTTTTTTATATTTTTCTCTGAACAAGGATCACAAAAGATGCAACCACAAAAATTGGCACCTACAACTGAGGTGGGATGTGGTCTACAGAAATATAGCACGTTCTCTGAAAAGCGTGCAAAAACTTTGACAATTTTTTTTCCTTATTTTCCTGAATTTTTTGGCAATTTTAACGAAACCAAACAGGGCGAAGCAATCTGTTGTTAAGCGTGGGTAACAGTTGCAAGATGAACCTGTGCTGACAGAAGAATATGTGGAGCTATGGGTAGGCACACAATATGACAGCAAGGATTAGCGATTAACGAAAGCAGATTAGCGATTGTTCAATCCAGATCCAAAGTACAAATCACAGCTGCTGGCTAAGACGTGTCGAGACGTAGCGTAACAAGGTGAAAACAAAGGACGATGGAAAGAACGCACAGAACAAGCAAATAACCTGGATTTTTCCTTTTTCCTAAAATTTTTCCTGATTTTTCCAAAAGGCACTAGTAGGAATCAATTTTTTTTATTTTTTTCACTATTTTTTTATATTTTTCTCTGAACAAGGATCACAAAAGATGCAACCACAAAAATTGGCACCTACAACTGAGGTGGGATGTGGTCTACAGAAATACAGCACGTTCTCTGAAAAGCGTGCAAAAACTTTGACAATTTTTTTTCTTTATTTTCCTGAATTTTTTTTGACAATTTTAACAAAACCAAACAGGGCGAAGCAATCTGTTGTTAAGCGTGGGTAACAGTTGCAAGATGAACCTGTGCTGACAGAAGAATATGTGGAGCTATGGGTAGGCACACAATATGACCGCAAGGATTAGCAATTAACGAAAGCAGATTAGCGATTGTTCAATCCAGATCCAAAGTACAAATCACAGCTGCTGGGTAAGACTTGTCGAGACGTAGCGTAACAAGGTGAAAACAAAGGACGATGGAAAGAACGCACAGAACAAGCAAATAACCTGGATTTTTCCTTTTTTCTGAATTTTTCCCTGATTTTTCCAAAAGGCACTAGTAGGAATCAATTTTTTTTTATTTTTTCACTATTTTTTATATTTTTCTCTGAACAAGGATCACAAAGATGCAACCACAAAAATGGGCACCTACAACTGAGGTGGGATGTGGTCTACAGAAATACAGCACGTTCTCTGAAAAGCGTGCAAAAACTTTGACAATTTTTTTCTTTATTTTCCTGAATATTTTTGGCAATTTTAACGAAACCAAACAGGGCGAAGCAATCTGTTGTTAAGCATGGGTAACAGTTGCAAGATGAACCTGTGCTGACAGAAGAATATGTGGAGCTATGGGTAGGCACACAATATGACAGCAAGGATTAGCAATTAACGAAAGCAGATTAGCGATTGTTCAATCCAGATCCAAAGTACAAATCACAGCTGCCGGGTAAGACGTGTCGAGACGTAGCGCAACAAGGTGAAAACAAAGGATGATGGAAAGAACGCACAGAACAAGCAAATAACCTGGATTTTTCCTTTTTCCTGAATTTTTCCCTGATTTTTCCAAAAGGCACTAGTAGGAATCAAATTTTTTTTATTTTTTTACTATTTTTTTATATTTTTCTCTGAACAAGGATCACAAAAGATGCAACCACAAAAATTGGCACCTACAACTGAGGTGGGATGTGGTCTACAGAAATACAGCACGTTCTCTGAAAAGCGTGCAAAAACTTTGACAATTTTTTTTCTTTATTTTCCTAAATTTTTTTGGCAATTTTAACGAAACCAAACAGGGCGAAGCAATCTGTTGTTAAGCGTGGGTAACAGTTGCAAGATGAACCTGTGTTGACAGAAGAATATGTGGAGCTATGGGTAGGCACACAATATGACAGCAAGGATTAGCAATTAACGAAAGCAGATTAGCGATTGTTCAATCCAGATCCAAAGTACAAATCATAGCCGCTGGCTAAGACGTGTCGAGACGTAGCGCAACAAGGTGAAAACAAAGGACGATGGAAAGAACGCACGAACAAGCAAATAACCTGGATTTTTCCTTTTTCCTGAAATTTTCCCTGATTTTTCCAAAAGGCACTAGTAGGAATCAAATTTTTTTTATTTTTTTCACTATTTTTTTTTATATTTTTCTCTGAACAACGATCACAAAAGATGCAACCACAAAAATGGGCACCTACAACTGAGGTGGGAGGTGGTCTACAGAAATACAACACATTCTCTGAAAAGCGTGCAAAAACTTTGACAATTATTTTTCTTTATTTTCCTGAATTTTTTGGCAATTTTAACGAAACCAAACAGGGCGAAGCAATCTGTTGTTAAGCGTGGGTAACAGTTGCAAGATGAACCTGTGCTGACAGAAGAATATGTGGAGCTATGGGTAGGCACACAATATGACAGCAAGGATTAGCGATTAACGAAAGCAGATTAGCGATTGTTCAATCCAGATCCAAAGTACAAATCACAGCTGCTGGCTAAGACGTATCGAGACGTAGCGCAACAAGGAGAAAACAAAGGACGATGGAAAGAACGCACAGAACAAGCAAATAACCTGGATTTTTCCTTTTTCCTGAATTTTTCCCTGATTTTTCCAAAAGGCACTAGTAGGAATCAAATTTTTTTTATTTTTCACTATTTTTTATATTTTTCTCTGAACAAGGATCACAAAAGATGCAACCACAAAAATTGGCACCTAAAACTGAGGTGGGATGTGGTCTACAGAAATACAGCACGTTCTCTGAAAAGCGTGTAAAAACTTTGACAATTTTTTTTCTTTATTTTCCTGAATTTTTTTAGCAATTTTAGCGAAACCAAACAGCGCGAAGCAATCTGTTGTTAAGCGTGGGTAACAGTTGCAAGATGAACCTGTGCTGACAGAAGAATATGTGGAGCTATGGGTAGGCACATAATATGACAGCAAGGATTAGCAATTAACGAAAGCAGATTAGCGATTGTTCAATCCAGATCCAAAGTACAAATCACAGCTGCTGGCTAAGACGTGTCGAGACGTAGCGCAACAAGGTGAAAACAAAGGACGATGGAAAGAACGCACAGAACAAGCAAATAACCTGGATTTTTCCTTTTTCCTGAAATTTTCCCTGATTTTTCCAAAAGGCACTAGTAGGAATCAATTTTTTTTATTTTTTCACTATTTTTTTATATTTTTCTCTGAACAAGGGTCACAAAAGATGCAACCACAAAAATTGGCACCTACAACTGAGGTGGGATGTGGTCTACAGAAATATAGCACGTTCTCTGAAAAGCGTGCAAAAACTTTGACAATTTTTTTTCTTTATTTTCCTGAATTTTTTTGGCAATTTTAACGAATCCAAATAGGACGAAGCAATCTGTTGTTAAGCGTGGGTAACAGTTGCAAGATGAACCTGTGCTGACAGAAGAATATGTGAAGCTATGGGTAGGCACACAATATGACAGCAAGGATTAGCAATTAACGAAAGCAGATTAGCGATTGTTCAATCCAGATCCAAAGTACAAATCACAGCTGCTGGCTAAGACGTGTCGAGACGTAGCGCAACAAGGTGAAAAAAAGGACGATGGAAAGAACGCACAGAACAAGCAAATAACCTAGATTCTTCCTTTTTCCTGAAATTTTCCCTGATTTTTCCAAAAGGCACTAGTAGGAATCAAATTTTTTTTTTTATTTTTTCACTATTTTTTTATATTTTTCTCTGAACAAGGATCACAAAAGATGCAACCACAAAAATTGGCACCTACAACTGAGGTGGGATGTGGTCTACAGAGATACAGCACGTTCTCTGAAAAGCGTGCAAACACTTTGACAATTTTTTTTCTTTATTTTCCTGAATTTTTTTGGCAATTTTAACGAAACCAAACAGGGCGAAGCAATCTGTTGTTAAGCGTGGGTAACAGTTGCAAGATGAACCTGTGCTGACAGAAGAATATGTGGAGCTATGGGTAGGCACACAATATGACAACATGGATTAGCAATTAACGAAAGCAGATTAGCGATTGTTCAATCCAGATCCAAAGTACAAATCATAGCTACTGGCTAAGACGTGTCGAGGCGTAGCGCAACAAGGTGAAAACAAAGGACGATGGAAAGAACGCACAGAACAAGCAAATAACCTGGATTTTTCCTTTTTCCTGAATTTTTCCCTGATTTTTCCAAAAGGCACTAGTAGGAATCAAATTTTTTTTTATTTTTTCACTATTTTTTTATATTTTTCTCTGAACAAGGATCACAAAAGATGCAACCACAAAATTGGCACCTACAACTGGGGTGGGATGTGGTCTACAGAAATACAGCACGTTCTCTGAAAAGCGTGCAAAAACTTTGACAATTTTTTTCTTTATTTTCCTAAATTTTTTTGGCAATTTTAACGAAACCAAACAGGGCGAAGCAATCTGTTGTTAAGCGTGGGTAACAGTTGCAAGATGAACCTGTGCTGACAGAAGAATATGTGGAGCTATGGGTAGGCACACAATATGACAGCAATGATTAGCAATTAACGAAAGCAGATTAGCGATTGTTCAATCCAGATCCAAAGTACAAATCACAGCTGCTGGCTAAGACGTGTCGAGACGTAGCGCAACAAGGTGAAAACAAAGGACGATGGAAAGAACGCACAGAACAAGCAAATAACCTGGATTTTTCCTTTTTCCTGAAATTTTCCCTGATTTTTCCAAAAGGCACTAGTAGGAATCAAATTTTTTTTATTTTTTCACTATTTTTTTATATTTTTCTCTGAACAAGGATCACAAAAGATGCAACCACAAAATTGACACCTACAACTGGGGTGGGATGTGGTCTACAGAAATACAGCACGTTCTCTGAAAAGCGTGCAAAAACTTTGACAATTTTTTTTCTTTATTTTCCTGAATTTTTTTGGCAATTTTAATGAAACCAAACAGGGCGAAGCAATCTGTTGTTAAGCGTGGGTAACAGTTGCAAGATGAACCTGTGTTGACAGAAGAATATGTGGAGCTATGGGTAGGCACACAATATGACAGCAAGGATTAGCAATTAACGAAAGCAGATTAGCGATTGTTCAATCCAGCTCCAAAGTACAAATCACAGGTGCTGGCTAAGACGTGTCGAGACGTAGCGCAACAAGGTGAAAACAAAGGACGATGGAAAGAACGCACAGAACAAGCAAATAACCTGGATTTTTCCTTTTTCCTGAATTTTTCCCTGATTTTTCCAAAAGGCACTAGTAGGAATCAAATTTTTTTTATTTTTTAACTATTTTTTTATATTTTTCTCTGAACAAGGATCACAAAAGATGCAACCACAAAAATTGGCACCTACAACTGAGGTGGGATGTGGTCTACAGAAATACAGCACGTTCTCTGAAAAGCGTGCAAAAACTTTGACAATTTTTTTTCTTTATTTTCCTTAATTTTTTTGGCAATTTTAACGAAACCAAACAGGGCGAAGCAATCTGTTGTTAAGCGTGGGTAACAGTTGCAAGATGAACCTGTGCTGACAGAAGAATATGTGGAGCTATGGGTAGGCACACAATATGACAGCAAGGATTAGCAATTAACGAAAGCAGATTAGCGATTGTTCAATCCAGATCCAAAGTACAAATCACAGCTGCTGGCTAAGACGTGTCGAGACGTAGCGCAACAAGGTGAAAACAAAGGACGATGGAAAGAACGCACAGAACAAGCAAATAACCTAGATTTTTCCTTTTTCCTGAAATTTTCCCTGATTTTTCCAAAAGGCACTAGTAGGAATCAATTTTTTTTATTTTTTTCACTATTTTTTTATATTTTTCTCTGAACAAGGATCACAAAAGATGCAACCACAAAAATTGACACCTACAACTGAGGTGGGATGTGGTCTACAGAAATACAGCACGTTCTCTGAAAAGCGTGCAAAAACTATGACAATTTTTTTCTTTATTTTCCTGAATTTTTTTGGCATTTTTAACGAAACCAAACAAGGCGAAGCAATCTGTTGTTAAGCGTGGGTAACAGTTGCAAGATGAACCTGTGCTGAAAGAAGAATATGTGGAGCTATGGGTAGGCACACAATATGATAGCAAGGATTAGCAATTAACGAAAGCAGATTAGCGATTGTTCAATCCAGATCCAAAGTACAAATCACAGCTGCTGGGTAAGACTTGTCGAGACGTAGCGCAACAAGGTGAAAACAAAGGATGATGGAAAGAACGCACAGAACAAGCAAATAACCTGGATTTTTCCTTTTTCTGAATTTTTCCCTGATTTTTCTAAAAGGCACTAGTAGGAATCAATTTTTTTTATTTTTTCACTATTTTTTTATATTTTTCACTGAACAAGGATCACAAAAGATGCAACCACAAAAATGGGCACCTACAACTGAGGTGGGATGTGGTCTACAGAAATACAGCACGTTCTCTGAAAAGCGTGCAAAAACTTTGATAATTTTTTTTCTTTATTTTCCTGAATTTTTTTGGCAATTTTAACGAAACCAAACAGGGCGAAGCAATCTGTTGTTAAGCGTGGGTAACAGTTGCAAGATAAACTTGTGCTGACAGAAGAATATGTGGAGCTATGGGTAGGCACACAATATGACAGCAAGGATTAGCAATTAACGAAAGCAGATTAGCGATTGTTCAATCCAGATCCAAAGTACAAATCACAGCTGCTGGCTAAGACGTGTCGAGACGTAGCGCAACAAGGTGAAAACAAAGGACGATGGAAAGAACGCACAGAACAAGCAAATAACCTGGATTTTTCCTTTTTCTTGAAATTTTCCCTGATTTTTCCAAAAGGCACTAGTAGGAATCAAATTTTTTTTATTTTTTCACTATTTTTTGATATTTTTCTCTGAACAAGGATCACAAAAGATGCAACCACAAAAATTGGCACCTACAACTGAGGTGGGATGTGGTCTACAGAAATACAGCACGTTCTCTGAAAAGCGTGCAAAAACTTTGACAATTTTTTTCTTTATTTTCCTTAATTTTTTTGGCAATTTTAACGAAACCAAACAGGGCGAAGCAATCTGTTGTTAAGCGTGGGTAACAGTTGCAAGATGAACCTGTGCTGACAGAAGAATATGTGGAGCTATGGGTAGGCACACAATATGACAGCAAGGATTAGCAATTAACGAAAGCAGATTAGCGATTGTTCAATCCAGATCCAAAGTACAAATCACAGCTGCTGGCTAAGACGTGTCGAGACGTAGCGCAACAAGGTGAAAACAAAGGACGATGGAAAGAACGCACAGAACAAGCAAATAACCTGGATTTTTCCTTTTTCCTGAAATTTTCCCTGGTTTTTCCAAAAGGCACTAGTAGGAATCAATTTTTTTATGTTTTTCACTATTTTTTTATACTTTTCTCTGAACAAGGATCACAAAAGATGCAACCACAAAAATTGGCACCTACAACTGAGGTGGGATGTGGTCTACAGAAATACAGCACGTTTCTGAAAAGCGTGCAAAAACTTTGACAATTTTTTTTCTTTATTTTCCTGAATTTTTTTGGCAATTTTAACGAAACCAAACAGGGCGAAGCAATCTGTTGTTAAGCGTGGGTAACAGTTGCAAGATGAACCTGTGCTGACAGAAGAATATGTGGAGCTATGGGTAGGCACACAATATGACAGCAAGGATTAGCAATTAACGAAAGCAGATTAGCGATTGTTCAATCCAGATCCAAAGTACAAATCACAGCTGCTGGGTAAGACTTGTCGAGACGTAGCGCAACAAGGTGAAAACAAAGGACGATGGAAAGAACGCACAGAACAAGCAAATAACCTGGATTTTTCCTTTTATCTGAATTTTTCCCTGATTTTTCCAAAAGGCACTAGTAGGAATCAATTTTTTTTTTATTTTTTCACTATTTTTTTATATTTTTCTCTGAACAAGGATCACAAAAGATGCAACCACAAAAATGGGCACCTACAACTGAGGTGGGATGTAGTCTACAGAAATACAGCACGTTCTCTGAAAAGCGTGCAAAAACTTTGACAATTTTTTTTCTTTATTTTCCTGAATATTTTTGGCAATTTTAATGAAACCAAACAGGGCGAAGCAATCTGTTGTTAAGCGTGGGTAACAGTTGCAAGATGAACCTGTGCTGACAGAAGAATATGTGGAGCTATGGGTAGGCACACAATATGACAGCAAGGATTAGCAATTAACGAAAGCAGATTAGCGATTGTTCAATCCAGATCCAAAGTACAAATCACAGCTGCTGGCTAAGACGTGTCGAGACGTAGCGCAACATGGTGAAAACAAAGGACGATGGAAAGAACGCACAGAACAAGCAAATAACCTAGATTTTTCCTTTTTCCTGAATTTTTCCCTGATTTTTCCAAAAGCCACTAGTAGGAATCAAATTTTTTTTTTATTTTTTCACTATTTTTTATATTTTTCTCTGAACAAGGATCACAAAAGATGCAACCACAAAAATTGGCACCTACAACTGAGGTGGGATGTGGTCTACAGAAATACAGCACGTTCTCTGAAAAGCGTGCAAAAACTTTGACAATTTTTTTTCTTTATTTTCCTAAATTTTTTTGGCAATTTTAACGAAACCAAACAGGGCGAAGCAATCTGTTGTTAAGCGTGGGTAACAGTTGCAAGATGAACCTGTGCTGACAGAAGAATATGTGGAGCTATAGGTAGGCACACAATATGACAGCAAGGATTAGCAATTAACGAAAGCAGATTAGCGATTGTTCAATCCAGATCCAAAGTACAAATCACAGCTGCTGGCTAAGACGTGTCGAGACGTAGCGCAACAAGGTGAAAACAAAGGACGATGGAAAGAACGCACAGAACAAGCAAATAACCTGGATTTTTCCTTTTTCCTGAAATTTTCCCTGATTTTTCCAAAAGGCACTAGTAGGAATCAATTTTTTTTATGTTTTTCACTATTTTTTTATATTTTTCTCTGAACAAGGATCACAAAAGATGCAACCACAAAAATTGGCACCTACAACTGAGGTGGGATGTGGTCTACAGAAATACAGCACGTTCTCTGAAAAGCGTGCAAAAACTTTGACAATTTTTTTTCTTTATTTTCCTAAATTTTTTTGGCAATTTTAACGAAACCAAACAGGGCGAAGCAATCTGTTGTTAAGCGTGGGTAACAGTTGCAAGATGAACCTGTGCTGACAGAAGAATATGTGGAGCTATGGGTAGGCACACAATATGACAGCAAGGATTAGCAATTAACGAAAGCAGATTAGCGATTGTTCAATCCAGATCCAAAGTACAAATCACAGCTGCTGGCTAAGACGTGTCGAGACGTAGCGCAACAAGGTGAAAACAAAGGACGATGGAAAGAACGCACAGAACAAGCAAATAACCTGGATTTTTCCTTTTTCCTGAAATTTTCCCTGATTTTTCCAAAAGGCACTAGTAGGAATCAATTTTTTTTATGTTTTTCACTATTTTTTTATATTTTTCTCTGAACAAGGATCACAAAAGATGCAACCACAAAAATTGGCACCTACAACTGAGGTGGGATGTGGTCTACAGAAATACAGCACGTTTCTGAAAAGCGTGCAAAAACTTTGACAATTTTTTTTCTTTATTTTCCTGAATTTTTTTGGCAATTTTAACGAAACCAAACAGGGCGAAGCAATCTGTTGTTAAGCGTGGGTAACAGTTGCAAGATGAACCTGTGCTGACAGAAGAATATGTGGAGCTATGGGTAGGCACACAATATGACAGCAAGGATTAGCAATTAACGAAAGCAGATTAGCGATTGTTCAATCCAGATCCAAAGTACAAATCACAGCTGCTGGGTAAGACTTGTCGAGACGTAGCGCAACAAGGTGAAAACAAAGGACGATGGAAATAACGCACAGAACAAGCAAATAACCTGGATTTTTCCTTTTATCTGAATTTTTCCCTGATTTTTCCAAAAGGCACTAGTAGGAATCAAATTTTTTTTTATTTTTTCACTATTTTTTTATATTTTTCTCTGAACAAGGATCACAAAAGATGCAACCACAAAAATGGGCACCTACAACTGAGGTGGGATGTGGTCTACAGAAATACAGCACGTTCTCTGAAAAGCGTGCAAAAACTTTGACAATTTTTTTTCTTTATTTTCCTGAATATTTTTGGCAATTTTAACGAAACCAAACAGGGCGAAGCAATCTGTTGTTAAGCGTGGGTAACAGTTGCAAGATAAACTTGTGCTGACAGAAGAATATGTGGAGCTATGGGTAGGCACACAATATGACAGGAAGGATTAGCAATTAACGAAAGCAGATTAGCGATTGTTCAATCCAGATCCAAAGTACAAATCACAGCTGCTGGCTAAGACGTGTCGAGACGTAGCGCAACAAGGTGAAAACAAAGGACGATGGAAAGAACGCACAGAACAAGCAAATAACCTGGATTTTTCCTTTTTCCTGAATTTTTCCCTGATTTTTCCAAAAGCCACTAGTAGGAATCAAATTTTTTTTATTTTTTCACTATTTTTTGATATTTTTCTCTGAACAAGGATCACAAAAGATGCAACCACAAAAATTGGCACCTACAACTGAGGTGGGATTTTGTCTACAGAAATACAGCACGTTCTCTGAAAAGCGTGCAAAAACTTTGACAATTTTTTTTCTTTATTTTCCTTAATTTTTTTGGCAATTTTAACGAAACCAAACAGGGCGAAGCAATCTGTTGTTAAGCGTGGGTAACAGTTGCAAGATGAACCTGTGCTGACAGAAGAATATGTGGAGCTATGGGTAGGCACACAATATGACAGCAAGGATTAGCAATTAACGAAAGCAGATTAGCGATTGTTCAATCCAGATCCAAAGTACAAATCACAGCTGCTGGCTAAGACGTGTCGAGACGTAGCGCAACAAGGTGAAAACAAAGGACGATGGAAAGAACGCACAGAACAAGCAAATAACCTGGATTTTTCCTTTTTCCTGAAATTTTCCCTGATTTTTCCAAAAGGCACTAGTAGGAATCAATTTTTTTTTATGTTTTTCACTATTTTTTTATATTTTTCTCTGAACAAGGATCACAAAAGATGCAACCACAAAAATTGGCACCTACAACTGAGGTGGGATGTGGTCTACAGAAATACAGCACGTTTCTGAAAAGCGTGCAAAAACTTTGACAATTTTTTTTTCTTTATTTTCCTGAATTTTTTTTGGCAATTTTAACGAAACCAAACAGGGCGAAGCAATCTGTTGTTAAGCGTGGGTAACAGTTGCAAGATGAACCTGTGCTGACAGAAGAATATGTGGAGCTATGGGTAGGCACACAATATGACAGCAAGGATTAGCAATTAACGAAAGCAGATTAGCGATTGTTCAATCCAGATCCAAAGTACAAATCACAGCTGCTGGGTAAGACTTGTCGAGACGTAGCGCAACAAGGTGAAAACAAAGGACGATGGAAATAACGCACAGAACAAGCAAATAACCTGGATTTTTCCTTTTATCTGAATTTTTCCCTGATTTTTCCAAAAGGCACTAGTAGGAATCAAATTTTTTTTTATTTTTTCACTATTTTTTTATATTTTTCTGTGAACAAGGATCACAAAAGATGCAACCACAAAAATGGGCACCTACAACTGAGGTGGGATGTGGTCTACAGAAATACAGCACATTCTCTGAAAAGCGTGCAAAAACTTTGACAATTTTTTTTTCTTTATTTTCCTGAATATTTTTGGCAATTTTAACGAAACCAAACAGGGCGAAGCAATCTGTTGTTAAGCGTGGGTAACAGTTGCAAGATGAACCTGTGCTGACAGAAGAATATGTGGAGCTATGGGTAGGCACACAATATGACAGCAAGGATTAGCAATTAACGAAAGCAGATTAGCGATTGTTCAATCCAGATCCAAAGTACAAATCACAGCTGCTGGCTAAGACGTGTCGAGACGTAGCGCAACATGGCGAAAACAAAGGACGATGGAAAGAACGCACAGAACAAGCAAATAACCTAGATTTTTCCTTTTTCCTGAATTTTTCCCTGATTTTTCCAAAAGCCACTAGTAGGAATCAATTTTTTTTTTTATTTTTTCACTATTTTTTATATTTTTCTCTGAACAAGGATCACAAAAGATGCAACCACAAAAATTAGCACCTACAACTGAGGTGGGATTTTGTCTACAGAAATACAGCACGTTCTCTGAAAAGCGTGCAAAAACTTTGACAATTTTTTTCTTTATTTTCCTAAATTTTTTTGGCAATTTTAACGAAACCAAACGGGGCGAAGCAATCTGTTGTTAAGCGTGGGTAACAGTTGCAAGATGAACCTGTGCTGACAGAAGAATATGTGGAGCTATGGGTAGGCACACAATATGACAGCAAGGATTAGCAATTAACGAAAGCAGATTAGCGATTGTTCAATCCAGATCCAAAGTACAAATCACAGCTGCTGGCTAAGACGTGTCGAGACGTAGCGCAACAAGGTGAAAACAAAGGACGATGGAAAGAACGCACAGAACAAGCAAATAACCTGGATTTTTCCTTTTTCCTGAAATTTTCCCTGATTTTTCCAAAAGGCACTAGTAGGAATCAAATTTTTTTTATTTTTTTCACTATTTTTTTATATTTTTCTCTGAACAAGGATCACAAAAGATGCAACCACAAAAATTGACACCTACAACTGAGGTGGGATGTGGTCTACAGAAATACAGCACGTTCTCTGAAAAGCGTGCAAAAACTATGACAATTTTTTTCTTTATTTTCCTGAATTTTTTTTGGCATTTTTAACGAAACCAAACAGGGTGAAGCAATCCGTTGTTAAGCGTGGGTAACAGTTGCAAGATGAACCTGTGCTGACAGAAGAATATGTGGAGCTATGGGTAGGCACACAATATGATAGCAAGGATTAGCAATTAACGAAAGCAGATTAGCGATTGTTCAATCCAGATCCAAAGTACAAATCACAGCTGCTGGGTAAGACTTGTCGAGACGTAGCGCAACAAGGTGAAAACAAAGGATGATGGAAAGAACGCACAGAACAAGCAAATAACCTGGATTTTTCCTTTTTCTGAATTTTTCCCTGATTTTTCTAAAAGGCACTAGTAGGAATCAATTTTTTTTTATTTTTTCACTATTTTTTATATTTTTCTCTGAACAAGGATCACAAAAGATGCAACCACAAAAATGGGCACCTACAACTGAGGTGGGATGTGGTCTACAGAAATACAGCACGTTCTCTGAAAAGCGTGCAAAAACTTTGATAATTTTTTTTCTTTATTTTCCTGAATTTTTTTGGCAATTTTAACGAAACCAAACAGGGCGAAGCAATCTGTTATTAAGCGTGGGTAACAGTTGCAAGATGAACCTGTGTTGACAAAAGAATATGTGGAGCTATGGGTAGGCACACAATATGACAGCAAGGATTAGTAATTAACGAAAGCAGATTAGCGATTGTTCAATCTAGATCCAAAGTACAAATCATAGCTGCTGGCTAAGACGTGTCGAGACGTAGCGCAACAAGGTGAAAACAAAGGACGATGGAAAGAACGCACGAACAAGCAAATAACCTGGATTTTTCCTTTTTCCTGAAATTTTTCCTGATTTTTCCAAAAGGCGAATCAAATTTTTTTTATTTTTTTCACTATTTTTTTTATATTTTTCTCTGAACAAGGATCACAAAAGATGCAACCACAAAAATGGGCACCTACAACTGAGGTGGGATGTGGTCTATAGAAATACAGCACGTTCTCTGAAAAGCGTGTAAAAACTTTGACAATTTTTTTCTTTATTTTCCTGAATTTTTTGGCAATTTTAACGAAACCAAACAGGGCGAAGCAATCTGTTGTTAAGCATGGGTAACAGTTGCAAGATGAACCTGTGCTGACAGAAGAATATGTGGAGCTATGGGTAGGCACACAATATGACAGCAAGGATTAGCAATTAACGAAAGCAGATTAGCGATTGTTCAATCAAGATCCAAAGTACAAATCACAGCTACTGGCTAAGACGTGTCGAGACGTAGCGCAACAAGGTGAAAACAAAGGACGATGGAAAGAACGCATAGAACAAGTAAATAACCTGGATTTTTCCTTTTTCCTGAATTTTTCCCTGATTTTTCCAAAAGGCACTAGTAGGAATCAAATTTTTTTTTTACTTTTTCACTATTTTTTGATATTTTTCTCTGAACAAGGATCACAAAAGATGCAACCACAAAAATTGACACCTACAACTGAGGTGGGATGTGGTCTACAGAAATACAGCACGTTCTCTGAAAAGCGTGCAAAAACTGTGACAATTTTTTTCTTTATTTTCCTGAATTTTTTTGGCAATTTTAACGAAACCAAACAGGGCGAAGCAATCTGTTGTTAAGCGTGGGTAACAGTTGCAAGATGAACCTGTGCTGACAGAAGAATATGTGGAGCTATGGGTAGGCACACAATATGATAGCAAGGATTAGCAATTAACGAAAGCAGATTAGCGATTGTTCAATCCAGATCCAAAGTACAAATCACAGCTGCTGGGTAAGACTTGTCGAGACGTAGCGTAACAAGGTGAAAACAAAGGATGATGGAAAGAACGCACAGAACAAGCAAATAACCTGGATTTTTCCTTTTTTCTGAATTTTTCCCTGATTTTTCTAAAAGGCACTAGTAGGAATCAAATTTTTTTTATTTTTTCACTATTTTTTTATATTTTTCTCTGAACAAGGATCACAAAAGATGCAACCACAAAAATGGGCACCTACAACTGAGGTGGGATGTGGTCTACAGAAATACAGCACGTTCTCTGAAAAGCGTGCAAAAACTTTGATAATTTTTTTTCTTTATTTTCCTGAATTTTTTTGGCAATTTTAACGAAACCAAACACGGCGAAGCAATCTGTTGTTAAGCGTGGGTAACAGTTGCAAGATGAACCTGTGTTGACAGAAGAATATGTGGAGCTATGGGTAGGCACACAATATGACAGCAAGGATTAGCAATTAACGAAAGCAGATTAGCGATTGTTCAATCTAGATCCAAAGTACAAATCATAGCTGCTGGCTAAGACGTGTCGAGACGTAGCGCAACAAGGTGAAAACAAAGGACGATGGAAAGAACGCACGAACAAGCAAATAACCTGGATTTTTCCTTTTTCCTGAAATTTTCCCTGATTTTTCCAAAAGGCACTAGTTGGAATCAAATTTTTTTTATTTTTTTCACTATTTTTTTTTATATTTTTCTCTGAACAAGGATCACAAAAGATGCAACCACAAAAATGGGCACCTACAACTGAGGTGGGATGTGGTCTACAGAAATACAGCACGTTCTCTAAAAAGCGTGCAAAAACTTTGACAATTTTTTTTCTTTATTTTCCTGAATTTTTTGGCAATTTTAACGAAACCAAACAGGGCGAAGCAATCTGTTGTTAAGCGTGGGTAACAGTTACATGATGAACCTGTGCTGACAGAAGAATATGTGGAGCTATGGGTAGGCACACAATATGACAGCAAGGATTAGTAATTAACGAAAGCAGATTAGCGATTGTTCAATCCAGATCCAAAGTACAAATCACAGCTGCTGGGTAAGACGTGTCGAGATGTAGCGCAACAAGGTGAAAACAAAGGACGATGGAAAGAACGCACAGAACAAGCAAATAACCTGGATTTTTCCTTTTTCCTGAATTTTTCCCTAATTTTTCCAAAAGGCACTAGTAGGAATCAAATTTTTTTTATTTTTTCACTATTTTTTTATATTTTTCTATGAACAAGGATCACAAAAGATGCAACCACAAAAATTGGCACCTACAACTGAGGTGGGATGTGGTCTACAGAAATACAGCACGTTCTCTGAAAAGCGTGCAAAAACTTTGACAATTTTTTTTCTTTATTTTCCTGATTTTTTTTGGCAATTTTAACGAAACCAAACAGGGCGGAGCAATCTATTGTTAAGCGTGGGTAAGAGTTGTAAGATGAACCTGTGCTGATAGAAGAATATGTGGAGCTATGGGTAGGCACACAATATGACAGCAAGGATTAGCAATTAACCAAAGCAGATTAGCGATTGTTGAATCCAGATCCAAAGTACAAATCACAGCTGCTGGCTAAGACGTGTCGAGACATAGCGCAACAAGGTGAAAACAAAGGACGATGGAAAGAACGCACAGAACAAGCAAATAACCTGGATTTTTCCTTTTTCCTGGATTTTTCCCTGATTTTTCCAAAAGGCACTAGTAGGAATGAATTTTTTTTTTATTTTTTCACTATTTTTTTATATTTTTCTCTGAACAAGGATCAGAAAAGATGCAACCACAAAAATTGGCACCTACAACTGAGGTGGGATGTGGTCTACAGAAATACAGCACGTTCTCTGAAAAGCGTGCAAAAACTTTGATAATTTTTTTTCTTTATTTTCCTAAATTTTTTTGGCAATTTTAACGAAACCAAACAGGGCAAAGCAATCTGTTGTTAAGCGTGGGTAACAGTTGCAAGATGAACCTGTGCTGACAGAAGAATATGTGGAGCTATGGGTAGGCACACAATATGACAGCAAGGATTAGCAATTAACGAAAGCAGATTAGCGATTGTTCAATCCAGATCCAAAGTACAAATCACAGCTGCTGGCTAAGACGTGTCGAGACGTAGCGCAACAAGGTGAAAACAAAGGACGATGGAAAGAACGCACAGAACAAGCAAATAACCTAGATTTTTCCTTAGGTGACTGGCTCAAGTGGATGCTTGATTTGGTCTATTTGGAGATAGTGCTAATCTTGATGCAAGATAGGTGCACGGTTTGCGCCAAACGTAGCATAGGCTCAGAAATTGTTTTGGACGCACCCGATGGATCTCCTATGTAATATTGGTCATGTGGAATCCCGTTTCAATCCATGTGGAGACAATGGTAGTGTTAGTGCAAGATAGGTGCACGGTTTGCACCAAACATACCATAGGCTCGGAAATCGTATTGGACGCACTTGATGGTACTCCTAGGTGCTGAGGTTCAAGTGGATGCACATTTTAGTCTGTTTGGAGATAGTGGTAATCTAGACACAAGATAGGTGCATGGTTTGCGCCAAACGTAGCTCAGAAATTATTTTGGACGCAGCCGATGATACTTCTAGGTGACAAGGCTCAAGTGGATACTTGTTTCAGTCTGTTTGGAGATAGTGCTAATCTTCACGCAAGATAGGTACACAATTTGCGTAGAACATACCACAGGCTCGAAAATCATTTTGGACACACCCAATAGAACACCAAGGTGACATGGGTCGTGTGGAATCTTATTTCGGTCCGTTTGGAGACAGTGTTAGTATCGGTGCAAGATTGGTGCATGGTTTGCGTCAAACGTACCATAGGCTCAGAAACTATTTTGGACGCACCCGATGGCACTCCTAGGTGACGAGGCTCATGTGGATGCTCGCTTTGGTCTATTTGGAGATAGTGCTAATCTTGACGCTAGACAGGTGCATGGTTTGCGCTGAACATAGCATAGGCTTAGAAATCGTTTTGGACGCACCCGATGGATCTCCTATGTAACATTGGTCATGTGGAATATCGTTTTAATCCATGTGGAGACATTGGTAGTGTTAGTGCAAGATGGGTGCACGGTTTGCGCCAAATGTATCATAGGCTCAGAAGTCGTATTGGACGCACCCGATGGTACTCCTAGGTGACGAGGCTCAAGTGGATGCTCATATTAGTCTATTTTGGAGATGGTGCTAACCTAGACGCAAGATAGGTGCACGGTTTATGCCATATGTACCATAGGCTCAGAAATCATTTTGCACACACCCGATGGATCTCCTCGGTGACATTGGTCGTGTGGAATCTCGTTTCAATCCATTAGGAGACACTGTTAGTGTCAGTGCAAGTTAGGTACATGGTTTGTGCCAATCGTGGCCCAGAAATCGTTTTGGACACACTCGATGGTACTTCTAGGTGATGAGGCTCAACTGGATACTTGTTTTAGTCTATTTGGAGATAGTGATAATCTTGACGCAAGATACATGCATGGTTTGCGCCGAACATACCATAGACTCGAAAATCATTTTGGACACACCCGACAGAACACCTAGGTGACGTGGGCCGTAAGGAATCATATTTAGGTCTGTTTGGAGACAGTGTTAGTATTGGTGCAAGATAGGTGCATGGTTCGTGCCAAACATACCATAGGCTCATAAATCATTTTGGATGCACTTGATGGTACTCCTAGGTGATGAGGCTCAAGTGGATGCTCGTTTTGGTCTGTTTGGAGATAGTGCTAATCATGACGCAAGATAGGTGCACGGTTTGCGTCGAACGTACCATGGGCTTAGAAATTGTTTTGGACGCACCGATAGTACTCCTAAGTGACGAGGCTCAAGTGGATGGTCGTTTTGGTTTGTTTGGAGATAGTGCTAATCTTGACTCAAGATAGGTTCACGGTTTGCGCTGAACGTTGCTTAGGCTCAGAAATCGCTTTGGACGCACACGATGGATCTCCTAGGTACCATTGGTCTTGTGGAATCTTGATTCAATCCATGTGGAGACAGTGGTAGTGTCATTGCAAGATAGGTGCACGGTTTGCGCCAAACGTACCATAGGCTCAGAAAGCGTTTTGGATGCACCTGATGATACTTCTAGGTGATGACGCTCAAGTGGACGCTTGTTTTGGTCTGTTTGGAGATAGTGCTAATCTTGACGCAAGATAGGTGCATGGTTTGCGTTGAACGTACCATAGGCACATAAATCATTTTGGACACACCCGATGGTTCTCCTCGGTGACATTGGTCATATGGAATCTCATTTTATTTCATTTGGTGACTATGGTAGTGTCGGTGCAAGATAGGTGCACCGTTGCGCCAAACGTACCATAGGCACAGAAATCATTTTGGACGCACCCGATGGTACTCCTAGGTGATGAGGCTCAAGTGGATGCTCGTTTTGGTTTGTTTGGAGATAGTGCTAATCTTGATGCAAGATAGGTGCACAGTTTGCGTTGAACGTACCATAGGCTCGGAAATCGTTTTGGACACACCTGATGGATCTCCTCGATGACATTGGTCGTGTGAAATCTCGTTTCAATCCATTTAGAGACACTGTTAGTGTTAGTTTAAGATAGGTACACGGTTTGCGCCAATCATAGCCCACAAATCATTTTAGACGCACCCGATGGTACTTCTAGGTGATGAGGCTCAAGTGGATACTTGTTTCAGTCTATTTGGAGATAGTGCTAATATTGACACAAGATAGGTGCATGGTTTGCGCGAACGTACCACAGGCTCGAAAATCATTTTAGACACACCCGACAGAACACCTAGGTGACGTGGGTCATGAGGAATCTTATTTCGGTCTGTTTGGAGACAGTGTTAGTATTGGTGCAAGATAGGTGCATGGTTCGCGCCAACCGTACCATAGGCTCAAAAATTGTTTTGGACGCACCCGACAGTACTCCTAGGTGATGAGGCTCAAGTGTATGTTCGTTTTGGTCTGTTTGAAGATAGTGCTAACCTTGACAGAAGATAGGTGCATGATTTGTGTCGAACGTTGCATGGGCTCAGAAATCATGTTGGGCGCACCCGATGGTACTTCTAGGTGACGAGGCTCAAGTGGATACATGTTTCAGTCTATTTGGAGATAGTGCTAATCTTGATGCCAGATAGGAGCATGGTTTGCGCCGAACGTACCACAGGCTCAAAAATTGTTTTGGACACATGACGTAAGATAGGCGCACGGTTTGTGCCAAACGTACCACAGGCTCAAAAATCATTTTGGACACACGCGATAGAACACCTAGGTGACATAGGTCATGTGCAATCTTATTTCGGTCCGTTTGGAGACAGCGTTAGTATCGGTGTAAGATAGGTGCATGGTTTGCGCCGAACGTACCAGAGGCTTAAAAATCGTTTTGGACGCACCCGATGGTACTCCTAGGTGACTGCCTCAAGTGGATGCTCGCTTTGGTCTATTTGGAGATAGTGCTAATCTTGACGCAAGATAATTGCAAGGTTTGTGCCGAACATAGCATAGGCTCAGAAATCATTTTAGACGCACCCGATGGATCTCCTATGTGACATTAGTTATGTGAATCTTGTTTCAATCCATTCGGTGACAGTGGTAGTGTCAGTGAAAGATAGGTGCATGGTTTGCGCCAAATGTACCATAGGCTCAGAAATCATTTTGGACGCACCTGATGGTCCTCCTAGGTAACGAGGCTCAAGTGGATGCTTGCTTTGGCCTATTTGGAGATAGTGTTAATCTTGACGCAAGATAAGTGCACGGTTTGCGCCGAACATAGCATAGGCTCAGAAATCATTTTCGATGCACCCGATGGATCTGCTACATGACATTAGTCATGTGGAATCTCATTTTATTTCATTCGGAGACAGCGGTAGTGTCAGTGCAAGATAGGTGTACGGTTTGTGCCAAACGTACCATAGGCATAGAGATCGTTTTGGTTGCACCCAATGGTACTCAAGTGGATGCTCGTTTTGGTCTGTTTGGAGATAATGCTAATCTTGACGCAAGATAGGTGCACGATTTGCGTCGAACATACCATTGGCTTAGAAATCATTTTGTACGCACCCGATGGTACACCTAGGTGACGAGGCTCAAGTGGATGCTCGTTTTGGTCTATTTGGAGATAGTGCTAATCTTGACGCAATATGGGTGCACCGTTTGTGCCGAACATACCATAGGCTTAGAAATCGTTTTGGATGCACCGATGGATCTCCTCGGTGACATTAGTCATGTGGAATCCCATTTCAATGCATTTGGAGACATTGTAGTGTCAGTGCAAGATAGGTACACAGTTTGCGCCAAACGTAGCTCACAAATCGTTTTGGACGCACCCGATATTACTCATAGGTGACTGGCTCAAATGGATGCTCGATTTGGTCTTTTTGGAGGTAGTGCTAATCTTGATGCAAGATAGGTGCACGGTTTGCGCCAAACATAGCATAGGCTCAGAAATCATTTTGGATGCACCTAATGGGTCTCCTATGTAATATTGGTCATGTGGAATCTCGTTTCAATCCATGTGGAGACAATGGTAGTGTTAGTGCAAGATAGGTACACGGTATGCGCCAAACGTAGCTCAGAAGTCATTTTTGACGCACCCAATGTTACTTCTAGGTGATGAGGTGGATACTTGTTTCAGTCTATTTAGAGATAGTGCTTGTCATGACGCAAGTTAGGTGCACGGTTTGTGCCGAACGTACCATAGGCACGAAAATCATTTTGGACACACCCGATAGAACACTTAGGTGACGTAGGTCATGTGGAATCTTATTTCGGCCCGTTTGGAGATAGTGTTAGTATCGGTGAAAGATTGGTGCATGGTTTGTGCAAAATGTACCATAGGCTTAGAAATCATTTTAGATGCACCGGATGGTATGCCTAGGTGAGAAGGCTCGAGTGGATGCTTGTTTTGGTCTGTTTGGAGATAGTGCTAGTTTTGATGCAAGATAGGTGCACGGTTTGCGCCCAACGTACCACAGGCTCAGAAATAATTTTGGACACACCCGATGGATCTCCTTGGTGACATTTGTCATGTCGAATCTCGTTTCAATCCTTTTGGAGACACTATTACTGTCAGTGCAAGATAGGCACACGGTTTGCGCCGAACATACCACAGGCTCAAAAAATGGTTTTGGACACACCCGATAGAACACCTAGGTGACGTGGGTCGTGTGCAATCTTATTTTGGTCCATTTGGAGACAGCGTTAGTATCGGTGTAAGATAGGTGCATGGTTTGCGCCGAACGTACCAGAGGCTCAAAAATCGTGTTGGACGCACCCGATGGTACTTCTAGGTGACCGCCTCAAGTGGATGCTCGCTTTGGTCTATTTGGAGATAGTGCTCGTCTTAACACAAGATAATTGCAATGTTTGCGCTGAACATAGCATAGGCTCAAAAATCATTTTAGACGCAATCGATGGATCTCCTATGTGACATTAGTCATGTGGAATCTCGTTTCAATCCATTCGGTGACAAGGTTTGCGCCAAACGTAGCTCAGAAATCGTTTTGGACGCACCCGATGGTACTTGTAGGTGACGAGGCTCAAGTGGATACTTATTTGGATATTGTGCTAATCTTGACGTAAGATAGGCGCACGGTTTGCGCCGAAAGTACCACAGGCTCAAAAATCGTTTTGGACACACCCTGATATGAACCCGCTAGGGTGAATCCTGATCTTTCGATGAGAGAAGGTCGATAACTCGATTTGGGGATGGAGATAATGTTCACGGCCCAACTACAACCATCCAAGGATGCTGCGCCTTAGCAACCGATACACCACCTCCAACAGCTGTCGCGATCTTGTGGAACACGATCAACCAAACCACTAGGGTAATTCCTGCAAGCAATCGAGGAACAAGCAAGAACAAGTAGAACAAGCAACTCAATTGCAAATATGGAGATGAAAACCAATCTAAAATCACAAAGTTGGGGTTCTGAATCGAGTAGAACGGATGGTCTAGTCGACACACGCGTCTACAAGGAAGTAGCAATGGCTAAACTTTCAACAAAACAAAACCTGATCTGTTTGTGGCGGCTCTAATCTTTATTAATACCTAGGGGAATGACCAGGGGGTGTTGGGGTCATTCTCCAACCCTAGGACACGCCCCTAATGAACCCAACTTGATACATGGGCCATCAGCCCAAAATAGGGTGACACAGCACCAAAGGCAGAAAAGGCCCCGGCGTTGAAACGATGATTGCGGAAGCATCAGATAAGATATATAGCCATGAGTCCAGATCCGTTGGAAAATAGACTTGATAAGCTTTCCAAAAAGTGCTAGAACGTCCCAATCTGAGTCCGTATGCGACCGTGGTGAACATCACAAGTTGGAGCTGTCCTGGAGTCTGAATCCAGCCCTAAAACGTGTTGGATTTGATCTCTTTCTTTCCTTGGACCAAAAGTGACGTGGTGTCCAGGTGGAGGACGTTGGGAATACTTGGAGTTGGTCCCCAATCAACTTCATTAACCTTCCATGTTTTCCATATGCAATCAAACCTTTCCTTGATCCATGTAAGTAATTCTTTGGTATAGAAGTGGTTGACATGGTCATATTTGAGCCAATGATGTCCTCATCATTCTCCCCTTCTTGACAGCAAACCGTCCTCAGTTTGACCTTTGTTGGAGGATGTGTTGTAGGTAAAAGTGAACCGTGCTCCCCTTCTTGATATTTATCCTGTTGCATTTGGGAAAAACTAGAAAAACTTTGCAAGACATCATTAGTGTTAGTGCAGCCCTCAATTTGATCATGGTATTGTGGCCCAAAAGGATATTTCAAATTAGAGCAAATATAAACTTTATGCACCAAATATTCTCCTTTGTTGTCATATTTGCCAATTGCATGAAGCGAACAATGATTAAAACTTGGCAAAATAGAATCAAATTTAAGTTTCTCTTTTAGAAAATTTAGATTACACAGAATATCAAATTCAATATAACCCAAAGTATTTAAAGAGGACAACAAATTCAGTTCATCTTGTGCACATGTAATAGGATGAAAAAGCTTATCTTCAGCACATTTGTATGGTTCCAAACCAAAAGTATCACACTTATTTGCTACTTGTGGCATAGGAGTAAAAGAATCATCAACACACAACTGTTGACGGTCCTTAAGTATCAATTATAACTATCAAATAAATAGAGAAAAGGATCCAAATGAAACCAACACCTAGACTTAGGGTTTTATCTGACAGAATTCCACGAGTTTTGCTGTTTATCTATTTCTGCAGGGGGTTATCAGGAAATACAGAAGAAAGGCCCACATGTCGGATTAATGACGGGATATTAACCGAACACGTAATTATCTTGCATCTAGAAGACTCCAGAAGCCAAGGGAACGAACGAGAGGCGTAACGGGGCCGGAGACAGGGCGCCCGCCCTAGTCCCCAGGGCGCCCGCCCCCTCCTGTGGACCAATCAGGCTCCGCCTCGAGGATTATGCTCCACCGACCTAGAGGATCAAGGAAAACCGTCCGTTCAATGTCGGTTTGATCCGACGGCCCAGATTCATCCGAAAGGGCTATATAAGCAAGGCCCCTGCCCCTGGAGGAGAGGCCCTCGTCTCATACTTCAAACCCTAATTCAGGAGGAGAGCCTCTGATCAAGCCCTAGAGCCACCACATCAACTAGATCTCTAGTTAGCATAGCTACATAGGATTAGAACTAGAAGGAGTCAATCTTCGATTGGTTCCCGGATCTGTCAAGAGGATTCTTGGTAATTCCTCTATTGTTCTTCAATTGTTCATCATTGTTCTTCAATATTATGAATATGACTTTGTTCTATTTCAATATATTGGTTATGACTTTGCTCTACTTGATTATATTTGCAATTATATTGTTCTTAGTTTATCATAGTTATATGCTTGGCTTAGTTAGATTGGAATTATATACATGCCTAGGATCGTATAGCGTTTATCCATGTGTACAGTGGGTGAATGATAATTATTGTGTAGACGTGGTGTCTATACCGTATTTATCTGCGATTGCACCCTATATGCCGGATTGTGGGGTAGTTCGCGATAGTGACAGCTTCGTTGATTCTTATATAGTCCCCCTCTCGTGTATAGGGCAGGCAGAGCAACACTATTACAGGGGAGTGATTGCTATGTTCTTCATCTTCCTTGCTAATATTCACTATGCATGGATATAGTCTTTTCTCACCATGATTGCCAAGTATAATTGCACTAACTATGATATGCTAGACTTTATAGTTAATAATAACTTAGGGAATATCTTTGTAGTTCATCCTAATTCCATGCTAATGACTTGCTAGAATATCTGTTGAGGTGCTTATCATTATTATATGTGGCTAGCTGATCAGATTAATTATCTTTGTCACCATTATCACTTTACCTTTACTTAATGTGACATTTATACCTGTATAAAGAGATTGATAAATACTCTCGGTTATACATGCAATGATGTGTACTCAGTTCCATATTCTCATTCCATTATCAACCATGATACTTAGAAATCCCTTCCCAGTGGTAAAAATATAAATAACGATACCTGGAATACTTCCCGGTTAAAATGCTACATCGGTATTAATCTGTGCGCTTGCAGATCCCTTTTATTATTTATCTTGATGAGCAAATGCATATTTCAATACCGCGTCTCTCATGTCATGCTGGGGATGACAACTTGGCTTAAGTGGCATGAGGGATAGGTTTGGCATTTTTGGCGCCGTTATCAGAATTAGAAAACTAAGTCTACTTTTGGTAGTGACGTTAAGAATGCCCAACAAGCATTTTTGGCGCCGTTGCCGGGGAAGGTTGATTACTAAGTAGGAATGAATATGGAACTTTGAGTCATCATTTGCATCACTAATCTGATCGAGCTTATCAATTCTCTTATACAGTTTTACCCCTGTATTTTCCATTTTGATTATTTGTTGCAGGGTGATGCATGAATAGAAGACATCTTCCAGACAACTTTGTTGACGATCCCGAAGCCTTATTCAGAAGAACAAGAGCCAAGCTCAAGAAGACATCGTCAACACTTCAGCACAAAGCTTCATCCAAATCCGAAGACCGCCGAAGTTTCATCCGGAATTTGTCGACTGAATTCGAAGCCATGGCGAACAAGTCGATCCGCGAGTTCTCAGCTCCCACTACGGACAACATCCGCACTGGACCTGTTGGGGAGATCGACCGCAACTTCGAGCTCAAGCCTGGGCTCATCAACATGGTGCAAGCTAACCAGTTCTGTGGGAAGCCACATGAAGACGCTAGTGCTCATCTTCAACACTTCCTGGAGATCTGCAGCACTTTCACCATGGCTGAAGTCCCCAGAGACGCCATACTACTTCGCCTTTTCCCATTCTCACTGTTGGGGAGAGCGAAGCAGTGGTTCTACGCTACAAAGGAGAAGAACACTACGTGGGCACTCTGCTCCACGAACTTTTTGGCCAAATTCTTTCCCATGGGCAAGACCAATGGTCTCCGTGGGAAGATTACAAGTTTTCAGCAACAACATGATGAATCCGTTCTAGAAGCATGGGAGCGTTTCCAAGACTACATCCTAGAATGTCCCCATCATGGAATGGAAAGCTGGCTGCTGATGCAGACATTTTATTATGGGCTCATTAACAGTGCCCGTGAAACCATGGATGCTGCAGCTGGAGGAGCATTCCTATCACTCACCATACCTCAAGCCACAGCTCTTGTGGAGAAGATGGCATCCAACCAAGGTTGGAATGAAGAAAGAACTCAGACACGCAAGAGAGGTGGAGGTATGCACCAGCTCAAGGAGGTAGACATGCTGTCTGCCAAGCTAGACCTACTCATGAAGAAGCTCGATGATCGAGCTAGAGAAAAGAAAGAAGTCATGCACGTCTACGACTCCCACATGACTTGTGAGGAGTGTGGAGGTACTGGACACTCGGGCAATCACTATCCTGAGTTGCTGGAGGACGTGAACTACATCAACAATAACAACAACTACTACAACCGTCCTCAGCAGAATCAAGGTTGGAATCAACAGAGGCCTAACTACTCAGGTAATTACCAAGGTAACAATTCTTTCAATAATAATAATAATTATCCACCTTTGAGAGAGTTAGTATCCAACCAAGGAAAGCTAATGGATAACCTGTCTAAGAAATTGGCATCTAATGATAAAATACTAGAAAATATAAATAATAGAATGGATAATTTCTCTACTGCCATCAAGAACCAGATTAGCTTTAATAAAATGATTGAATCTCAGTTGAATCAAATAGTTGCTGCTGTTCCTGCTACTAACCCCGGTATACCATCACAACCGGAAGGACTAGAATCTGCAAATCTTGTAGACATGTTTGATGCAGGAGATTACTGGAGTAACCCTATCGTGGAAGTAAGTACTGACCGTCTGCCGGTCAAGAGAGGCGATCCAGGACGCCCCGTCATCCCGATCTCCATCGGCATGCGAGACTTCTCAGAAGCACTCTGTGACTTTGGCTCCAGCGTCAACATCATGCCCAGGGTACTCTATGAAAAACTCTTTTCACAACCATTATTAGAAACAACCATGTGTTTGCAGCTTGCAGATAGGACACTGAGTTTCCTGAGAGGAATATTGAAGAACATCTGTGTCCGAGTGGGTTCCTCGTACGCTCCAGCAGACTTCGTAGTGATAGAGACCGGTTCTGATGAGAGGGCTCCCGTCATCCTAGGGAGACCATTCCTGAACACCGCGGGAGCTGTCATCTATGCTAGTGCTGCCAAGATCAGTTTCTACATCAAGGGGAGGAAGGAAACGTTTTCCTTCAAGAACAAGACCGCACAAATCCCAGAGCAACCCCAATATGAACCAAGGAAGAGAACCAACAGGAGGAACAAGAGCAAGAAGCAAGTATGGACCGAGACAGCTAAGATGGTCACTGCCGTGCACAAAGGTCAAGATCGCCAACTCAAGTCACCGTTCTTGCCTAAGAAGGACGACCCAGGTATGCCAAGCATTTATTGCATCATTAATGGGTCCCACTTCTACAAGACACTTTGCGACACTGGGTCGGGCGTCAACATAATGGCCAAGGTCACCTATGAACTTCTGTTCGGAACCATGCCTTTAAACCCAACATATATTCAGCTCCAGATGGCAGATCAGACATTCCGACAGGTCGAAGGTACAGTAACTGATGTCCCTATCAAGATAGACGATCACTTTGTCCATACAGACTTTCAGGTTATTGACATGGGAGAAGATGAATACGATCCACCCATCATCCTTGGAAGACCATTCCTTAGTACTGTCAAAGCAATCATTTACATTGGAACTGGAGAAGTCCACATGCACTTCCCCTCTGAGAAGGTACGTCTTTACTTTACTGACCCTAACTATGTATTTGAAGAATCCAAGCAGGTCGGGACAAGAAGAAGGCGGCGTAACCACAATCAGAAGCAACAGGTCATCAAGGACGGATGGGCAGATTATGAAGGAGAAGTGGTAAGATCTGAAGACATACCACTCAACCAACACTGTCCAAAGGAGACCGAAGCACCGAGACAAGTATGGAAAGAAAAGACAGTTGCACATGAAGAAGAGGCGCTGCCGGAACCACCGACTACGCCATCCACCAAGTCCCAGGACGACTGAACGAATAAGAGACCCGTTCGGAGGACTTAAAAACATCGAACGCCTTGCCAAGAGGTAACTTGGTAGTTATCCTTTCCTTTTAATTATTTACTTTATCTTAAATAGTTTGCTTAGTTAATCATATTCATACTATCTTAAAAAAGAAAATAAAAATGTTAAAAACCCTAAAGCCCCATGTGAGTATGCGAGTGGCATAAAACCCATAAGTACATTCACTGTGGTGGCATAAAAATATATATATATATATATAATAAATACATAAATATTTTCTTCTGCTTTATAAAATAAAAAAAAACATAAAAAAAATCAAGGAGGCTCAGCATGATAAAGGCTAGATATTTATGCTAACACTTAATCAGTTCCACAAAGCTTTGTTGTCTATTTGAGCTTCACAGAACTCAAGGAGACTAGCAGACAGAGGACATTCTAATCGCTGTCAGGGTGCTGCCGACTTTCAAATACACCTCCGCCATCTGCTAGCTACATCAGAAGAGATTATGTCAAGATCCAGCTTGGGGGAGAGCACCTCCATTATCTTGCTAAGTATTTCTATCTTTATCTTTATATTTATATTTACTTCTACCCTATAAAAATAAAATATACATAACTATGAAAAAACCAAATAAAGATTTTGTGCTTATATATATATACCTATATCTTTTGCTTAGTGTGTTTTAATAAATAAATAAAGTGGCTATGCTAAACTAAATCTAGATAATAATAAAACTCTAGCATGGATATGATGAATAGTTGCTTTGCCTAACTTTCAAATTTGAAGTTCTCTCTCTAAGTTTACATAACTGTTATCATTTAAAGCTTGCTCTAAACCTGAACTTGTGGGAAGAGAACTTGATCTAAAGTCTAAGTTGTTAACGGATATGATATGGGAAGGTTGAGCTGCTGTTTATCTATTCCTAGAGATGCTAGAATTCTGGAGAATTTTATCTTTGAAAATCTTAAAATGCTACATGATGAGTTCCTGTATGATGAGAGTTTAAGTTCCTACCACAGCCATACATACATGCTTGCTAGACTTTAAGCCATACCTTTACTTTTTACTGCTTATGAGCATTGAGTGTAGTCAAGCTGTGTAGACCCTTAGGAGCTTGTCATGCGGTTAAAATCAAGATTCACGTGCACGATCACTCATACATGCTGCTTCTACTCCGAAAGTACGCATCCACATATATCACTCATTCTCATCTCCAGATCCACATAAAATTATTCTACTCCTAATCCGGGAGAGAATAGCCAAAAATATTTTCCCATTCTTGTTATCCCCTGTGAAATAAATGCTCAAGCTATTTTGGTTACTACCACTTGCTATATTGTTCTAAGGAGATGAGTGCTCTATACGAGGAAATAAAAAGGGGCAAGTGCCCGGAACCTCGAAAAGAAAAAGATACGAGGAAATAAAAAGGAGCAAGTGCTCGGAACCTCGATGAAAAAAAAAGAAAAAGTGTGAGAAGAGAGGTAAAAATGGACAAGTGTCCGACAGTAGAATTAGGGGTACAAGATACCCACCTGAGAGGAAAAAAAAATATATAGAGCACCTCATTCTCCTCAAGAGCTTTAAAAGCAAGAAAGGTACGTATCCCCTCAAAAAGAGCAAAAGTAGAATTAGACTTTCATCATTGTTATCATCACTACCACCATACACCATTTATTCGCCACACATGCACATCTTGATTTGACTTATTGGCTTGTTTCTCTGGATCCATGGTTTGACTATGCAATAAATGTCTTGTAAGTATGTATACTTTATCTCCCACCGATGAGCTCCAGATATCAAAAGCCTTATTTGAATAGGATGAGAGAGAAGGCAATGTCACTCTGCCTTATACCACAAATACTACATACTTTGCTTTGAGAGAAGGCAGACATCATTACTGCCTTGGTGAGGATCCAGAAATACCACAAAAGAGAGACCTGAGAGAGTCATACAAGGAATCTCTGAGTTTTATTTCAAAATCTGCAAAAAACTCCAGAGCTATAGCTGATCAAGAATAAGAGACATGGCACTTGACTAGACTGTTCTATCTTTTAACCGCTCAAGACAAAGGTGACAGTTGCAAGCCCCATGGTGAAAGGTATAATGAGTAAGTTTTAAGTCTTGACAGTTTACTTTAACTCAGAGATGAGACTCTATTTGAAAGCATGTGTATCGTCAAAATTCAAAGGCATTTCAGCAACTTCTCATCCATCGCTGAGTCTATCCTTGCTCAGGGACGAGCAAGAGGTAAGCTTGGGGGAGTTTGTTGACGGTCCTTAAGTATCAATTATAACTATCAAAAAAATAGAGAAAAGGATCCAAATGAAACCAACACCTAGACTTAGGGTTTTATCTGACAGAATTCCACGAGTTTTGCTGTTTATCTATTTCTGCAGGGGGTTATCAGGAAATACGGAAGAAAGGCCCACATGTCGGATTAATGACGGGATATTAACCGAACACGTAATTATCTTGCATCTAGAAGACTCCAGAAGCCAAGGGAACGAACGAGAGGCGTAACGGGGCCGGAGACAGGGCGCCCGCCCTAGTCCCCAGGGCGCCCGCCCCCTCCTGTGGACCAATCAGGCTCCGCCTCGAGGATTATGCTCCACCGACCTAGAGGATCAAGGAAAACCGTCCGTTCAATGTTGGTTTGATCCGACGGCCTAGATTCATCCGAAAGGGCTATATAAGCAAGGCCCCTGCCCCTGGAGGAGAGGCCCTCGTCTCATACTTCAAACCCTAATTCAGGAGGAGAGCCTCTGATCAAGCCCTAGAGCCACCACATCAACTAGATCTCTAGTTAGCATAGCTACATAGGATTAGAACTAGAAGGAGTCAATCTTCGATTGGTTCCCGGATCTGTCAAGAGGATTCTTGGTAATTCCTCTATTGTTCTTCAATTGTTCATCATTGTTCTTCAATATTATGAATATGACTTTGTTCTATTTCAATATATTGGTTATGACTTTGCTCTACTTGATTATATTTGCAATTATATTGTTCTTAGTTTATCATAGTTATATGCTTGGCTTAGTTAGATTGGAATTATATACATGCCTAGGATCGTATAGCGTTTATCCATGTGTACAGTGGGTGAATGATAATTATTGTGTAGACGTGGTGTCTATACCGTATTTATCTGCGATTGCACCCTATATGCCGGATTGTGGGGTAGTTCGCGATAGTGACAGCTTCGTTGATTCTTATATAGTCCCCCTCTCGTGTATAGGGCAGGCAGAGCAACACTATTACAGGGGAGTGATTGCTATGTTCTTCATCTTCCTTGCTAATATTCACTATGCATGGATATAGTCTTTTCTCACCATTATTGCCAAGTATAATTGCACTAACTATGATATGCTAGACTTTATAGTTAATAATAACTTAGGGAATATCTTTGTAGTTCATCCTAATTCCATGCTAATGACTTTCTAGAATATCTGTTGAGGTGCTTATCATTATTATATGTGGCTAGCTGATCAGATTAATTATCTTTGTCACCATTATCACTTTACCTTTACTTAATGTGACATTTATACCTGTATAAAGAGATTGATAAATACTCTCGGTTATACATGCAATGATGTGTACTCAGTTCCATATTCTCATTCCATTATCAACCATGATACTTAGAAATCCCTTCCCAGTGGTAAAAATATAAATAACGATACCTGGAATACTTCCCGGTTAAAATGCTACATCGGTATTAATCTGTGCGCTTGTAGATCCCTTTTATTATTTATCTTGATGAGCAAATGCATATTTCAATACCGCGTCTCTCATGTCATGCTGGGGATGACAACTTGGCTTAAGTGGCATGAGGGATAGGTTTGGCATTTTTGGCGCCGTTATCAGAATTAGAAAACTAAGTCTACTTTTGGTAGTGACGTTAAGAATGCCCAACAACAACTCCTCTTTATCACAAGGAACCGCGAGTAATTCATTTTGTGACAAAGGAAAATCAGTAGTGGGTTCCACTATTTGTTGCTCTTCATTAGCATGCAGAGTGGACAAATTTTGGACATTATGGGTCACATCATTCTGGCAAGTATTCACAGATAATAGAATCTCTTTTTCAGCATTGAGAGCCAGACAAAACAATTGACCAATATGGTAATATGATTTGCTAATTAATAAGGTTCGAATTTCAGAATTGAGCCCTCTCATGAATCTACTCATAACATCTTCCATGCATTCATCCAATCCACCAAACATGATACAAATCTTAAAATTATGGTAGTATTGTTTCACAGTCTTGCTACCCTGCTTCAAGTTGTCTAATTTTGCAAGCAAATAATCAACATAATATGCAGGAACGAATGCATCTCTAAAAAGAAATTTGAAGTCTTCCCAAGATTCTAGAACTTTGATGTGCCTACAAATGTGTTTCCATTCGAGCAAAGCATATTCAATCAAAATATTAGAGGCAATACAAATCTTTTGTTTCTCGGATAGGTCATGCTCATCAAATTCATTGTCTACTTTTAACTCCCAATCAATGTAAGCTTGAGGATCAAACTTACCATCATATAATGGCAAGTGTTGAATGACATCCTGAATATGAGGGTCTAGTTTCAACAGCTCAAAAATCTCCATATCACCTGCCATGATTAGTAGGAAACAAGAAACACAAAAATAATATGTATCCTCCTATCAACTACTAGGATGTGTCAGATGTAATTCTCTCAAACTCAACTTGTTAAAATAAGCCCTTACAAGTTCTTACCAAGCCAAACAGGAGGTGACGGCAACCAACAAGTCTGCAACCGTGGAGTGAAGTGTATCGGTGCCGCAACAACAACACCTGCCAAGCTATAGTCGAAATATGTGGAGCTATAGGTGGGCTAAAGCAAGGAAGTACTAGAACCACGTTAGTTGCAAGCAAATTGAACAAATGCTCAACGACGTTATTATGCTGGTCCTAGGCTAGTACATGCTAGAGACGCGAGCCTGGACACAAACGAAGTCACTGAGTAGCAGCAAAGAAGGATCACAAGGACAGGAATAACAACAAAAGAAAAACTCTTCTCTTCTTCTTTCTCTTTCTTTTCTTTCTTTCTTTCTGTCTTTCTTTTCTTTCTTTCTTTTCTTTCTTTCTGTCTTTTTTTCTGTTTTTTTTTCTTTCAACTAGCACAAAACTGAAATTTTGCAACAAGAAATAACAAGCTACTTACAGCAATTAAATGTTTCCTTGGGAAGGGTGATTCAGTAGCAAAGTGAAACAAGTGGCTGTTTTGCAAAACCAGCAGACGCGCAAATCTCCAGGGCAATTGCGAAGCGCTTAGAATGAATTTGGGACCAAGCTCTGATCCGTTGGAAAGAGGACAAGTTAAGGTTTCCAGATTGTATTTAAACTCCCTATTCAGACTCCTGACAAAGGAAATATGGTGCTTTTGTTTTCAAGATAAAACAGGACTCCGAATCGAATTCTATCTTGATCTTGTTGGATTTCCCTTTTGTAGATGGAAATATGGACGTGGATGAAACCTCCAAGGACGTGGCTAGGATAATGGTGGTAAACAAAACAAAGGAATTTGAAAATCCACTCGGATTCCTAGAGAGAAACAAATAAACTCAAATCTGCGATGGTGACAGAAACGTGACTAGAACTCGAAACTCTAAACGACTAAACGCTAAGACCAGCAACTTGCACGACGATGCAACCGTTAATTCAATA
Organism: Saccharum spontaneum; assembly: GCA_022457205.1. NCBI lineage: Eukaryota > Viridiplantae > Streptophyta > Magnoliopsida > Poales > Poaceae > Saccharum > Saccharum spontaneum. The sequence goes on along the minus strand of CM039616.1, from coordinate 33,365,312 downwards.
AGCCCTAACTAAGCAGTAATAGTATTAAGCTCAAAGGGGTTTTGGGATTATGAAGAACTAATCTACTAATTTTGTTTTGGCTTTTTCTGGACCATAGGAGATTAAAAACAGCAAAGAACTAGAAGTCTCTCACCGATCAACCTTGCTCTGATTACCAACTGATATGAACCCACTAGGGTGAATCCTGATCTTTCGATGAGAGAAGGTGGATAACTCGATTTGGGGATGGAGATAACGTTCACAGCCCGACTACAACCATCCAAGGATGCTGCGCCTTAGCAACCGATACACCACCTCCAACAGCTGTCGCGATCTTGTGGAACACGATCAACCAAACCACTAGGGTAATTCCTGCAAGCAATCGAGGAACAAGCAAGAACAAGTAGAACAAGCAACTCAATTGCAAATATGGAGATGAAAACCAATCTGAAATCACAAAGTTAGGGTTCTAAATCGAGTAGAACGGATGGTCTAGTCGACACACGCGTCTACAAGGAAGTAGCAATGGCTAAACTTTCAACAAAACAAAACCCGATCTGTTTGTGGCGGCTCTAATCCTTATTAATACCTAGGGGAACGACCAGGGGGTGTTGGGGTCGTTCTCCAACCCTAGGACATGTCCCTAATGAACCCAACTTGATACATGGGCCATCAGCCCAAAATAGGGTGACACAGCACCAAAGGCAGAAAAGGCCCCGGTGTTGAAACGACAATTGCGGAAGCATCAGATAAGATATAGCCATGAGTCCAGATCCGTTGGAAAATAGACTTGATAAGCTTTCCAAAAAGTGCTAGAACGTCTCAATCCGAGTCCGTATGTGACCGTGGTGAAAATCACAAGTTGGAGCTGTCCTGGAGTCCGAATCCAGCCCCAAAACGTGTTGGATTTGATCTCTTTCTTTCCTTGGACCAAAAGTGACGTGGTGTCCAGGTGGAGGACGTTGGGAATACTTGGAGTTGGTCCCCAATCAACTTCATTAACCTTCCATGTTTTCCATATGCAATCAAACCTTTCCTTGATCCATGTAAGTAATTCTTTGGTATAGAAGTGGTTGACATGGTCATATTTGAGCCAATGATGTCCTCATCACACCCGATAGAAACACCTAGGTGACGTAGGTCGTGTGCAATCTTATTTCAGTCCGTTTGGAGATAGCATTAGTATCGGTGTAAGATAAAGTGCATGGTTTGCGCCGAACGTACCAGAGGCTCAAAAATCATTTTGGACGCACCCGATGGTACTCCTAGGTGACTGCCTCAAGTGGATGCTCGCTTTGGTCTATTTGGAGATAGTGCAAATCTTGACGCAAGGTAATTGCAAGGTTTGCACCGAACATAGCATAGGCTCAGAAATCATATTAGACGCACCCGATGGATCTCCTATGTGACATTGGTCATGTGGAATCTTGTTTCAATCCATTCGGTGACAGTGGTAGTGTCAGTGCAAGATAGGTGCATGGTTTGCGCCAAACGTACCATAGGCTCAGAAATCTTTTTGTACGCACCCGATGGTACTCCTAGGTGACGAGGCTCAAGTGGATGCTCGTTTTGGTCTATTTGGATATTGTGCTAATCTTGACGCAAGATAGGTGCACGGTTTGCGTTGAACGTACCATAGGCTCAGAAAATCGTTTTGTATGCACCCGATGGTACTCCTAGGTGACGAGGCTCAAGTGGATGCTCATTTTGGTCTGTTTGGAGATAGTGCTAATCTTGACGCAAGATGGGTGCACGGTTTGTACCAAACGTACCATGGGCATAGAAATCATTTTGGACGCATCCGATGGAACTTCTAGGTGACGAGGCTCAAGTGGATAATTGTTTCAGTCTATTTAGAGATAGTGCTAGTCATGACGCAAAATAGGTGCACGGTTTGCGCCGAACGTACCACAGGCACGAAAGTCATTTTGGACACACCCGATAGAACACCTAGGTGACGTGGGTCGCGTGGTATCTTATTTCGGCCCGTTTGGAGACAGTGTTAGTATCGGTGAAAGATAGGTGCATGGTTTGCACCAAACGTACCACAGGCTCAGAAATCGTTTTGAACGCACCCGATGCTACTCCTAGGTGACGAGGCTCAAGTGGATCCTCGTTTTGGTCTGTTTGGAGATAGTGCTAATCTTGACGCTAGATATGTGCATGGTTTGTGTCGAACGTATCATAGGCTCGAAAATCGTTTTGGATGCACCGGATGGTATTCCTAGGTGATGAGGCTCAAGTGGATGCTCGTTTTGGTCTATTTGGAGATATTGCTAGTTTTGATGCAAGATAGGTGCGTAGTTTGCGCCCAACGTACAATAGGCTCAGAAATCATTTTGGACGCACCCGATGGATCTCCTCGGTGACATTAGTCATGTGGAATCTCGTTTCAATCCGTTTGGAGACACTATTAATGTCAATGTAAGATAGGTGCACGGTTTGCGCCGAACGTACCACAGGCTCAAAAATCGTTTTGGACACACCCGATAGAACACCTAGGTGACGTGGGTCATGTGCAATCTTATTTCGGTCCGTTTGGAGACAGCGTTAGTATCGGTGTAAGATAGGTGCATGGTTTGCGCCGAACGTACCAAAGGCTCAAAAATCGTTTTGGACGCACCCGATGGTACTCCTAGGTGACTGCCTCAAGTGGATGCTCGCTTTGGTCTATTTGGAGATAGTGCTAATCTTGACGCAAGACAATTGCAAGGTTTGCGCCAAACATAGCATAGGCTTAGAAATCATTTTAGACGCACCTGATGGATCTCCTATGTGACATTAGTCATGTGGAATCTCGTTTCAATCCATTCGGTGACAGTGGTAGTGTTAGTGCAAGATAGGAGCATGGTTTGTGCCAAACGTACCATAGGCTCAGAAATCATTTTGGACGCACCCGATGGGCCTCCTAGGTAACAAAGCTCAAGTGGTTGCTCGCTTTGGCCTATTTGGAGATAGTGCTAATCTTGACGCAAGATAAGTGCACAGTTTGTGCCAAACGTAGCAAGGGCTCAGAAATCATTTTGGATGCACCTGATGGATCTCCTACGTGACATTAGTCATGTGGAATCTCATTTCAATCCATTCGGAGATAGTGGTAGTGTCAGTGCAAGATAGGTGGACGGTTTGTGCCAAACGTACCATAAGCATAGAAATTGTTTTGGTCTATTTGGAGATAGTGCTAATCCTAACGCAAGATGGGTGCACGGTTTGCGCCGAACGTACCATAGGCTCAGAAATCGTGTTGGACGCACCGATGGATCTCCTCAGTGACATTAGTCATGTGGAATCCCATTTTAATGCATTTGTAGACATTGTAGTGTCAGTGCAAGATAGGACACAGTTTGCACCAAACGTAGCTAAAAATCATTTTGGACGCACCCGACGGTACTCATAGTCGACTGGCTCAAGTGGATGCTCGATTTGGTATTTTTGAAGATAGTGCTAATCTTGATGCAAGATAGGTGCATGGTTTGCGCCAAACGTAGCATAGACTCAGAAATCATTTTGGACGCACCTGATGGATCTCCTATGTAATATTGGTCATGTGGAATCTCGTTTCAATCCACGTGGAGACAATGGTAGTGTCGGTGCAAGATAGGTACACGGTTTGCGCCAAACATAGCTCAGAAGTCGTTTTTGACGCACCCGATGGTACTTCTAGGTGACAAGGCTCAAGTGGATACTTGTTTCAGTCTATTTAGAGGTAGTGCTAGTCATGACGCACGATAGGTGCACGGTTTGCGCCAAACATACCACAGGCACGAAAGTCATTTTGGACACACCCGATAGAACACCTAGGTGACGTGGGTCGTGCGGAATCTTATTTTGGCCCGTTTGGAGACAGTGTTAGTATCGGTGGTGCATGGTTTGCGCCAAACGTAACATAGGCTCAAAAATTGTTTTGGACGCACGCGATGGTACTACTAGCTAACGAGGCTCAAGTGGATCCTCGTTTTGGTCTGTTTGGAGATAGTACTAATCTTGACGCAAGATATGTGCACGGTTTGTGTCGAACGTATCATAGGCTCGAAAGTCATTTTGGACGCACCGGATGGTACACCTAGGTGACGAGGCTCAAATGGATGCTCGTTTTGTTCTGTTTAGAGATAGTGCTAGTCTTGATGCAAGATAGGTGCACGGTTTGCGCCCAACGTACCCTAGGCTCAGAAATCATTTTGGACGCACCCGATGGATCTCCTCGGTGACATTGGTCACGTGAAATCTCATTTCAATCCATTTGGAGACACTGTTAGTGTCAGTGCAAGATAGGTGCACGGTTTGTGCCAAACGTAGCTCAGAAATCGTTTTGGACACACCCGATGCTACTTGTAGGTGACGAGGCTCAAGTGGATACTTGTTTTAGTGTATTTAGAGATTGTGCTAATCTTGACGTAAGATAGGTGCACGGTTTGCGCCGAACGTACCACATGCTCAAAAATTGTTTTGGACACACCCGATAGAACACCTAGGTGACGTAGGTCGTGTGCAATCTCATTTTGGTCCGTTTGGAGACAACATTGTATCGGTGTAAGATAGGTGCATGGTTTGCGCCGAACGTACTATAGCCTCAAAAATCGTTTTGGACGCACCAGATGGTACTCCTAGGTGACTACCTCAAGTGGATGCTCGCTTTGGTCTATTTGGAGATAGTGCTAATCTTGACGCAAGATAATTGCAAGGTTTGCACTGAACATAGCATAGGCTCAGAAATCATTTTAGACGCACCCGAAGGATCTTCTATGTGACATTGGTCATGTGGAATCTCGTTTCAGTCCATTCGGTGACAGGGGTAGTGTCAGTGCAAGATAGGTGCATGGTTTGCGCCAAATGTACCATAGGCTCAGAAATCATTTTGGACGCACCGATGGTACTCCTAGGTGACGAGGCTCAAGTGGATGCTCGTTTTGGTCTATTTGGAGATTGTGCTAATCTTGATGCAAGATAGGTGCACGGTTTGCGTCGAACGTACCATAGGCTCGGAAATCATTTTGTATGCACCCGATGGTACTCCTAGGTGACGAGGCTCAAGTGGATGTTCGTTTTGGTCTGTTTGGAGATAGTGCTAATCTTGACGCAAGATGGGTGCACGGTTTGTACCAAACGTACCATGGGCATAGAAATCGTTTTGGACGCACCCGATGGAACTTCTAAGTGACGAGGCTCAAGTGGATAATTGTTTCAGTCTATTTAGAGATAGTGCTAGTCATGACGCAAGATAGGTGCACGGTTTGTGCCGAACGTACCATAGGCACGAAAATCATTTTGGACACACCCGATAGAACACCTAGGTGACGTGGGTCGCGTGGAATCTTATTTCGGCCCGTTTGGAGACAGTGTTAGTATCGGTGAAAGATAGGTGCATGGTTTGCGCCAAACGTACCATAGGCTTAGAAATCGTTTTGGACGCACCCGATGGTACTCCTAGGTGACAAGGCTCAAGTGGATCCTCGTTTTGGTCTGTTTCGAGGTAGTGCTAATCTTGACGCAAGATATGTGCATGGTTTTGTGTCGAACGTATCATAGGCTCGAAAATCGTTTTGGACGCACCGGATGGTATTCCAAGGTCACGAGGCTCAAGTGGATGCTCGTTTTGGTCTATTCGGAGCCAGTGGTAGTGTTAGTGCAAGATAATTGCACGGTTTGTGCCAAACATACCATAGGCAAAGAAACCATTTTGGACGCACCCAATGGTACTCCTAGGTGATGAGGCTCAAGTGGATACTCGTTTTGGTCTGTTTGGAGATAGTGCTAATCTTGATGCAAGACAGGTGCATGGTTTGCGTCGAACGTACCATAGGCTCGGAAATCATTTTGGACACACCCGATGGTACTCCATGTGCGTCCAAAATGATTTCTAAGCCTATGGTACATTTGTTGCAAACAGTGCACCTATCTTTCACCAATACTACCACTGTCTCTAGACGGACTGAAATAAGATTTCACATGACCCAAGTCACCGAGGAGTTCTATCGGGTGTGTCGATAATAATTTTCAAGCCTATGGTATGTTCGGCGCAAATTGTGCACCTATCTTGCAAAGATGCTAACACTATCTCCAAACGGATTGGAACGAGATTCCACATGACCCACGTCACCGAGGAGTTCTAATGGGTGCATCTAAAATGATTTCTGAGCCTGTGGTACGTTTGACGCAAACCATGGACCTATCTTGCGTCAAGATTAGCACTAACTCTAAACGCACCAAATCAAACTTCCACTTGAACCTCGTCACCTAGAAGTACCATTGTGTGTGTGCAAAATGATTTCTAAGCCTATGGTACGTTTGGCGCAAACTGTGCACCCATCTTGGACCGATAATAACACGGTCTCCAAACGGACCAAATTGAGATTCCACATGATCCACGTCATAGAGGAGTTCTATTGGGTCTGTCCAAAACAACAAGCGAGCCTATGTTATGTTCAACACAAACCGTTCTCCTATCTTGCATCAAAATTAGCACTATCTCCAAACAGACCGAAACGAGAATCCACTTGAGCCTCGTCACCATGGAGTACCATCGGATGCGTCCGAAATGATTTTTGAGCTTATGGTACGTTTGGGGCAAACTAAGCACCTACCAAGCACCGATACTAACACTGTCTCTAAACGGATTGAAATGAGATTCCACATGACCCACATCACCTAGGAGTTCCATGGGGTGCGTCTAAAATGATTTCCAAGCCTATGGTATGTTTAGCACAAACTGTGCACCTATCATGTGTCAAGATTAGCACTATCTCCAAACACTCCGAATCGAGCTTCCTCTTAAGCCTCGTCACCTAGGTGTACCAATGGGTGCATCCAAAATGATTTCTGAGCCTATGGTACGTTTGGCGCAAACCATGCACGTATCTTGCACCGATAGTAACACTGTCTCTAAACCGACCGAAATGAGATTCCACATGACCCACGTCACCGAGGAGTTCTATTGGGTGTGTCCAAAACAATTTTTGAGCCTGTGGTATGTTTGGCACAAATCGTGCACCTATCTTGCACCAATGCTAACACTGTCTCCAAATGGATCGAAATGAGATTCCACATGACTTACGTCACCGAGGAGATCAATCAGGTGCGTCTAAACCGATTTTTGAGCTTGTGGTATGTTTGGTGCAAATCGTGCACCTATCTTACGTCAAGATTAGCACTACTCCAAATGCATAGATTCGAGCTTCCACTTGAGCCTCGTCACCTAGTTGTACCATCACGTGCATCCAAAATGATTTCTAAGCCTATGGTACATTTGGTGCAAATAGTGCAATTATCTTTCACCGATACTACCACTGTCTCCAGATAGACTGAAATAAGATTTCACATGACCCACGAAACCGAGGAATTCTATTGGGTGTGTCCATAACAATTTTCAAGCCTATGGTATGTTCAGCGCAAATCATGCACCTATATTGCACCGACGCTAACACTATCTCCAAATGGATCGAAACGAGATTCCACATGACCCACGCCACCGAGGAGTTGTAACAGGTGCATCTAAAATGATTTCTGAGCCTATGGTACATTTCACACAAACTGTGCACCTATCTTGCATTAGGATTAGCACTATCTCTAAATGGACTTATTCGAGCTTCCACTTGAGCGTCGTCACCTACGAGTACCATTGGGTGCATCTAAAACAACTTCTGAGCCTATGGTATGTTTGACACAAACCGAGTGCTTATCTTGCACCGACACTAACACTGTCTCCAAACGGACCAAAATGAGATTCCACATGACCCACATCACTGAGGAGTTCCAACGGGTGCATCTAAAATGATTTCAGAGCCTATGGTGTGTTCGACGCAAACCATGCACCTATCTTGCGTCAAGATTAGCACTATCTCCAAACGCACCAAATCACACTTCCACTTGAACCTCATCACCTAGAAGTAACATTGTGTGCGTCCAAAATGATTTCTAAACCTATGGTACGTTTCGCGCAAACCGTGCACCCATCTTAGACCAATACTAACATAGCCTCCAAACGGACCAAAATGAGATTCAACATGACCCACGTCACAGAGGAGTTCTATTGGGTCTGTCCATAACAACTATCGAGCCTATGGTATGTCAAGAGCAAACCGTGCTCCTATCTTGCATCAAAATTAGCACTATCTCCAAACGGACCGAAACGAGGATCCACTTGAGCCTTGTCACCAAGGAGTACCATCGGGTGCGTGCAAAACGATTTCTGAGCCTATGATACGTTTGGGGAAAACTAAGCACCTACCTTACACCTACACTAACACTATCTCTAAATGGACCAAAATGAGATTCCACATGACCCATGTCACCGAGGAGTTCTATCGGGTGTGTCCAAAACAATTTTGAGCCTGTGGTATGTTTGGCGCAAACCGTGCACCTATCTTGCACCGACGCTAACACTGTCTTCGAACGGATCGAAATGAGATTCCACATGACCCACGTCACCGAGGAGTTCAATCAGGTGCGTCTAAAATGATTTTTGAGCCTGTGGTATGTTTGGCTCACACCGTGCACCTGTCTTACGTCAAGATTAGCACAACTCCAAATGTACTGAATCGAGCTTCCACTTGAGCCTCGTCACTAAGGAGTACCATCAGGTGCGTCCAAAACAATTTCTGAGCCTATGGTACGTTTGGGGCAAACTAAGCACCTACCTTGCACCGATACTAACACTGTCTCCAAACGGATCGAAATGAGATTCCATATGACCCATGTCACCGAGGAGTTCCATCAAGTGCGTCTAAAATGATTTTCGAGCCTGTGGTATGTTTAGCGCAAACAGTGCACCTACGTTGCGTCAAGATGAACACTATCTCCAAACACACCGAATCGAGCTTCCACTTGAGCCTCGTCACCTAGGAGTACCAATGGGTGCATCCAAAATGATTTCTGAGCCCATGGTACGTTTGGCGCAAACCGTGCACCTATCTAGCACCAATACTAACACTATCTCTAAACGGACCGAAATGAGATTCCACATGACCCACATCACCGAGGAGTTCTATTGGGTGCGTCCAAAACAATTTTTGAGCCTGTGGTATGTTTGGCGCAAACCGTGCACCTATCTTGCACCGACGCTAACACTGTCTCCAAATGGATCGAAATAAGATTCCACATGACCTACGTCACCAAGGAGTTCAATCAGGTGCGTCTATACCGATTTTTGAGCCTGTGGCATATTTGGCGCAAACCGTGCACCTATCTTACGTCAAGATTAGCACAACTCCAAACCGTGCACCTATCTTACGTCAAGATTAGCACAACTCCAAATGCACTAAATCGAGCTTCCACTTGAGCCTCGTCAACTAGGAGTACCATCATGTGCATCCAAAATGATTTCTAAGCCTATGGTACATTTGGTGCAAACAGTGCACCTATCTTTCACCGATACTACCACTGTCTCCAGACGGACTGAAATAAGATTTCACATGACCCACGTCACCGAGGAGTTCTATCGGGTGTGTCCATAACAATTTTCAAGCCTATGGTATGTTCGGCGCAAATCGTGCACCTATCTTGCACCGACGCTAACACTGTCTCCAAACAGATCGAAACGAGATTCCACATGACCCACGCCACCGAGAAGTTCTAACGGGTGCATCTAAAACAATTTTGAGCATGTGGTACATTGGCATTATCTCCAAATGGACCGAAACGAGATTCCATTAGAGCCTCATCACCAGGGAGTACCATCGGCGCACCCAATCTAAGCCTATGGTACGTTCGGTGCAACCCATGCTCCTATCTTGCACCGACACTAACACTATCTACAGACAGAGAGAAATGAGATTCCCCATGACCGACGCCACCTAGGAGTTCCATCGGGTGCGTCCAAAATGATTTCTGAGCCTATGGTACATTCGGCACAAACTGTGCACCTATCTTGCGTCAAGATTAGCACTATCTCCAAATAGAACGAAACGAGCTTTCACTTGAGCCATGTCACCTAGGAGTACCATCGGGTGCGTCCAAAACATTTTCAGACCCCATGGTACGTTCACCGCAAACCGTGCTCGTATCTTGCACTGACACTAACACTATCTCCAAACAGACCAAAACGAGATTCCACATGACCCACATCACCTAGGAGTTCCATCGGGTGCATCCAAAATGATTTACGAGCCTATGCTATGTTCGGCGCAAACCGTGCACCTATCATACGTCAAGATTAGCACTATATCCAAACGGACCAAAACGAGCTTCCACCTGAACCTTGTCACCGGGGAGTACCAACGGGTGCATCCAGTCTATGCCTATGGTACATACGGTGCAAATCGTCCTCCTATCTTGCACCGACACTAACACTGCCTCCAAATAGACTAAAATGAGATTCTACATGACCCACGTCACTTAGGAGTTCCATTAGGTGTGTCCAAATTGATTTTCAAGCCTATGCTACATTCGGCGCAAACCGTGCACATATCTTGCGTCAAGATTAGCACTATCTCCAAACAGACTGAAACGAGCTTTCACTTAGGCCTCGTCACCTAGGAGTACCAACGGGTGCATCCAATCTGCGCCTATGGTAACTTCGGTGCAAACCGTGCTCCTATCTTGCCCTGACACTAACACTATCTCCAAACGGACTGAAACCAGATTCCACATGACCCATGTTACCTAGGAGTTCCATCGGGTGCGTCCAAAAGGATTTTTGAGCCTATGGTACATTCGGCGCAAACCGTGCACCTATCTTGCGTCATGATTAGCAGTTTCTCCAAATAGAACGAAACGAGCTTCCACTAGAGCCTCGTCAACTAGGAGTACCATCGGGTGCGTCCAAAATGATTTCTGAGCCTATGGTACGTTCGGCGCAAATCGTGCTCCTATCTTGCATCGACAATAACACTGTCTCCAAATGAACCGAAACGAGATTCCACATGACCCACGTCCCCTAGGAGTTCCTTCGGATGCGATGATTTTCGAGCCTATGCTATGTTCGGCGCAAACTGTGCACCTATCTTGGGTCAAGATTAGCACTGTCTCCAAAAGGACCGAAATGAGCTTCCACTTGAGCCTCGTCACCTAGGAGTACCATCGGGTGCGCCTAATCTGGGCCTATGGAACGTTCGGCGCAAACCGTGCACCTATCTTCCATCAAGATTAGCACTATCTCCAAATAGACTGAAACGAGCTTCCACAAGAGCCTCGTCACCTAGAACTACTATCAGGTGAGCCCAAAATGATTTCTGAGCCTATGGTACGCTCGGCGCGAACACAAAATTGTCTCTAAATGGACCGAAATAAGATTCCACATGACCAAAGTCACCTAGGAGTTCGATTGGGTGCGTCCAAAATGATTTCTGAGCCTATGGTACGTTCGGCGGCCATGCACCTATCTTGCTTCAAGATTAGCACTATCTCCAAACTGACCAAAACGAGATTCCACTTGGCCTTGTCCCCTAGGAATACCATCGGTGCACCCAATCTAAGCCTATGGTACGTTTGGCGCAACCCATGCTCCTATCTTGCACGGACACTAACACTATCTATAGATAGAGAGAAATGAGATTCCACATGACCTACGCCACCTAGGAGTTCCATCGGGTGTGTCCAAAATGATTTATGAGCCTATGGTACATTCGGCGCAAACTGTGCACCTATCTTGCGTCAAGATCAGCACCATCTCCAAATAGAACGAAACGAGCTTTCACTTGAGCCATGTCACCTAGGAGTAACATCGGGTGCGTCCAAACTGTTTTCTGAACCCATGGTGCGTTCACTGCAAACCGTGCTCGTATCTTGCACCGACACTAACACTATCTCCAAACGGACCGAAACGAGATTCCACATGACTCACATCAACAAGGAGTTCCATCAGGTGCGTCCAAAAGTGATTGATGAGCCTATGCTACATTCGGTGCAAACCATGCACCTATCTTGCGTCAAGATTAGCAACATCTCCAAACAGACCGAAATGAGCTTCCATCTGAGCCTTGTCATTGGGGAGTACCATCAGGTGCATCCAATTTGTGCCTATTATCCAAATGGACTGAAATGAGATTCTACATGATCCTTGTGGCAGAGGAGTTCTATCGGGTGTGTCCAAAACAATTTTCATGCCTGTGGTATGTTCGACGCAAACCGTGCACCTATCCAGGACTGACGCTAACACTGTCTCCAAAAGGATCGAAACGAGATTCCACATGACTCATGTCACCGAGGAGTTCCATCGGGTGTGTCTAAAACAATTTCTGAGCAAGTGGTACGTTTGGTGCAAACTGTGCACGTATCTTGCGTCAAGATTAGCACTATCTACAAACGCAACGAATCGACCTTCCACTTGAGCCTCGTTACCTAGGAGTACCATCGGGTGCATTCAAAATGATTTCTGAGCATATGGTACATTTGGTGCAAACCATGCACCTATGTTGCACCTATACTAACATTGTCTCCAAATAGCCTGAAATGAGATTCCACATGACCCACGTCACTGAGGAGTTCTATCAAGTGTGTCCAAAACAATTTTCGAGCTGGTGGTATGTTCAGCGCAAATCGTGCACCCATCTTGGACCGACGCAAACACTGTCTCCAAACGGATCGATATGGGATTCCACGTGACCCACGTCACCGAGGAATTCCAACGGGTGCAACTAAAATGATTTTCGAGCCTGTGGTATGTTTGCTGCAAACCGTCCACCTATCTTGCGTCAAGGTTAGCACTATCTCCAAACGTGCCAAATCAAACTTCCACTTGAACCTTGGCACCTAGAAGTACCATTGTGTGCATCCAAAATGATTTCTGAGCCTATGATACATTTGGCGCAAACCATGCACCAGCCTTTCACCAATATTAATACTATCTCTAAACGGACCAAAATGAGATTCCACATGACCCACGTCACCATGGATTTCTATCGTGTGTGTCCAAAACATTTTTTGAGCCTGTGGTATGTTCGGTGCAAAATGTGCACCTATCTTGCGTCAAGATTAGAACTATTCGAAACGCACCGAATTGAGCTTCCACTTGAGCCTCATCACCTAGGAGTACCATCATGTGCGTTCAAAATGATTTCTAATCCTATGATACGTTTGGTGCAAACCGTGCACCTATCTTGCACCGATACTACTACTGTCTCCAAACGGACCAAAATGAGATTCCACATGACCCACGCCACCGAGTTGTTCTATCGGGTGTGTCCATAACAATTTTGAAGCCTATGGTATGTTCGGCGTAAATCATACACCTATCTTACACCGATGCTAACACTATCTCCAAACGGATCGAAACGAGATTCCACATGACCCACGTCACTAAGGAGTTCCAAAGGGTGCATCTAAGATGATTTCGAGCCTATCGTACGTTCAGCGCAAACCGTACACCTATCTTACACCGATACTGATGAGGACATCTCAGCCATACGTGCTTCCTCGAGTGACAATCATTCACCATCCAACATGAATATCACAAATCCAGGACCACTTACAAGAAGTCGTGCTAAGAAACTACAAGAGCAGGTGAATTCGTTCCTAACTGATCTTAATTCTAACACTTGTGAGAATGTTATACTACCTAAGAATGCTACTTTGGTTGTACTTAGAAAAATACATGAAGAGGAGGAAGAATCCGACCACCAGCTCGGACCAGACCACCGACCACTAGCTTGGGCCAGTCCAGCGTGACGGAACCAGCAGAAAGAATCGACCATAACTCTTGATTCACAAAAGCTATGAAGGTCCATGAGGACATTTTGGAAAGCTTATCAAGTCTATTTTCCAATGCAATAAGCCCCGACCAGATTGGAAGTTTCCCCATAGCGTCCGACCAGATTTAGTGAGGACTGGTTAGGTGGTCAACAGCATGCATGTTGTTCAAGTTCCCGTGCAAAACTGTACCAGTTTACGACGTTACATGGTGCATGGCATATATGGATGGAAAGCTTGTTGAGTCTAGTTTCACACTCAAGAAACGGATCGTCATTTGGACTTCCCACTAGGGAGTTATGACACTTTTAGTGGAGACTGCTTTGGTAACTGACAGCCGCGTGGACTCCTGGAAACTCATTTCGTGGAAACCTTTTCACATTCTAGTCTTTTTATTTTCCATCTCATGATCACACCTATACAGGAGGGTTGTTCCTTGTATAAATACTCCTATGCTTGTAAAGAAAAGAGAACTTTTGATAATCTGAATACAGACCACTTTGTTCAGCTGTGTGCTAACAAAGAAAACCAGAGAGAGATCTCTACCCCTTTGCTCTTGAGTTTTCCTTCGTGGAGATTACAGAAGCGGCCGCGTCATCGGCACCCAATCCGTGCTCCTGGTCCATTGATTCCAGGTTGCGTAGGTTGGTTTCTTTGAGAGTGTGGTTGGGCGAATCCTTGGTTCAGGCTACCGTATAGAGACGGTGGTTGGCTCCTTGTGCGTGTCGTCAGGTTGCACTAGTTATCGCTGCTTGCAGCAAGTTATCGGCCGTTATCAGCTAGTTATCAAGATCAAGATCCTACGTCGTGAAGATCGGGACAACAACCTCATCATTTGGTATCAGAGCCTTCGTTGCCACGGTAGGAATCTTTACCCTTAGCTACATATATATCGTGTTCGTCCTATCCACCAAAAAGCCAGAAAAATATTTTGCTATAGCCCTTTGTTTCAATCTGTTATTCTTGTGAGTTTTGTTAAGTTTCACTCCATTAGAGTCTTTGTTTTAGTTGCTGATCATATTATCCTTCGTGTGTCCTTTGTGCCTCTTTGTTTTATATATCTCTGAATTTTCCCATATATATAAAAAAAATTAGAAACCCGTATCATCCTTCGCGTTAACTTTGATCCTATCAAGTTATAGCTGACGGTTGTGTCTTGTTTCTATAAAAAAAAACAAGTGTGCACGTGTTATATCTGATCCTGTTCTTAGTTATATAAAAAAAGTGTCAAAAAAAAGAAGAAAGAAAAGTTAAAAATAGAGAGTTGAGAAAATAGTGAAAGAATAGTTGAAAGATCAGTTTGTTATATGCACAAGTTCTGAAATTTTCATCAATTACACAACCAGATAGCTATCCTTTCTTTCGTGCAAAATTTTGCTTGGGTTTGATTGCAACACTTGCATCCTAAGCATACTCCTTTTTTGCATCAAATCTGAATTTTCTTTGCGCGTGTGTTTGATCCATTTACATCACTCATAACTTGTGGTCAGCACTAGGCATTGAACTTCTAGTTTGGACTGTGATTTAGCTTTACAATATCTAGAATTCAGATTGCATTCCTTGTGAAATTTTCCCCACCAAGCTCCACCTAAAAGCCACTGTCATAGGAAAACTGATCTTGTATTCGCTTAACCATCACTTTCTTGTTACCACCTCGCATTGGCCTTCTGTAATCCGCAGGAATTCATAAGAGCTTCGGTTGGTAAGAGAGGTGAGGTTGAGAGATTCCATATATATATATTTCCAATTCTACATATATTGTTGTTTGGCCTAGCTAACTTTACAGGAAGATGAGTGGAATTGAGATTGAGGATTGTGTCACTATGGCACAATTTAATGAGCTGAAGCAAAGTTTGGAAGATAAGCAAGATCGATTATCACGAGATTTTCAGACTCTTATAGCTGAAATCAGATATCAACGCCAACCTCATGATGGTGTAAGCAACCATGGAGAAGATGCTAATGAAGCTGAAGAAGAAGCTGCTGCTCGACTTGCAAGAGAACAACGGAGACGTAGAGAGCGAGCTGCTGTACATGCGAGAAGGCCTCCACCTCTAGGGCGTCGAGGAGGTGGTAGAGGTGCTGATCATGATCGTGGGAGTGTTGGCCTAGAAGAAAGTGGAACTGAACAAGAGGATGAAGAAGAAGAAGAGGAGGAGGTTGAACAGCCCCATAATGATGGCCGTCGTCACCGAGGTAATCGTGGGCGTAATCGGCCCAATGAAGAGAGGTTTGGCAAATTAAAATTCAACATGCCTAAGTTTGATGGAGGATCTGATCCTGAAGCATATCTTACATGGGAGTTGAAGGTTGATAAAATTTTTCGCTTGCATAATTATTCTGAGCAAAAGAAGATGACCATGGCTGCTCTTGAGTTTGATGGATATGCTCTAATCTGGTGGGAACAAATGCTCAATGACAGAGAAGAAGCTGGGCAAGGTGCAGTCCGTTCATGGGCTAAAATGAAAAGAGAAATGAGAGCAAGGTTTGTCCCCAAACATTACCGTCGTGATTTATTTGACAAGCTGCAGAATCTGAAGCAAGGAAGCCTTAATGTTGATGAGTATTATAAATAGATGGAGAAGGCAATGATTCGAGCCAATGTATATGAAGATGAAGAGCAAACTATTGCACGTTTTATGTTAGGGCTGCATCGCAATATTCAGCGCATTGTTGAATTTCAGCAGTACCGTAATCTCATTGAATTGGTACATCAAGCTAGCAAGGCTGAGCGTCAATTACAGCAGGACATGAAGTCCAACAGAGGAGTATCTTTCAGCACAAGAAGTACGCCAAGTGGTAGCAAATTCACACCAAGAGGTAGTGCAAGCAGAGGTATAACTTCCAACTCAAGTGGTGGTACAAGATCAAATAATTTTGGTGCTTCTAGTGAGAAGGAGTTGGCTGCTCCAAATGAGAAGAACAAATCAGCAATCTCATCACCTACTTCAGTGGGTTCTTCAACCAAGAGTAGTGGAATTCAATGCTTCAAGTGTGGAGGTCGTGGTCATGTTATACGAGAGTGTCCCAATAATAGAACCATCATTGTGAATGACCAAGGAGAATATGAATCTGCTAGTGATGAAGAACATGAAGATACTGAAGGAGAAGATAATCCTAAAAAGGAAGTCTGTGCATTTGAAACTGGTGCTGCTCTTGTTGTAACTCAAATTTTGAGTGTGCAAATGAGTGAAGCTGAAAATAGACAGCGGCACAATCTTTTCCAAACTAGAGCCAAGGTTGAAGACAAGGTGTGCAAGGTAATCATTGATGGTGGAAGTTGCCACAATCTTGCTAGTAAAGAAATGGTTGACAAGCTTGGTCTAAAGCTGCTGAAACATCCTCATCCCTATCATGTCCAATGGTTAAATAATTCGGGTTCCATTAAGATTGCACAAAGATTGAAAGTTCCTTTCAAGATTGGTGAATATGTTGATACTGTGGAATGTGATGTGACACCCATGACAGTGTGTCATATGCTGTTGGGAAGACCATGGCAATATGATCGGTCATCTCTACATTGTGGTCGGACCAATGAATACACCATTAAGTGGAAGGGAAAGGAGTTGATACTTAAACCCATGACACCACAGCAAATCCTAGCTGAGCACTTGCAAAAGAGCTCTGTTGTGAGGAATGAGAGTGGAAAAGAAGGAGAGAAAAAGAATTTGAGTGCCTTCCACAAATCGGAGAGTGAGAGCCACAAGCCAAACATGAGAGATAACAAAAAAAGAGAGGGAGAGAACTTAGTGATGATAGCCACCAAATCTGAAATGAGAGATGTGAGGAGAAATCCAGATCAAGTATTAATCATACTTGTGTGCAAGGACACATTGCTTTCAGCTAATGACTTAACTTCTGTCCCTAGTGTTGTTGCACGTGTTTTGCAGGAATATGAAGATGTTTTTCCAGAAGAAACACCTGCTGGACTTCCTCCTTTGCGTGGCATTGAACATCAAATTGATTTCATCCCTGGAGCTGCACTCCCAAACCGTCCAGCATACCGCACCAACCCCGAAGAAACCAAGGAAATTCAAAGGCAAGTACAAGCACTTTTAGATAAAGGTTATGTGCGTGAAAGTTTAAGTCCTTGTGCTGTCCCTATGATTTTGGTGCCAAAGAAAGATGGTTCATAGAGGATGTGTGTAGATTGCAGAGCCATCAATAACATCACTGTTCGTTATCGTCATCCTATTCCTAGGCTAGATGATATGCTTGATGAATTGAGTGGATCTATGATATTTTCTAAAATTGATTTGAGAAGTGGTTACCATCAAATTAGAATGAAAATTGGAGATGAATGGAAAACTGCATTTAAAACAAAGTTTGGGCTGTACGAATGGTTAGTTATGCCTTTTGGTTTGACTAATGCACCGAGTACATTCATGAGATTGATGAACCATGTCTTGCGAGCATTCATTGGAAAATTTGTTGTTGTTTACTTTGATGATATCCTAATTTACAGCAAGACATTGGAAGAACATGTTGATCATATTCAGCAAGTGTTAGACGTGCTCAGGAAAGAAAAATTATTTGCTAACCTAGAGAAGTGCACATTTTGTACAGATCAGGTTGTGTTTCTTGGTTTTGTTGTTTCAGGTTTAGGAATTGAAGTTGATGAATCAAAGGTGAAAACAATCAAGGATTGGCCAACTCCTGAAAATGTAAGCCAGGTGAGAAGTTTTCATGGACTTGCTGGTTTTTATAGGAGATTTGTGAGAGATTTTAGCACAATAGCTGCTCCATTGAATGAGTTAACGAAGAAAGGTGTTGCCTTCCAATGGGGTGAGCCACAAGAGAAAGCTTTCCAAGAATTAAAGAAAAGATTGTCCGAAGCCCCCTTGCTTGTGTTGCCGGATTTCACAAAAACCTTTGAGGTTGAATGTGACGCAAGTGGGATTGGAATTGGAGGAGTTCTCATGCAAATTGGACAGCCTGTGGCCTACTTCAGTGAGAAGTTGGGAGGAGCACAACTGAACTATTCCGTGTATGACAAAGAGTTATATGCTTTGGAAACACATGCAGGTGGATTGATGGGTCATTTTGGATGGAAAAAGACATATGACATGTTGGCTGACCATTTTTATTGGCCGAAGATGAGAAGGGATGTCGAAAGATTTGTGCAAAGATGCATCACTTGCCACAAAGCTAAGTCAAAACTGAACCCCCATGGTTTATATACTCCCTTACCTGTTCCTAGTGCTCCTTGGGAAGACATTAGCATGGATTTTGTTTTAGGTTTACCAAGGACAAAGAGGGGGAGGGATTCAATTTTTGTTGTTGTTGATCGGTTCTCTAAAATGGCACATTTTATACCATGTCATAAAAGCGATGATGCTTCCCACGTAGCCTCTCTATTTTTCAGGGAAATTGTGAGGTTGCATGGCATGCCCAAGACGATTGTTTCAGATCGTGACACTAAGTTTTTGAGCTACTTTTGGAAGACGTTATGGGCAAAACTCGGTACAAGGTTGCTGTTTTCTACCACTTGCCACCCTCAAACGGATGGGCAAACTGAAGTCGTGAATAGAACACTTTCTATGTTGCTGCGAGCCTTGATCAAGAAGAACTTGAAGGAATGGGAGGAGTGCTTACCACATGTGGAATTCGCTTACAATAGGGCAGTACACTCTACAACTAATATGTGTCCTTTTGAAGTAGTATATGGTTTTAAACCACTTGCTCCGATCGATTTGTTGCCTTTGCCATTGCAGGAAAGAGCTAACATGGAAGCCTCCAAGCGCGCATCTTATGTCAAGAAGATTCATGAGAAGACCAAAGAAACAATTGAGAAAAGGTCCAAGTACTATGCTGAATGGGTGAACAAGCATCGCAAGAAGGTGACATTTGAACCTGGAGATTTAGTTTGGATACACCTTCGCAAAGACCGCTTTCCAGAGAAGCGCAAATCCAAGTTGATGCCACGAGGAGATGGTCCATTCAAAGTGTTGTCCAAGATCAATGATAATGCTTACAAGATTGATCTCCCTGAAGATTATGGTGTTAGCAAATCCTTCAATGTTGCTGACTTGACACCATTCTTCGGACTAGAAGAATCAGAGTCGAGGACGACTCCTTTTCAAGAGGGCGAGGATGATGAGGACATCTCAGCCATACGTGCTTCCTCGAGTGACAATCATTCACCATCCAACATGAATATCACAAATCCAGGACCACTTACAAGAAGTCGTGCTAAGAAACTACAAGAGCAGGTGAATTCATTCCTAACTGATCTTAATTCTAACACTTGTGAGAATGTTATACTACCTAAGAATGCTACTTTGGTTGTACTTAGGAAAATACATGAAGAGGAGGAAGAATCCGACCACCAGCTCGGACCAGACCACCGACCACTAGCTTGGGCCAGTCCAGCGTGACGGAACCAGCAGAAAGAATCGACCATAACTCTTGATTCACAAAAGCTATGAAGGTCCATGAGGACATTTTGGAAAGCTTATCAAGTCTATTTTCCAATGCAATAAGCCCCGACCAGATTGGAATTTTTCCCATAGCGTCCGACCAGATTTAGTGAGGACTGGTCAGGTGGTCAACAACATGCATGTTGTTCAAGTTCCCGTGCAAAACTGTACCAGTCTACTATGTTACATGGTGCATGGCATATATGGATGGAAAGCTTGTTGAGTCTAGTTTCACACTCAAGAAACGGATCGTCATTTGGACTTCCCACTAGGGAGTTATGACACTTTTAGTGGAGACTGCTTTGGTAACTGACAGCCGCGTGGACTCCTGGAAACTCATTTCGTGGAAACCTTTTCACATTCTAGTCTTTTTATTTTCCATCTCGTGATCACACCTATACAGGAGGGTTGTTCCTTGTATAAGTACTCCTATGCTTGTAAAGAAAAGAGAACTTTTGATAATCTGAATACAGACCACTTTGTTCAGCTGTGTGCTAACAAAAAAACCAGAGAGAGATCTCTACCCCTTTGCTCTTGTGTTTTTCTTCGTGGAGATTACAGAAGCGGCCACGTCATCGGCACCCAATCCGTGCTCCTAGTCCATTGATTCCAGGTTGCGTAGGTTGGTTTCTTTGAGAGTGTGGTTGGGCGAATCCTTGGTTCAGGCTGCCGTATAGAGACGGTGGTTGGCTCCTTGTGCGTGTCGTCAGGTTGCACTAGTTATCGCTGCTTGCAGCAAGTTATCGACTATTATCAGCTAGTTATCAAGATCAAGATCCTACGTCGTGAAGATCGGGACAACAACCTCATCAGATACTAACACTGTCTCTATACGAACCGAAATGAGATTCCAAATGATCCACGTCACTAAGGAGTTCTATCGGGTGTGTCGAAAAGAATTTTTGAGCCTGTGGTATGTTTGGCACAAATCATGCACCTATCTTGCATCGACACAAACACGGTCTCCAAACCTATCAATATGGGATTCCACACAACCCACGTCATAGAGGATTTCCAACGGGTGCATCTAAAATGATTTCCGAGCCTGTGGTACATTTGATGCAAACCATCCACCTATCCTGCGTCAAGATTAGCACTATCTCTAAACGCGCCAAATCAAAATTCCACTTGAACCTCGGCACCTAGAAGAACCGTTGTGTGCGTCCAAAGTGATTTTGAGCCTATGGTATATTTGGCGTAAACCGTGCACCAATCTTGCGTCAAGATTAGCACAATCTCCAAACTGACCGAAATGAGCTTCCACTTGAGCTTCATCACGAAGGAGTACAATCGGATGCATCAAAAATGATATCCGAGCCTATCGTACGTTTGGCACAAACCATGCGCCTATCTTGCACTGATACTAACATTGTCTCTAAACGGACCGAAATGAGATTCCACACGACCCACGTCACCGAGGAGTTGTATCGGTGTGTCCAAAACAATTTCTGAGCCTATGGTGTGTTTGGCGCAAACCGTGCACCTATCTTGCACCGACGCTAACACTGTCTCCAAACGGATCGAAATGAGATTCCACATGACCCACATCACCGAGGAGTTCAATCAGGTGCATCTAAAATGATTTTTGAGCCTCGTCACCTAGGAGTACCATTATGTGCGTCCAAAATGATTTCTAAGCATGTGGTACATTTGGTGCAAACAGTGCACCTATCTTTCACTGATACTACCACTGTCTCCAGATGGACTGAAATAAGATTTCACATGACCCACGTCACCGAGGAGTTCTATCGGGTGTGTCCTTAATAATTTTGAAGCCTATGGTATGTTCGGCGCAAATAGTGCACCTATCTTGCACCGACGCTAACACTGTCTCCAAACGGATTGAAATGAGATTCCACATGACCCACACCACCGAGGAGTTCTAATGGGTGCATCTAAAATGATTTCTGAGCCTCTGGTACATTTGGCACAAACTGTGCACCTATCTTGCATCAGGATTAGCACTATCTCTAAATGGAATGAATCAAGCTTCCACTTGAGCGTCGTGACCTACGAGTACCATCGGGTGCATCTAAAATGACTTCTGAGCCTATGGCACGTTTGACACAAACCGAGCGCCTATCTTGCACCGACGATAACACTGTCTGCAAACGGACCAAAACGAGATTCCACATGACCCATGTCACCGAGGAGTTCTAATGGGTGCATCTAAAATGATTTCCGAGCCTATGGTATGTTCGACGCAAATCATGGACCTATCTTGCATCAAGATTAGCACTATCTCCAAACGCACCAAATCAAACTTCCACTTGAACCTTGTCAACTAGAAGTACCATTGTGTGCGTCCAAAACAATTTCTAAGCCTATGGTACGTTTGGCGCAAACCGAGCACCCATCTTGGACCAATACTAAGATAGTCTCCAAATAGGCCAAAATGAGATTCCACATGACCCACATCATAGAGGAGTTCTATTGGGTCTGTCCAAAACAACTATCGAGCCTATGGTATGTTCAGCGCAAACCATACTCCTATCTTGCATCAAAATTAGAACTATCTCCAAACGGAACAAAACGAGGATCCACTTGAGCCCCGTCACCAAGGAGTACCATCAGGTGCGTCCAAAACAATTTCTGAGCCTATGGTATGTTTGGGGCAAATCATGCACCTATCTTGCACCGACTCTAACACTGTCTACAAACGGATTGAAACGAGATTCCACATGACCCACACCACCGAAGAGTTCTAACGGGTGCATCTAAAATGATTTCTGAGCTTGTGGTACATTTGGCACAAATAGTGCACCTATCTTGCATCAAGATTAGCACTATCTCTAAATGGACCGAATCGAGCTTCCACTTGAGCCTCGTCACCTAGGAGTACCATCATGTGCGTTCAAAATGATTTCTAAGCCTATGGTACATTTGGTGCAAACAGTGCACCTATCTTTCACCGATACTACCGTTGTCTCCAGACGGGTGCATCCAAAATGATTTCTGAGCCTATGATATGTTTGGCGCAAACGGTGCACCTATCTTGCACTGATACTAACACTGTGTCTAAACAGACCGAAATGAGATTCCACATGACCCACGTCACCAAGGAGTTCCATCGGGTGCGTCTAAACCAATTTCGGAGCCTGTGGTAATTTTAGCGCAACCCGTGAAACTATCTTGCGTCAAGATTAGCACTATCTCCAAACACACTGAATCGAGCTTCCACTTGAGCCTCGTCACTTAGGAGTACCAATGGGTGCATCCAAAATGATTTATGAGCCTATGGTACATCTGGCGCAAATCGTGCACCGATACTAACACTGTCTCTAAACGGACCAAAATGAGATTCCACATGACCCACGTCACCGAGGAGTTCTATCGGTTGTGTCCAAAACAATTTTGACCCTATGGTTTGTTTGGCGCAAACCGTGCACCTATCTTGCACCAACGCCAACACTATCTCCGAATAGACCGAAATGAGATTCCACATGACCCATGTCACCGAGGAGTTCAATCAGGTGCGTCTAAAATGATATTTGAGCCTGTGGTATAGTTGGCGCAAACTGTGCACCTATCTTACGCCAAGATTAGCACAACTCCAAATGCACTGAATCGAGATTCCACTTGAGCCTCGTCACCGAGGAGTACCATCATGTGCGTCCAAAATGATTTCTAAGGCTATGGTCCATTTGGTGCAAACAGTGCACCTATCTTTCACCGATACTACCACTGTCTCCAGACGGACTGAAATAAGATTTCACATGACCCATGTCACCGAGGAGTTCTATCAGATGTTTCCATAACCATTTTCAAGCCTGTGGTATGTTTGGCGCAAATCGTGCACCTATGTTACACCGATGCTAACACTGTCTCCAAACGGATTGAAATGAGATTCCACATGACCCACGCCACCGCGGAGTTCTAACGGGTGCATCTAAAACGATTTCTGAGCCTGTGGTACATTTGGCACAAACCGTGCACCTATCTTACGTAAAGATTAGCACAACTCCAAATGCACTGAATCGAGCTTCCACTTGAGCCTCGTCACCTAGGAGTACCATCATGTGCGTCTAAAATGATTTCTAAGCCTATGGTACATTTGGTGCAAACAGTGCACCTATCTTTCACTGATACTACCACTGTCTCCAGACGGACCGAAATAAGATTTTACATGACCCACGTCACTGAGGAGTTCTATCGGGTGTGTGCATAACAAATTTCAAGCCTATGGTATGTTCGGCGCAAATCGTGCACCTATCTTGCACCGACACTAACACTGTCTCCAAATGGATCGAAACGAGATTCCACATGACCCGCGCCGCTGAGGAGTTCTAACAGGTGCATCTAAAATGATTTCTGAGCCTGTGGTACATTTGGCACAAACTGTGCACCTATCTTGCATCAGGATTAGACCTATCTCTAAATGGACTGAGTCGAGCTTCCACTTGAGCGTCGCCATCTACGAGTACCATCGGTGCGTCTAAAACGACTTCTGAGCCTATGGTACGTTTGACACAAACTGAGTGCCCATCTTGCACCGACGCTAATACTGTCTCCAAATGGACCAAAATGAGATTCCACATGACCCACATCACCAAGGAGTTCCAACGGGTGCATCTAAAATGATTTCCTAGCCTGTGGTACGTTCGAAGCAAACCGTGCACCTATCTTGCATCAAGATTAGCACTATCTCCAAACGCACCAAATCAAACTTCCACTTGAACCTCGTCAACTAGAAGTACCATTATGTGCGTCCAAAAGGATTTCTAAGCCTATGGTACGTTTGGCGCAAACCGAGCACCCATCTTGGACCAATACTAAGACGGTCTCCAAACAGGCCAAAATGAGATTCCACATGACCCACATCATAGTGGAGTTCTATTGGGTCTGTCCAAAACAACTATCGAGCCTATGGTATGTTCAGCGCAAACCGTACTCCTATCTTGCATCAAAATTAGAACTATCTCCAAACGGAACAAAATGAGGATCCACTTGAGCCTCGTCACCAAGGAGTACCATCAGGTGCGTCCAAAACAATTTCTGAGCCTATGCTATGTTTGGGGCAAATCATGCACCTATCTTGCACCGACTCTGACACTGTCTCCAAGCGGATTGAAACGAGATTCCACATGACCCACACCACCGAAGAGTTCTAACGGGTGCATCTAAAACGATTTCTGAGCCTGTGGTACATTTGGCACAAACAGTGCACCTATC
Organism: Saccharum spontaneum; assembly: GCA_022457205.1. Lineage (NCBI taxonomy): Eukaryota > Viridiplantae > Streptophyta > Magnoliopsida > Poales > Poaceae > Saccharum > Saccharum spontaneum. Next base: position 33,340,122 of record CM039616.1, on the reverse strand, counting down.
TTGCATCAGGATTAGCACTATCTCTAAATGGACCAAATTGAGCTTCCACTTGAACCTCGTCACCTAGGAGTACCATCATGTGCGTTCAAAATGATTTCTAAGCCTATGGTACATTTGGTGCAAACAGTGCACCTATCTTTCACCGATACTACCGTTGTCTCCAGACGGACTGAAATAAGATTTCACATGGCCCACGTCACCGAGGAGTTCTATCGGGTGTGTCCATAACAATTTTCAAGCCTGTGGTATGTTCAGCGCAAATTGTGCACCTATCTTGCACCGATGCTAACACTATCTCTATACGAACCGAAATGAGATTCCACATGAACCACTTCACCAAGGAGTTCAATCAGGTGCATCTAAAATGATTTTTGACCAAGTGGTATGTTTGGCGCACACCGTGCACCTATCTTACGCCAAGATTAGCACAACTCCAAATGTACTGAATCAAGCTTCCACTTGAGCCTCGTCACCGAGGAGTACCATCATGTGCATCCAAAATGATTTCTAAGACTATGCTACATTTGGTGCAAATAGTGTACCTATCTTTCACCGATACTACCACTGTCTCCAGACGGACTGAAATAAGATTTCACATGACCCACGTCACCGAGGAGTTCTATCGGGTGTGTCCATAACAATTTTCAAGCCTATGGTATGTTTGGTGCAAATTGTGCACCTATCTTACACTGACGCTAACACTGACTCCAAACGGATTGAAATGAGATTCCACATGACCCACGCCACCGCAAAGTTCTAACAGGTGCATCTAAAACGTTTTCTGAGCCTGTGGTACATTTGACACAAACCGTGCACCTATCTTGCATCTGTATTAGCACTATCTCTAAATGGACCGAATCGAGCTTCCACTTGAGCGTCGCCACCTACGAGTACCATCAAGTGTGTCTAAAACGACTTCTGAGCCTATGGGTCGTTTGACACAAACCGAACGCCTATCTTGAATTGACGCTAACACAGTCTCCAAACGGACCAAAACGAGATTCCACATGACCCACGTCACCGAGGAGTTCCAACGGGTGCGTCTAAAATGATTTTCCTAGCCTATGGTACGTTCGACGCAAACCGTGCACCTTTCTTGGTTTAAGATTAGCACTATCCCCAAACGCACCAAATCAAACTTCCACTTGAACCTCGTCAACTAGAAGTACCATTGTGTGCGTCCAAAACGATTTCTAAGCCTATGGTACGTTTGGCGCAAACCGTGCACTCATCTTGGACCGATACTAACACGGTCTCCAAACGGACCAAAATGAAATTCCACATGACCCACATCATAGAGTAGTTCTATTGGGTCTGTCCAAAACAACTATCGAGCCTATGGTATGTTCCACGCAAACCGTACTCCTATCTTGCATCAAAATTAGCCCTATCTCCAAACGGACCAAAACAAGGATCCACTTGAGCCTCGTCACCAAGGAGTACCATCAAGTGCGTCCCAAAAGATTTATGAGCCTATGGTTCATTTGGGGCATACTAAGCACCTACCACACACCAATACTAACACTTTCTCCAAATGGATCGAAATGAGATTCCACATGACCCACGTCACCGAGGAGTTCCATCAGGTGCGTCTAAAACAATTTCCAAGCATGTGGTATGTTTAGCGCAAACCGTGCAACTATCTTGCGTCAAGATTAGCACTATCTCCAAACACACCGAATCGAGCTTCCACTTGAGCCTCGTCGCCTAGGAGCACCAACGGGTGCATCCAAAATGATTTCTGAGCCTATGGTATGTTTGGCGCAAACGGTGCACCTATCTTGCACTGATACTAACACTGTGTCTAAACAGACTGAAATGAGATTCCACATGACCCACGTCACCAAGGAGTTCCATCGGGTGCGTCTAAACCAATTTCTGAGCCTGTGGTAAGTTTAGCGCAACCCGTGAAACTATCTTGCGTCAAGATTAGCACTATCTCCAAACACACTGAATCGAGCTTCCACTTGAGCCTCGTCACTTAGGAGTACCATGGGTGCATCCAAAATGATTTATGAGCCTATGGTACATCTGGCGCAAATCGTGCACCGATACTAATACTGTCTCTAAACGGACCAAAATGAGATTCCACATGACCCACGTCACCGAGGAGTTCTATCGGTTGTGTCCAAAACAATTTTGACCCTATGGTTTGTTTGGCGCAAACCGTGCACCTATTTTGCACCAACGCCAACACTGTCTCCGAATAGACCACCTATTTTGCACCAACGCCAACACTGTCTCCGAATAGACCAAAATGAGATTCCACATGACCCATGTCACCGAGGAGTTCAATCAGGTGCGTCTCAAATGATATTTGAGCCTATGGTATAGTTGGCGCAAACCGTGCACCTATCTTACGCCAAGATTAGCACAACTCCAAATGCACTGAATCGAGCTTCCACTTGAGCCTCGTCACCGAGGAGTACCATCATGTGCGTCCAAAATGATTTCTAAGGCTATGGTCCATTTGGTGCAAACAGTGCACATATCTTTCACCGATACTACCACTGTCTCCAGACGGACTGAAATAAGATTTCACATGACCCATGTCACCGAGGAGTTCTATCGGATGTTTCCATAACAATTTTCAAGCCTGTGGTATGTTTTGGCGCAAATCGTTGCACCTATGTTACACCGATGCTAACACTGTCTCCCAAACGGATTGAAATGAGATTCCACATGACCCACGCCACCGCGGACATTTGGCACAAACCGTGCACCTATCTTACGTAAAGATTAGCAAAACTCCAAATGCACTGAATCGCGCTTCCACTTGAGCCTCGTCACCTAGGAGTACCATCATGTGCGTCCAAAATGATTTCTAAGCCTATGGTACATTTGGTGCAAACAGTGCACCTATCTTTCACTGATACTACCACTGTCTCCAGACGGACCGAAATAAGATTTTACATGACCCACGTCACCGAGGAGTTCTATCGGGTGTGTCCATATCAAATTTCAAGCCTGTGGTATGTTCGACGCAAATCGTGCACCTATCTTATACCAACACTAACACTGTCTCCAAACGGATCGAAACGAGATTCCACATGACCCGCGCCACCGAGGAGTTCTAAAGGGTGCATCTAAAATAATTTCTGAGCCTGTGGTACATTTGGCTCAAACCGTGCACCTATCTTGCATCAGGATTAGCACTATCTCTAAATGGACCGAATCGAGCTTCCACTTGAGCGTCGCCATCTACGAGTACCATCGGGTGCGTCTAAAACGACTTCTGAGCCTATGGTATGTTTGACACAAACTGAGTGCCCATCTTGCACCGACGCTAACACTGTCTCCACACGGACCAAAATGAGATTCCACATGACCCACATCACCAAGGAGTTCCAATGGGTGCATCTAAAATGATTTCCTAGCATGTGGTACGTTCGAAGCAAACCGTGCACCTATCTTGCATCAAGATTAGCACTATCTCCAAACGCACCAAATCAAACTTCCACTTGAACCTCGTCAACTAGAAATACCATTATGTGCGTCCAAAACGATTTCTAAGCCTATGGTACGTTTGGCGCAAACCGTGCACCCATCTTGGACCGATACTAACACGGTCTCCAAACGGACCAAAATGAGATTCCACATGACCCACATCATAGAGGAGTTCTATTGGGTCTATCCAAAACAACTATCGAGCCTATGGTATGTTCAGCGCAAACCGTATTCCTATCTTGCATCAAAATTAGCACTATCTCCAAATGGACCAAAACAAGGATCCACTTGAGCCTCATCACCAAGGAGTACCATCAGGTGTGTCCAAAACAATTTCTGAGCCTATGGTACATTTAGGGCATACTAAGCACCTACCTTACACCGATACTAACACTTTCTCCAAACGGATCGAAATGAGATTCCACATGACCCACATCACCGAGGAGTTCCATCAGGTGCGTCTAAAATAATTTCCAAGCCTGTGGTATGTTTAGCGCAAACCGTGCAACTATCTTGCTTTAAGATTAGCACTATCTCCAAACACACCGAATCGAGCTTCCACTTGAGCCTCATCACCTAGGAGTACCAACGGGTGCATCCAAAATTGTAACGGAACCGTCCAAATTATAAGAGCACAAGTATAAAAACAATCACCGAAGTGATCAAATTCTCACACTTGAGCCCATATAACTCCGGTAGTCCAATGAAATCACGAGGGATTTCAAACCAACCAACATACAAGCCAAGATCGTAGTGATTCAACATAACAAGTCACATGTTACATCCATTTCACAAGTAGTTCAATATACATCGGAGTTCAACATAGTTATTACAACTTAAGTTAAAAAGTAGCAGAAGCAAAGTAATTTGAAACTAACATTTATCTTATTTCAAATACATGCCAGTACCAAGGTCGACTTCCAACAAAAGCATTAGAGAGAAGCTAACTCAGGAGGATCATGCCCATGATCACACTCCGCCACTACGGCAGGAGCCAACCAACTCTTGCAGTCGCCAAGATACAGCACAACCTGCAACAAGTGGGGATAAAACCCTGAGTACGAGAAGGTACTCAACTAGACTTACCCGTCATAAACCAGAAATAAAGTGACACCAAGGATCATGGAAGGCTGATGTAAAGTGGGCTAGCTTGACAACATTTTGCATAAAAGCTTATTATGGATAAGTAATCATTAATGCTTAAGCATCAAGTTAATTAACATTAACCTGTCATCTATATTTGAACCCGTACTAGAGCACTCACTTTATTAGGAGCAAACAATATTAACCATAGCAGGTATGAATTGAGGCAACCTTTCCATCGTTATCCAATTAACCATCCGTTCAATTTAATGGAATCTACGTTGCCGCTGCTCAAGTCAAGTGCTCACTAACCGGGAGCGACGGCGATTCGAATCGAATTCCTATCCAGCTGGAGGGGTATTTCTAACACTCGCTGAGTCACGCCTGGCGAGGGCTGCTCAGGTCACCTTTCATACAATTCAGGAATCGCGGGTCTGAATGATGTCGCAACCCCAAGGGCGACACTCTGCCAGGTGATAGGGACTCTAACCCCCTTGGTCTCACGCTAATGTCCCCAAGCACATCCTTTCTCTCCTCCAAGAAGCAACCTACCATTCGATTCCTGGCCTGAACCATATTACTCGGCTTCGCGGTCAGAACGACTTATCCGGCCAACTAAGTGTTAGACTGCGTTCAACATGACTCAAGGACGTACAGCGAATCGGTCCTTAAATGACTCAGACGGGGATAGATCCACATCCAAGACCTCCATGCCTTGTTGCTTCACTATCGTCATCCCGCCCGGTCTCATTTCATTTTATTAACACATGGTTCCATTCCACGATAGCAATATAGCCAACCGTGCCATATATGAATATCCCTACATCTCGCAGGTGACAGGAAATCACCTGACTTCTACCGCTTAAAGCAGGGCTAAGCATCTACTCGATCCTAGTCTATGTAGGATTCAGGGATTCATATATCTGGACAAGGAATGATATAATGCAGCAAGGGTTTCCAACCAACTCCTACCACTTAATGCAACAATACTTATAACATATATATATAATTAATTGCTTTGAAGATAGGAGGCTTATAATGCTCCGGGGCTTGCCTGGGATCCGACTCAAGTCAGAGTTTGTCAGATGAAACTCGCTTGGCGAGCATCCTCCAATCTACCACTTGTCCGGTCCTTCTATCTTCGGGTTTGGATCCACCAAACACCGTCTTCGGGTTTGGCTCCAACGCCACATCCTTCACATGTTTCTGCTAGCGTACCTATATGAGATGCAAGATGCAAGTGTATGAATACATGAAAATGCAATGGATGATGCATCACATACTAAACAAGACAAGTACAAGGTTATACTAAAGACACTTAAGCACATCACTTTGCTTAAATAACATCACACAAACCAACATGCTAAGATAGCAAGGAGGGCACACTCAGCATGGCACACAAGTTCCACACGATCTCAGGTGTATTTAACTTAATTACCAAGGACATGAATCACACGTACCAACATGCAAAGTAAGTCAAGGTGAAGCAACAACTATAACTAGAATATGTCAATTTCTGGACTTGTAAATAGTAGCTTCATAAATCAATCATATCTAGAGTTTCATAAATCCAAATGACTTGCAAGAAGACATTCTGGAAAGCTTAGGAAATTATCTACATTTCATCTTTAATCATCTCAACATGATTCCCAAGTTATCATGACCAAACATGCTAATCTTTAAAGTCTGCACAGAAGGTAATTAAAATCTGATAGTAGACTTATTAAGTATGCAACTCTTAAACTATCAGACCTAGGATCATAAAAATTTAACACAAGCAAGATAATATAATTATCTACAACTTTTGTATTTACCAAAACTACAGTAAACATCATTTACACCATGAAACTAGTTGCACGAGTAACACCACACATGCAGCCCAACAGCAGTGGTACAATTATAGACAGAAAACTGATAGAAACTTCAGAGAAGCATAAATGGAGTTCTAGACCTCCAACAAACATGATTCTCAACTTTATGGAAAGCTTATAAAGTTACCTACAACTTTATTGTAATCATCTTAAGATGATTCTACAGTTAACATAGTTAATTAATTAAATAGTTGCATCTCTGTCCAAAATATGGACAGAATCTGATATGCCACTTTAAACCGCTATAACTTGAGTTTGAAAAATCCAATAATTATGGTTCTGGACTTTTTAGAAAGATTAACAAATTGTGAACAACTTTTCTATAAACATCTAGAACTAATTCTGCCACTAGCAAGGTCACACATGGCACACAAAGCAATGCTGTCTGGGTTTGGGCAGAAACTGCCACAGTACTTTAAACAACTATAACTAAACATATACTTAACCAAAAATTGTGATCTTTAGCTTTTTGAAAAGATTATGAAAAGTACTACAACTCATATATTATCAACAAGGCATGATTCATAACTTAACTGAGCCAAACAATGCATACATGCAGCACTGTCCAGAATAGAAGCAAAGCAGCATATGGCATTTGTTATTTTTATAGCTCCTAAACTATCAGACCTAAAATCCTGAACTTTTTACCAGACATCACACATCACAATAGTAGCATGCCACAAAAATTTCACTTCATTTGGAGCCCTACATTGGCAGTTATGAAAATGACAAATAGAACTAGCATTGAAAACCTAGAAGCATAGATCTATTTTTACAGCTAAAAATCTAAACTAAAACATGATATATTATAGATCCACTGCATATATAATTTCACAAGGATTCCAAAAAGTCCTCATTTGCTATTTTAGGAATTTCCTATGATTTACTATGTATTTTCAAAGTTCAGCAAAAACTACAACAAATCAGTCCTTATGGCACTATTCATATGAGTCTATGACATTGGAGTTAGGCCCCTGCGTTTCTTCAAATTGTTGCATGAAGTCCTTGACGCGAATTAAAGCGGGAGGTCGTCGGAGGCTTGCGGTGCCGGCCGGAGGGCGCTCGCCGGCGATGGCTGAGGGGCGAGGGAGCACCAAGGGACCTACGCGCACCCGCTGGTGGTCGCGGATGGCCGGGAGACGGGCCGTGGCGCCCTGGCCATGAGCACAGGAGCCCGCGGCAGAGGCGGCTCTGGTGACGGTGAACTGTGACGGCGGAGGGGCGGTCAGCAGTGGGGCTCTAGCTAGGATTTGCGAAGGAGGTGGCAGTGGTGCATGCGGCGGGACGTGAGGGAGCACGGAGCGGCGGGAACACAGTGGCGGCGAACTTGTGAGCTTGAGCTCGCCTCTGCCATGGCGAGCGGCAGAGTGGACAATAGTGATGAGGACAAGGGAGTGAGGTAGGGAGACCGAGGGAGAGGACTCGGCGTCCTTTTGTCGAGCACGGAGGCAAGGTGGCGAGCATGCGTGTGCACAGGAGGGCCACGCGGCGCTCGGCCACACCACGCGGCGCATAGCTAGCCATGGCTTGTTCTCAGAATTCAAAAATCCAATTCTACCTCAAACGTACAACTAAACAGCGATCTTCTCCACTCCATATCTACTAATACAATTGATTATTCGGTGAACCAATTGCATCATTGTGTAGAGCTACACAAGTACTCCAACTTTGATTAAAGGATCAAAGTCTAATTCGGCATGGTTGGAGAGATACAAAGCTCCAAAGGAGGGTACCTCAAAACTGGATTCTGCAGTCCAATTGTAAACTGACTGAAACTGTCTTCTTCTCTACCTTATAACTCCTAAACCGTGCACTTATTTAATCAACCATTTTCACCATCAGCTAGATCTACATGAGTACTCCGACTTTGGTTAAAGGAGTTTGGCCAGATTCGAAATGGTTTGCAAACTAAAATTCACCAAAGATAGGTACCCGAAAACGGAAGTCGCGACTTTCAGGCATCCCAGACTTAGCCAATTTTCGAACCCTGAAAATAGCATTGGATTCAATTTCGTGAGCTCGATTTGACCATGCTAAGTACTGAATTAGCTCTGGGACAGTAAATAATGTTTGTTCCCCATGATATGTTCTACAACTTTTATTGAAGGATCAAGGTCTGGATCAGCTTGTGTTGCAAGATATAAAGCTCCAAAGTAAGGTACATGAAACTTAAATTCGACCCCAACACTTAGAAATTTTCAGGATGGCTAACAGCAGGGAATTTCTGGGTTGTTAGAGATTTTTGGACATGTTGTGCACCTTTTCAAGATTTGTCACCTTTACCACTTTTGTTCCTTATAAAATTTTCTACAACTTTTCTACAGGGTGAACAGCCATACAAAGTTGTTAAGTCACACTTTTGAAATGATCAAATAAAAGTGTTCCAGGGTCCATACATGGTCAACCATCACTTAGAAGCACAATTAGGCAAAATGATCAACATGAACATTGTTCCATGATGTGTCCTAAGTGTAGTTAAGGTGTTGTAGAGGCCAAACATACCCACCATGCATAGGTTGCACAAAAGTGTAGGCCTCACATGCCTTGAAACATAGAACTCAAGTGAAATGCTATGTTGTTTCATGTGGTTGTTTCAAGATACATGCTACACATGTTCCACTAGGTTGTTCCACATGTGTCCAAGATGTGTTGCACATGTTGCATTGTATGTTGCACAAACACTAGTTGCCATGGGATGTGAGGCAGGTTTTAGTTATAATCCAAACGAGCATATAACTTATCATTTCATGTGACTTTTTGATTCCAAACTTCATGAAACTTTTCCAGGGATCAATATAGATAGTTATTGATGTGAGACATGTGAAGATACTTTGATAACAACACCCAAGCATATATCTTTTAATTGAGCCTATATGTAAGCAAGGGTGCAATATCCAAGTTTAGGTTAGGGTTTATTTCCATAGGTTTGACTTTGGCATCGTCATCTCCACTAATCTATCATGTTTGAGCTCAAACCCACTGCCTAATTGGTGATAAACACCTGGGGTGTTACAGCCCTCCCCCCTTAAAAGAATCGCGTCCCGAGATTCGGAATGGAAGACCTTTTAAGGAAGAGAGTCACGTTGTCTAGTCCCCAACATGTGCTATAGCATTCAACTACAAAGCTTCAACATTGGTGAACAATTTGGTCAAAGCACTTTCTGATACTTACTCTTTATGGTAAAATTTGTCTGAAGAATTTCCTTCATTGACTTCCATGAAGCATTGTTACTTTGGGAGGAATCCAAGATAGCACGTACTGCATTCTCAGTGTACGGAGATCATTCGGTCCGTGAGCTGACCACTCACAAGTATCTGATTCTTAAGTGAGCACAGCATAGTCCGTATGAACTTTACACTAGACCAAAATCTTCAAAAAGATACTCATTGAAGTGATCCTATGTTCACAAAGTTTGAAAAGCAGTTCTCTACCAAAAATGGCTTGAGCACAACCTTCCAAAAGGGTGAGATCATAGACGACAAACATTCTTTGAGGCCATAGGATACTGACTAACCAATAGACAAGGTCTATGTTGGTCATAAATGTTCATTCATTTAGACACCAACTAATGGAAAACTACTTGCGGTTCCATGTGTGCAGTTCTCTTTCTCTGACGACAACACTGTATTATCTGAGTCTATCGATGGTCAGTGAATGTGATAGCTGACTCTGTCGGCTTCCTATTTCTGCCAACAGTTATCTAAGAAGATTCTTCTATCCAAGACAACAGTTATCTGGGTTGAATCAGATGCAACCTCTTGGGTAAAAACATTTATAAGGTACCAAAGTATGTCATCTTAGGAAAATAATTCCCTAAGAAAGATGTAACGAGGCCTTAAGGACAACAAAAGTTGTAATTATTCACTTAACCGCGGGGAGTAGTCTACCACCAAGCGATTGAATAAAATTTTCCTTGGTGACTTAGTTGTATTGTAAGTTGAGTTGACTTGCAGCATAACAACTTTGTTAGGCCAACCTTTCACCATGAGACTTTCTCTTTACGGTCATATAGCAGCTCTAAGATGGGAAATCTGTTGTTTGACACTTTTCAAATTGCTTTTGATTTGCAAATTTACTCGTAGAACCCTTGATTGTCCCAATAATTATTGATGAGAGAACATAAAAGCAAAGAGAAAGGGTGTCCAACAGGATCCTTAAGACCACTTAAGAGATCGTCCAATAGAGTAATGAACAAACCATTTGTGGCACCTAAGGGCACAAGGATGCTAATTGAAACTAGGTCATGCTTTCTCTAATTCTTCGCTTTAGCTGATAGAACACCTTGCACTATCTGTGTGATTGCCCAAGATGGAATTGACTTGGTCACAATGGCTGTGGAAGATAGAGTATCACTCAAGTTGTTGGCTAGTTGATCAACTTCTTGTTGGTTATTGCTCTGTAAGACATAGCCTTCGTAGCTACCAAGGAGTTGTTACCTAGCTGAAGATTAACCTTCCTACTAGTACTAATTAGTTGTCTTTCAACACTAAAAGTTCCAAATCTTCTCTATTAACCACAACAATTGTGGTTGATGCAGAACAGATGGTTGCCATCGAAGTTAACAGATAAGGGGTCACACCAGAGATGGTTGATTTCGACGGTATGGCCATTATGCATACAATGGTTAAAACTTGCATATGGTAACGATCGAGTTTTATCCAACGGGTGACTTGTCCAACGTTAAGTGTTGTGTGTCCTTTTTATCCAATAGAGCTGAGATATGTGGCTCCCTAGATGATGGTTGTCAATACTTGGGCAACTAAGTAGAGTCACTTATCTACCACCTCTTGTAGTATGTTAATGTTTATGTCGGTGACCTGTTCTTCAAAGATTTTCCTCTTAGCAACTTTAGAAGGAAGTTCCACTACTTTAGGTCTAAGATATGGATCTTACGATACGATTTGGAGAGATAATCAAGAAAAGGAACATGAGAAAATAATACATCGACTGTCGTTTCATAATGGATCATGACTAGAAACCGTGATACCAGCGCGTGCCAAGCAGCCAGCCATGTGTCTGCAGCCACAGGAGGCCCTTGGTTTCGTCGCGGCACCATCAGCGGCTACTCATAACACCATTACTAAACGCACAACGAAAGTGAAATTTCAAGTGGCACTAATGGGTTGTAAGAACAAGCGCCATACAAGGAGGGATAGCAAGCAAAGGTAGTTACAAGGTTTAGAATCAATGAGGAGGCAATCCAAAAATTAACACACACCACAAGGGAACATAGCTCAATTCCCAAAGACAACTGAGCAATGGACTCTTGCTTAAATTCTATGCACAACTTGCGTCCACCGAGGGGAGTACCAGATAAAAGATTAACAGGAGATTCAATCATGTTGAGCAACAACATGAGATCAAGACTGATGAACATTCCAAGACTTGGAAAAGTTGGGGATGGATTAAGCAAACTTCAAAGGCGAAAATCGATATGTCAATCAGATATTGTGTCGATAAGGTATATGCGCGAATTTGCAAGCAAACGATTTTGAGGTCATAGCAAAAAGATGTTTCGTCGCACTAGCTAACCTTTGGGAGAGGTAATCAGAACATCCAACATGGATTTGGGTACAGTCTCCATAACTGGCAACGTACGAATCATGGTCAAAGGCTAGCATTGATAAAAGTTAACTTGGTTGGTCAGTCGATAAGGGTCTTCACAAAAAGGGTTGGAAAACATCCACGGCTTATACAAACATATAGGAGAACTAAACTTTGGGCTTTCGGTCAAGCAACGGCATGGATACAACATTCAAGGGCTAACCACCAAGTATACAGGCTCAGGCTCCTAAGAGAGAAAACCTAATTGAAGACAACAACCATACAATTATGTACGTGAACTTTGTTCTAGGATAAAGCTATGTGACCCTGATATGCTCACCGAGGACAAACGAGGTAACAACTAGGGCACTACCTAGATAACAAGCACACATACAACATCACAATCAAGCAGTCACTTTAGAAAATCCAAACGAATGGGCTTAAGCAACCAATACAAGGCACAAGGCTCACCCAAAATAAGCATTTATCTCAAGCATGAACTAACTACAAGTTTTGCTCAAAACAAACGCTAGCTAGGGTGACTAACTTAGCGTGGGCACAGAATCTGGACAGCAGCACAGTAGTTACTTGTTTCAACCATAACTGAGGCTATAGACATCCCACAAAGGTGATCCTAGACTTTCTAGAAAGCTTAGGAAGATGACTAAACTTTATTTATTCATACCGAAAGCTAAATCATAGGTTAACATAGCCAACAATGCTAATGTTTCAGATCTGTACCAATATGGACAGAAAACTGACAAGAACTTTAAAAATGTATAACTAGAGTTCTAGGGACACAACAAGGCTGAGCCTTAACTTTATGTAAAGCTTATTAAGTTGTCTATAACTTTATTATTATCATATTAAGATAATTCTATAGCCAACAATGCCAAACAAGACAAAGAAGACCTCTCTGCCCCGATTTGGACAGATTCTGTCATTCTATTTTGCAAGCTCATAACTAGAGATTTATACCACCACAATTAGTGCTATACGACATTTTGGAAAGCTTAGAAAAAGTACTACACTTATTCTATTATCTCCAAGACTTGATTCCATATGTACACAGGTCAAACAAACCAAACATTCAGATCTACTCAGAGCATAAGCAAAACCTGATAGTAAACTTTTAAAATTCATAACTCTCAAACCATAAGACCTAGGGTCATGAAATTTTAGGACAAGCTAGAAAAGTAAGTTAGCTAAAACTTTGGTATTCTCCATAACCACAGAAAACACAATGATGGCCACGAAAGCATCACTACAATAGAAATCATTCTAGCAGCCAACGTTTACTAAGCAAAACAAAGCTTGCCTTGGTTCTACTTAACAAGAGAGCACACAAACATATTATTCTAGTAGCTCTAAACATTATTACCTTAGACCAACACTAATTTAATTCATTTATGAGAATCCATGATTACTGAAATAAGGTCTAAAGCATTTACAAATGCTTGTATGAACAACACATCCACCACTTGACTCAACTAGAGGGTCTCTATAGGTTCACGCATGTAACCACAACTATTTCTAGCAAGGCTAAACACACACACTTTTCTCAAGCACTTTCTATTCAAGTAACATTGAACAAAGCATTCATGTCTAACTCCACACAAGGAAGATACTACATAACATCAATCACAAGTCACTTAATATCGAACAAGGGTGAGAGGAGCATAGCTATGCATAAAGCAACAATCATGATAATGCATGTTTCGTCCTATTCGTCCTCACAAGATTGCCAACCTAAGGTGGCGATCACGTTCTATGTCGGTGGCATAACACGCACTCTCTCAATATATATCTAGTCGTTAGCTACATTCGACTTACACATTCATGGTTAGCGTACCTGCAGAAAAATTTCATTGCAGCCCAACATTTCCCAATATAGCACACAATGAAAGCAGAGAAGTAAAATTCTAAGTACTCCCATGTACATATACCCCCGTATATATACATGTAGCACCAAAACTACCCGAATCATCAATCACCCACAATTAAGTACCTTCATATATACATGTGTATAACATGTAAATAATCCAGTAACCAAAACTAGCTCTCTCCTAGACCGCTGGATGTTCGGTCATGCTCTCACAACTCACACTTACCTGAGCGTAGGTGCGATATTGCATACAAGTAAACTAGCGACATATATGGCTATTTCATATATGAAGGCTACCTCTAATCTAACACACCGGGTAGCATAGTGTGAGAGAGTTATCACACATACATACCTTGGCCTGGGCGTAGATGCATAAATGAAAAACCCCCAAGTTAGTACTTATATAAGCCACCTAATAATCCTTATATGGGCATAAGGAAATTGACCACTGGCATACTTAGATTTAGAATTCAATTTTCACAAACCGATATATAGCTATAAGTTGATAAAACTGATTTAATAAAACAAAACCTTTGTTTTAAATACACATACGACAAGTTTAATGTTGAATCTTGCTCCGATACCAGCTGTAACGGAACCGTCCAAATTATAAGAGCACAAGTATGAAAACAATCACCGAAGTGATCAAATTCTCACAATTGAGCCCATATAACTCCGGTAGTCCAATGAAATCACGAGGGATTTTAAACCAACCAACATACAAGCCAAGATCGTAGTGATTCAACATAACAAGTCACATGTTACATCCTCACCCCCTTAAGAGACCGACGTCCTCGTCGGTCAATCCCAAGCCAGAAACATCCTCTCTTGGCCACGTCCGTGTGTCCAGTGCCAGCGCATGTGCCATGCTGTGTGACCACTCTGGGTCCACACCAGCCATGCGCACCATGCCTGCACAACTGCGACACACGCGCCTGTGAAACCGCGAGAGTTGGCTCTGATACCATGCTGTAACGTCCCACCTCCTCGAGGCCGGGCCCGCTTACATCTGGCTGCTTTTATAGGACATAGACTGCCCTCACAGACCAACACAAGTCTTTTCTGCGCACTTTGTCCTCACTCGTGCGCACCCGGAAAGAACTTCCCGGTCGGTCACCCATCGCTCCAGGCCAAGCACGCTTAACTTTGGAGTTCTTTAGAGATGGGCTTCCGGAAAAGAAGTTGCAACTTGTTGGTATGAGTATGCTATTAATCCTGCTAAGCCCTGGGCCGGGATGTTACAAAAATGATTTTTGAGCCTAAGGTACGTTTGGCACAAACGATGCACCTATCTTGCACCGATACTAACACAGTGTCTAAACAGACCGAAATGAGATTCCACATGACCCACGTCACCGAGGAGTTCCATCGGGTGCGTCTAAACCAATTTCTGAGCCTGTGGTATGTTTAGCACAAACCGTGAAACTATCTTGTGTCAAGATTAGCACTATCTCCAAACACACTGAATTGAGCTTCCACTTGAGCCTCGTCACCTATGAGTACCAATGGGTGCATCCAAAATGATTTCTGAGCCTATGGTACGTTTGGCGCAAACCGTGCACCGATACTAACACTGTCTCTAAATGAACCAAAATGAGATTCCACATGACCCACGTCACCGAGGAGTTCTATCGGTTGTGTCCAAAACAATTTTGAGCCTATGGTATGTTTGGTGCAAACCGTGCACCTATCTTGCACCAATGCTAACACTGTCTCCGAACGGACTGAAATGAGATTCCACATGACCCATGTCACCGAGGAGTTCAATCAGTTGCGTCTAAAATGATATTTGAGCCTATGGTATAGTTGGCGCAAACCGTGCACCTATCTTACGCCAAGATTAGCACAACTCCAAATGCACTGAATCGAGCTTCCACTTGAGCCTCGTCACCGAGGAGTACCATCATGTGCGTCCAAAATGATTTCTAAGACTATGGTATATTTGGTGCAAACAGTGCACCTATCTTTCACCGATACTACCACTGTCTCCAGATGGGTTGAAATAATATTTCATATGACCCACGTCATCGAGGAGTTCTATCAGGTGTTTCCATAACAATTTTCAAGCATGTGGTATGTTTGGTGCAAATCGTGCACCTATCTTACACCGACGCTAACACTGTCTCCAAATGGATTGAAACGAGATTCCAAATGACCCACGCCACCGCGGAGTTCTAACGGGTGCATCTAAAACGTTTTCTGACCCTGTGGTACATTTGACACAAACCGTGCACCTATCTTGCATCAGGATTAGCACTATCTCCAAATGGACCGAATCGAGCTTCCACTTGAGCGTCGCCACCTACGAGTACCATCAGGTGCGTCTAAAACGACTTCTGAGCCTATGGTACGTTTGACACAAACTGAGCGCCTATCTTGAATCGACGCTAACACTATCTCCAAATGGACCAAAACGAGATTCCACATGACCCACGTCACCGAGGAGTTCCAACAGGTGTGTCTAAAATGATTTTCCTAGCCTATGGTACGTTTGACGCAAACCGTGCACCTTTCTTGGTTTAAGATTAGTACTATCCCCAAACGCACCAATTCAAACTTCCACTTGAACCTCATCAACTAGAAGTACCATTGTGTGTGTCCAAAACGATTTCTAAGCCAATGGTACGTTTGGCGCAACCCGTGCACTCATCTTGGACCGATACTAACACGGTCTCGAAATGGACCAAAATGAAATTACACATGACCCACATCATCGAGTAGTTCTATTGGGTCTGTCCAAAACAACTATCGAGCCTATGGTATGTTCCGTGCAAACCGTACTCCTATCTTGCATCAAAATAAGCACTATCTCCAAACGGACCAAAACGAGGATCCACTTGAGCCTCGTCACCAAGGAGTACCATCAGGTGCGTCCAAAACGATTTCTGAGCCTATGGTTCATTTGGGGCATACTAAGCACCTACCTTACACCGATACTAACACTTTCTCCAAACGGATCGAAATGAGATTCCACATGACCCACGTCACCGTGGAGGTCCATCAGGTGCGTCTAAAACAATTTCCAAGCCTATGGTATGTTTAGCGCAAACTGTGCAACTATCATGCGTCAAGATTAGCACTATCTCCAAACACACCGAATCGAGCTTCCACTCGAGCCTCGTCGCCTAGGAGCACCAACGGGTGCATCCAAAATGATTTCTAAGCCTATGGTACGTTTGGCACAAACGGTGCACCTATCTTGCACTGATACTAACACTGTGTCTAAACAGACCGAAATGAGATTCCACATGACCCACATCACCAAGGAGTTCCATCGGGTGCGTCTAAACCAATTTCTGAGTCTGTGGCATGTTTATTGCAACCCGTGAAAACTATCTTGCGTCAAGATTAGCACTATCTCCAAACACACTGAATCAAGCTTCCACTTGAGCCTCGTGACCTAGGAGTACCAATGGGTGCATCCAAAATGATTTATGAGCCTATGGTACATCTGGCGCAAATCGTGCACCGATACTAACACTGTCTCTAAACGGACCAAAATGAGATTCCACATGACCCACGTCACCGAGGAGTTCTATCGGTTGTGTCCAAAATAATTTTGAGCCTGTGGTATGTTTGGCACAAACCGTGCACCTTTCTTGCACCAAAGCTAACACTATCTCCGAACAGACCGAAATGAGATTCCACATGACCCACGTCACCGAGGAGTTCAATCAGGTGCGTCTAAAATGATTTTTGAGCTTGTGGTATGTTTGGCGCAAACCGTGCACCTATCTTTCGCCAAGATTAGCACAACTCCAAATGCACTGAATCAAGCTTCCACTTTAGCCTCGTCACAGAGGAGTACCATCATGTGCGTCCAAAATGATTTCTAAGACTATGGTACATTTGGCGCAAATAGTGCACCTATCTTTCACCGATACTACCACTGTCTCCAGACAGACTGAAATAAGATTTCACATGACCCACGTCACCGAGGAGTGCTATCGGGTGTGTCCATAACAATTTTAAAGCCTGTGGTATGTTTGGTGCAAATTGTGCACCTATCTTACACTGACGCTAACACTGTCTCCAAACGGATTGAAACGAGATTCCACATGACCCACGCCACCGCAGAGTTATAACGGGTGCATCTAAAACGTTTTCTGAGCCTGTGGTACATTTGACACAAACCGTGCACCTATCTTGCATCAGGATTAGCACTATCTTCAAATGGACCGAATCGAGCTTCCACTTGAGCGTCGCCACCTACGAGTACCATCAGGTGTGTCTAAAATGACTTCTGGGCCTATGGGTCGTTTGACACAAACCGAACGCCTATCTTGAATCGACGCTAACACTGTCTCCAAACGGACCAAAACGAGATTCCACATGACCCACGTCACCGAGGAGTTCCAACGGGTGCGTCTAAAATGATTTTCCTAGCCTATGGTACGTTCGACGCAAACCGTGCACCTTTCTTGGTTTAAGATTAGCACTATCCCCAAACGCACCAAATCAAAGTTCCACTTGAACCTCGTCAACTAGAAGTACCATTGTGTGCGTCCAAAACGATTTCTAAGTCTGTGGTACGTTTGGCGCAAACCGTGCACTCATCTTGGACCGATACTAACACGGTCTCCAAATGGACCAAAATGAAATTCCACATGACCCACATGATAGAGTAGTTCTATTGGGTCTGTCCAAAACAACTATCGAGCCTATGGTATGTTCCGCGCAAACCGTACTCCTATCTTGCAACAAAATAACCACTATCTCCAAACGGACCAAAACGAGGATCCACTTGAGCCTCGTCACCAAGGAGTACCATCAGGTGCGTCCCAAATGATTTCTGAGCCTATGGTTCATTTGGGGCATACTAAGCACCTACCACACACCGATACTAACACTTTCTCCAAACGGATCGAAATGAGATTCCACATGACCCACGTCACCGAGGAGTTCCATCAGGTGCGTCTAAAACAATTTCCAAGCATGTGATACGTTTAGCGCAAACCGTGCAACTATCTTGCGTCAAGATTAGCACTATCTCCAAACACACCGAATCGAGCTTCCACTTGAGCCTCGTCGCCTAGGAGCACCAACGGGTGCATCCAAAATGATTTCTAAGCCTATGGTATGTTTGGCGCAAACGGTGCACCTATCTTGCACTGATACTAACACTGTATCTAAACAGACCGAAATGAGATTCCACATGACCCACGTCACCAAGGAGTTCCATCGGGTGCGTCTAAACCAATTTCTAAGTCTGTGGTAAGTTTAGCGCAACCCGTGAAACTATCTTGTGTCAAGATTAGCACTATCTCCAAACACACTGAATCGAGCTTCCACTTGAGCCTCATCACCTAGGAGTACCAATGGGTGCATCCAAAATGATTTATGAGCCTATGGTACATCTGGCGCAAATCGTGCACCGATACTAACACTGTCTCTAAACGGACCAAAATGAGATTCCACATGACCCACGTTACCGAGGAGTTCTATCGGTTGTGTTCAAAACAATTTTGACCCTATGGTTTGTTTGGCGCAAACCATGCACCTATCTTGCACCAACGCCAACACTATCTCCGAACAGACCGAAATGAGATTCCACATGACCCATGTCACCGAGGAGTTCAATCAGGTGCGTCTAAAATGATATTTGAGCCTGTGGTATAGTTGGCGCAAACCGTGCACCTATCTTACGCCAAGATTAGCACAACTCCAAATGCACTGAATCGAGCTTCCACTTGAGCCTCGTCACCGAGGAGTACCATCATGTGCGTCCAAAATGATTTCTAAGGCTATGGTCCATTTAGTGCAAACAGTGCACCTATCTTTCACCGATACTACCACTATCTCCAGACGGACTGAAATAAGATTTCACATGACCCATGTCACCGAGGAGTTCTATCGGATGTTTCCATAACAATTTTCAAGCCTGTGGTATGTTTGGCGCAAATCATGCACCTATGTTACACCGATGCTAACACTGTCTCCAAACGGATTGAAATGAGATTCCACATGACCCACGCCACCGCGGAGTTCTAACGGGTGCATCTAAAATGATTTCTGAGCCTGTGGTACATTTGGCACAAACCGTGCACCTATCTTGCATCAGGATTAGCACTATCTCTAAATGGACCGAATCGAGCTTCCACTTGAGCGTCGCCACCAACGAGTATCATTAGGTGCGTCTAAAACAACTTCTGAGCCTATGGTATGTTCGACACAAACCGTGCCCCTATCTTGAATCGACGCTAACACTGTCTCCAAACGGACCAAAATAAGATTCCACATGACCCACATCACCGAGGAGTTTCGACGGGTGCATCTAAATTGATTTCCTAACCTGTGATACGTTCGACGCAAACCGTGCACCTATCTTGTGTTAAGATTAGCACTATCTCCAAACGCACCAAATCAAACTTCCACTTGAACCTCGTCAACTCAAAGTTCCATTGTGTGCGTCCAAAACGATTTCTAAGCCTATGGTACGTTTGGCGCAAACCGTGCACTCATCTTGGACCGATACTAACACGGTCTCCAAATGGACCAAAATGAGATTCCACATGACCCGCATCACAGAGGAGTTCTATTGGGTCTGTCCAAAACAACTATCGAGCCTATGGTATGTTCCACGCAAACCGTACTCCTATCTTGCATCAAAATTAGCACTATCTCCAAACGGACCAAAACATAGATCCACTTGAGCCTCGTCACCAAGGAGTACCATCAGGTACATCCAAAACGATTTCTGAGCCTATGGTACGTTTGGGGCAAACTAAGCACCTACCTTGCATCGATACTAACACTGTCTCCAAACGGATCGAAATGAGATTCCACATGACCCACGTCACCGAGGAGTTCCATCGGGTGCGTTTAAAACAACTTCTGAGCCTGTGGTATGTTTAGCACAAACCGTAAAACTATCTTGCGTCAAGATTAGCACTATCTCCAAACACACCGAATCGAGCTTCCACTTGAGCCTCGTCACCTAAGAGTACCAATGGGTGCATCCAAAATGGTTTCTGAGCCTATGGTACATTTGGCACAAATCGTGCACCGATACTAACACTGTCTCTAAACGGACCAAAATGAGATTCCACATGACCCACGTCACCGAGGAGTTCTATCGGTTGTGTCCAAAACAATTTTGAGCCTGTGGTATGTTTGGCACAAACCGTGCACCTATCTTGCCCCACAGCTAACACTATCTCCGAACGGACCGAAATAAGATTCCACATGACCCACATCACCGAGTTGTTCAATCAGGTGCGTCTAAAATGATTTTTGAGCCTGTGGTATGTTTGACGCAAACCGTGCACCTATCTTACGCACCGAGGAGTAATATTGTAACACCTCAGGTGTTTAGCTCCATAATTGCCTTGCATTTTCATAAGCATAAGCATGCATCATCTCATGTTATTTTATGTTGTTGCAACAAATATGGGTGTGTTAGGGTTTGATGGTTTGCAATCTTGTGACACTAGTGTTTTTGTGTAACTAAGGGGTAGAGTAGCTAATCATATCTTACAACACCTTACTTACACTTAGGGTCACTAATGGAGCAAGGTTCATGTTGACCAAAATTACCAAAATGCCCTCCAAGGTGTGGTTGACCAGCATTTAGCCTTAGGATGCTCTAGTTTGACCAATTAAAAAGTCTAGCTTTGAGACCTTGCATGGAGGAGCACCCTTAAGCAAAGTTGTAGGGAATTTTATGGGGAACAAAAGTCTCAATATGACCATCTCATGAAACTGGCCAGAACATGCTCAAAATTGGCCCACAAGTCAGCTAGAGTAGAATTTTTCTAAGTCTCCAAAGTGTCCCTCCAGTTTTACTATGACCTACTTTGGAAGCTTGAAGTTTGCAAACCAGACCAAACCAGCTCCCACTCATGTTGACACTTTTGTAGTACTCATCTAGCTCTACAACATTGCCAACATCACCATCACCTAGTTCTAAATGGTTTAGGAGATATAGTGTCAAGAAAATAGGGTTTCAGTCGGTTTAATGACTGAAACTACATTTCAGTTTCAAAGGGCACCACTTTGTGGCTATGTAGTTTCAAATCCAAGCCGAATCTATTCTTGAGCCAATTAGCAAAGTTGTAGCCCTCACGAAGCTCTACAATTTTGGTGTTATCACCTTCGGCTAACTCGAGCTGTTTTCGGAGATAAGCACCTTTGAAATCACGCTGTTAGTCACCATTTCGGCCTCATCGATTCAGTCAACCGTTCTTCAGTCGGTGGCCGACCGACGGCAGGGCAACGCCGACGCGTGGCCGCGCGGTGGCAGCCGTACGCCGGCCGCGGTCCCACCCGTTAGGCCACCAAGCCTTCAAGGCCGCCACGACGACGGTCTCTGTCTCACTCACGCCACACCTCCCTCTCCCTTCCGTTCTCCCCTCCACCGAGCGGAACAACCGAGCACAGCTCCAGCCTCCACTCTGGCGAGCACGTGCGCGCGCACCACCGCACCACTGTCCACAAAAACTCACCCACCGCTCCGCCTTGAAGCCCCCTCCATCTTCCACCTCACAGCCGGGTCAATTGTGGGGAGGTAAGGCGGCATTGCCATGTCCGCCACCGTCCGCCTCGGACATTCCTCGCCGGAGCGCCCCTGTAGCGTGGCCGTGCTCCTCTGGTGCTCTACCATCTTCATTCTTGGGTGCGTTGGGTCCGCCTTGAGTCGCTGATGCTCACGGGACCGGTCATTTGGGATGAGCCGCCGTCTAGCTCACCGGCGTCGGCAAGCCACGGCCGTGGACCGCCATGCCCGACGGCGAGCGCCTCCCCGTGGTTCCGCCGCCCCATTCTTGCCACCAATCGACTTAGCTTGATGACGTGGCCGCGCTCGTCCGTTCAGCTTCGCCGGTCGGCTCACCGCCGGCGATCTTCGGCGACCGCAGCTCCTCCCCTCCGCCTCTCTCTCGCTGACCAGTGGGGCCTTCCGGTCAGCCCCACGCGCGCGTGGACGGGACGGCCTGAGCAGACCGCGCGCGTAGTTGGGCCGCGTCCGCGTAGGGGCCGGCCCAGTAGCGAGTTAGGGTTCAGTTTTGTTTTTCTTTTCATATTTGTCACACATTCTAGTTGATGATAAGAAAATGTAGATCTAGGGTTTTACTTGCCCAAAAATTATGAGATAAATTTTGTTAGTCTCTGCATGAGGTGTAGTATTTTAGAAAAATATAAATCTAATATGTAATGTTTAGTTTTTGGGAGAATTAAATAGGTCCTCGAAATGTGTTGTAAAAGGGAGGTAAATTTGTTAAATGAATAACTTGACTTGTACTATTCCAAAAATTATGAAATTTGGTGGGTAGGCTAATTTATACCTATGTTAGCTCTGGTAAAAATTTGGGCATTAGTGCTTAAGTACTTTTCAAGTTACAATGCTATCATGTTATTTTAGGAAATACTTGAATGAATTTTAGTAATTTTTCTACACGTGCAATGTTCTTATAAATTTTTGGAGAATGTCTTGGTACCCTAAAGTGTCTAAGAAAAATATGAAATCTGTTGTTTGATACTTTTCAATATGATTTGTTAAATATACAAAAATCAGCCTTTTGGGCTTGTGAATTTTTTGTAGGGAGTTTCTGTTAATAATTTTAGTTCAAATTTTTACAGTAGTCTCTTTTTGGGTCAGAGAGTCTCCTGAAATTTTTGTTGAATTTTATGAGCAGTTTAAATATATGTTTAAAATTCCACTTAATTAATTAAGTAAATTAAGAAATGAGTATAAATAAATATTCTAGGTGGGCACACCTTACTTTCTGGTGTTTTTGTGACCCATGTGAACTTGTGGTAACATTAGTTTGGTCTTAGGGGAAGTTTGCCACATAAATAAATATTTAATCCTAGCAATTCTAGGTTTTCTGGACAGCTGGTAGTAGTTTTGGGTTTGACCTTTGATAAAGGTGTTTGCTGGAAAACTTGTACATACCAAAGTTGTAGTAAACTTGATAAGGTAGCTTGTGTCAAAATTTGGGAGCATTTGGCTTAGTATTTTGGGAGTTATTGCTGTTTAAAGTGACAGCCCAGAATTGGCTACTCTCTGTTTAGAGAGGACAGCTTTTGGAACTTGGGAAATTCGACATGGAAAACTTAGGAATTTAGGGTTGAGATCTGAAAATAATTTGTAGGGCATTTCATAAGCTTTCCAGATTGTCTTAGATCATATCTTTTGGAGTTGGGAATCTCCAGTGATGTTAGAAACAATTAGCTGCTGTCCAGAATGTTTTGCTGTGATATTTTGGTGTTGGATGTGGTGACCTAAGTGATGTTACTCTTGTGATTGTTAGGTGTTAGGGCCTTAACCGAAGAAGAATAGCTATACCTTAGGTTGAGTAGATTAGGTGAGTACTTCTCTACCGGAGAGGAAATTTGCACCTAATATTTGAAGTGATTTGAATAGAGCTTTAAGAGTGTTGTAATGCATTTCATTCCGAGCATGCGGCACCTTTCATTTTGCATCCATGAGATTTATTATGCACTCATGCAATAGGTGTTCCGGAGGGGGTAACGCTCCTCGAGTTTGAGCAAGTGATTCCGGAGGAGGTCCAGGACCAGCCGGAGCAGCCAGAGGAACCAACCGGCGACGAAGCTCCTGCAAGAGATCTGCCAGAGTGTCCTGACCACCGGCCCTCGACCTTTCTAAAAGGCAAGCCCCGGTGCATGCTGAACCTATCGTTTTATAAATCTATCTTGAGTACTTTTAATTGTTTATTGCATTAAGTTGTAGGAGTTGTATGAAAACGTTGTTGCATTATACCCGTCCTTGTCCAGATATCGTACTTAAATCCTAAATTAGGTTTAGGCACATGTCAATGCTTAGCCCTGCTTAGTCCGGTAGAAGTCAGGTGATTTCCGGTCATCCGCGAGATATAGGATTGGGTCACGAGTGGATTTAAAGCTATCGTGGATGGAACCATGCTTTAAAATGAAATTGAGACCAGGCGGGAGTTCGATAGTACAGCTGCAAGACACTTCACGTCTTGGGTGTGGAGCTATGCCCGTCTGAGTCGTTTAAGGACCGATTCGTTGTACGTCCTTGAGTCATGTTGAACGCAGTCTAACACTTAGTTGGCCGGATAAGTCGTTCCGACCGCGAAGCTGAGTAATGTAATTCAGGCCAGGAATCGAATGGTAGGTTGCTTCTTGGAGGAGAGAAAGGATGTGCTTGGGGACATTGGCGTGAGACCAAGGGGGGTTAAAGTCCCTATCACCTGGCAGAGTGTCGCCCTTGGGGTCACGACATCATTCAGACCCACGATTCCTGAATCATATGAAAAGGTGGCCTGTGCGACCCTGGCAGGGGTCTGCACGGTGAGTGTTAGAAATACCCCTCCAGCTGGATAGGAATTCGATTCGAATCGCCGTCGCTCCCGGTTAGTGAGCACTTGACTTGAGCAGCGGCAACGTAGATCTCATTAATCGAACAGATGGTTAAGTGAATGATACAATGTTGCCACAATTTATACCTGTTATGGATATAATGTTAATAATTGTTTGATGATAATCAAGTGCATGCTTAGTACAGGTGCTAAGATAGATGACAGGTAAATGCTAAAAATAACTGCTAGTACAGGTTATAAGAGTTTAATTACTTATGCCTTTCTGCAAAATGTAATGTCAGCTAGCCTCTTGTGTAAGCCTTGCATAATCCTTGGTGTCATCTTATTTCTGGTTTTAGATGGGTAAGTCTAGCTAAGTACATTTCGGTACTCAGGGTTTATTCCCTCCTGTTGCAGATGATATGCTCTATCAAGGCTTCTGCAAAACTTGTCTCCACCCTGCGGGTGAGGAAGACTAGATCACTAGGGCGTGATCATCTTTTATGTACTTTCCTGATGCTTTTGAGGGTTGTTGATCATCAAGACTGGCAGTAGTTAAACAACTGGTGTGTGTATGCTTCCGCTACTTTATAAACTTGGTTTGTAATAATTGCGACTCCGTGTGTGTAAACTTATTTCGAAACTACTTGTGAAATGTAACGTATGATGTGTATGTTGAATGATGCGATCTTGGTTGTAAGCAAGTTGGTTTGAAATCCTTCGTGGTTTCGATTGACTACCGGGATTATATGGGCTCAAGTTCGAAAATTTGAGCGCTTCGGTGCTTGTTTTTGTACTTGTGCTCTTATGATTTGGTCGGTTCTGTTACAGCTGGTACCGGAGCATAATTCAACATTAAACACATTATACGAGTAATTAAAAACAAAAGTATTTGTTTATGAAAAGGGTTAAAACTATAAAAATTATTTTTATAGGTATGCCAGTGATCACATCCCTTAGCCCAAATAAGGACTCTTAGATGGCTTATAATAAGTACTAACTTGGGGGTCTTGGTTGTTTCTGTTTCGTCGTCCATACGACGTTATATTGTATGGATGGCATCCACTTGGGTAGTAATGTATGGATCAATTGCCTCGACGCTCTGGTAAGTGTGAGTTGTGAGAGCATGATCGTCCAACCGGCGATCTAGGGGAGAGTAGCTTTGGTGACTTGCATACTTACATGTTTAAACCGTGTAACTATGTAAGCACTTAATTGTGGGAATCTTTAAATCGGGTAGCTTTGATACTGAAGTATATACATCAGGGGATGTGTATATGGAAAGTATTTAGTTTACTGCTTTCTTGTGTGTTTATATTGGGAAAACTGTTGGGCTGAAATGAGAATTTCTGCAGGTACACTAACAGCGTAACGAGTAGACCGATAAGTTTCGCTTATATGAGAGAACGTATGTATGCCACCGCCTAGCGTTAGAAATTTAGGTTTCTACTAAGGTGAGAGGGCGTATGGAACATGCATGCATCAGGTTTAATTACATCATACATGTCATTTTACTCCCTCCTTAAAATATCAATAGTCCCGACTAAATTAAATTTCGTATCCCCTAAATTATCCTCACCTTAAGTCGTACCTTGTTGATACAGATGGCATGTACTAAGAGGACCGCCCGTAAGTCGACCGGAGGAAGGGCCCCTCGCCACCAGCTAGCTCCACGTGAGCCCCGCCCGAGCCACTGAGGTGGAAAGGCTGCGGGCTGAGTTGGCCAAAGTGACTGCTGCTAGGAATGCAGAGCGTCAGCAACTGGAGCAAGTGATCCGTGACCGTGATCAGGAAACACTTGCAGTCCAGAGGTTGACAGTAGCAAATCACAACTGTCAACGCATGCTGGTCCATGTCATGAACCAGAGGGATGAAGCCTGGCACGAGGAGAATGTTCTGAGAGCTCGTCAGTTTGAGCTCGAGCAACAGTTGGAGAACGCTGAAGAATACAATGACAATCTTCATGAAG
Organism: Saccharum spontaneum; assembly: GCA_022457205.1. NCBI lineage: Eukaryota > Viridiplantae > Streptophyta > Magnoliopsida > Poales > Poaceae > Saccharum > Saccharum spontaneum. The sequence continues at coordinate 33,313,040 of CM039616.1, read as the reverse complement.
AAGTGCACCGCTTGAACAACCAGCTCAATCCTCTGCTGCCTCGAAACAACAACGCAGACGAGGACATGGGTTCGGGAATCTTCATGGCTGAAGATGATGATGAAGTGGAGGTCAATGGACCACATGATGCCCCACCAGAAGAAGAACCAGAAGAAGAAGAAGATGAGGAGTTAGAGCCTGTTAGTGATGAGGACGGCGGGGAGATCCTTGACACTGACTCTGAGGACGATGCTTAGAGTAGTCATCACATAGCTATGATGTTAGGATCATCTTTTGTGCCCTCCCTGTGTTGGAGAGAGGCTTTGTAATAACCTGGCTTTTGGGATGTAAGGTCGAATTCTATGTTTCCTGGATGTTTAGTTTGAACCTGTTAATTTCGATCACAATTGGATGTCTTATTGGGTTGCGTTCGATGATGGTGTCATGATTAGCACCCTTCGGTGCCGCGACGAAACCGAGGGCCTCCTGTGGCGCACGACATAAGGCTGTGCTGCTTGGCACGTGCTGGTATCGAGGTGGCTAGTCATGATCCACCATGGAACTCTACCGTTGAGAAGTCTCTTTGTGGTCAGTTTGAAGTAGCCTTTCTCAGTCGATTAGAAATTTTTGGGATTGAATCCGAGTACCCGTACGAAGTGTCGAAAATCACGTAAATATGAAAGTAAACCGTTCAGTCACTGCTGTGCTCCCTATGAGTGAGCCTTATACCAAAATACATCTGGTTGGATACCCACACACGATTGCGTCAATTGATGCGCTTGAATGGATTGTGCGGTTGTGATGAATTATTGTGCCTTGATTCTTTGCAAGTCATTTTTCATGAAGTCAGTTTGACCTATTTACAATAATTCATCTACAAATTTCTCACATCGTCAGTGCTCATTGGCTATGCATTTTGCAGATGTCGTACAACCTCCGTCGGGGTCGTGGCAATGAGGATGAGGAACAGCCACCCCCTCCGCCACCACCTACCCTGGCTAAGCTGATGCAGTCCGTGGTAGAAGGGCAGCGCATGCTGGCAGATGCTATGCGCCAGCTTGCCAACCGGGAGGCTCGTCATGGCCGCTAGGGCCCAGAACCTAATCAGTACAGTGATTTTAAGGACTTTCTTGACACTAAGCCCCCGCTCTTTAAGGAGGCGGAGGAACCACTGCAAGCCGATGAGTGGTTGAACACTATTGAACAAAAGTTTTGTCTGCTTCGCTTGACCGATGAGCTAAAAACTGAATATGCTTCTCATCAACTGCATGGTCCAGCGGGTATTTGGTGGAGCCACTATCGTTCCACACTGCCTGCAAATGTCCCGGTTGCTTGGGATCAGTTCAAAGCAGCATTCCGTGGGAACTATATTCCTCCAGGTCTTATGGCTATCAAGCACACAGAATTCATGAGGCTATCGCAGGAAAATAAAAGTTTGACTGAATATCTGTAATCTTTCAACAACCTGGCAAGGTATGCCACAGAGTTTGTGGATACCAATGCCAAGAAAATTGCTAGCTTTAAAAGAGGCCTCGGCCCAAAACTGATGAAGACCATGGGCACGAGCAAGTGTACTACCTTCAATGATTTTATCAGTGATGCTTTGACTCAGGAAAACAATAATTCTATTTATTCTGCCTCTAAGAGCCGCAAAAGGGCCATTGAGGCGAGTGCTTCGCAGTCTCGGACTCCCGCTGCACCTAGGGTTTCCCCTCACCCACCTGCTCAGAATACCAAGTTCCATCCGCCATAGAAGAAGCCTGCTGTCAAAACTGGGTTCCGCAAGGCTTATACAGTCGCTCTGCCAAAGGGAAATTCTGGTCAGAGCAGCTCCAGTGTTCCTCCCAGCAACATGCCTTGCTGGAACTGCAACAAGCCAGACCATTGGTCCATAAACTGTCCTTATCCTAAGAAGAATGTCAACCAAGGTGGCCGTCAGAGGCATGCTCATTATAACAGTATTGAGGAAATCCCATCTGGTGAGGTTGTCACTGCTGGTAAGTTCCTAGTTGACCAACATCCTGCAGTGGTACTTTTTGATTCAGGTGCTTCGCATTCCTTTATCAGTCCTAAGTTTGCATCAAAGTTTACACACAAGTTACATACTATTGAAGGTGGGGGTTATTGCATGAGTGCGGCAAGTGGGAATATTTCCACAAATAAAGTAGTGGGGAACCTTGAGTTTGAGATAGAAGGGCGAAAGTATTCTCTTGCCTTAGTGGTTTTGCCGGGATTAGGTATAGATGTTATTTTGGGCATGAATTGGATGAGTCAGAATGGGGTACTCATTGATACATCCACTCAGGTAGTTATGCTCAGAGATCCTACAGATCAAAAGGGTTTTCTAGTACAACTTCCCAGAAAAGTTGATTTGTCTGGGGAAGTTTATGTTGTGCAAGCAAAGGTGTTGGCTGAAATTCCCGTAGTGAATGAGTTTCCGGACGTTTTCCCGATGATTTGCCGGGACTTCCTCCGGATCGGGATGTGGAATTTAAAATCGAGTTGTTGCCTGGCACGACACCTATCTCTAGGAGACCTTATAGGATGCCGCCGAATGAGCTAGCTGAACTTAAGGTGCAGTTGAATGAACTTTTGAAGAAGGGGTTGATTCGTCCTAGTTCGTCTCCGTGGGGATGCCCTGCTATCTTTATGAAGAAGAAGGACCAGTCCTTGTGGATGTGTGTAGATTATAGACCTCTGAATGCAGTCACTGTCAAAAATAAGTATCCTCTGCCACGTATCGATATCTTGTTCGATCAGTTGTCCAAAGCTAAAGTCTTTTCCAAGATTGATATGAGGTCTGGTTACCATCAGATTAAAATCCGTCCTGAAGATATTCCAAAAACAGCTTTCTCGACCAGATACGGCCTTTATGAGTATCTTGTTATGTCTTTCGGCCTGACAAATGCCCCCGCACACTTCATGTGCTTGATGAATTCAGTGTTTATGCCCGAATTGGACAAGTTTGTGGTGGTGTTTATTGATGACATCTTGATATATTCTGAAAATGAGGAAGAACACGCTGAACACCTGCGTATTGTTCTCACCAGACTGCGAGAACATCAACTGTATGCGAAGTTCAGTAAATGTGAATTCTGGCTTCATGACGTACCTTTCCTTGGGCATGTGTTGTCTGATGGGGGAATTATGGTGGATCCCACCAAGGTACAGGAAGTATTGAATTGCAAGGCTCCTACTTCGGTTCATGAGGTCTGGAGTTTTCTTGGGTTGGCTGGCTATTATCGTCGCTTCATCCCGGATTTCTCAAAAATAGCCAAGCCCATGACTCGGTTGCTGCAAAAAGACACCAGGTTTGTCTGGACTCCTGAGTGTGATGCGGCTTTTCACCAACTACGAACCCTCCTTACCTCGGCTCTGGTTCTGGCACAACCGGATATCGAGAAACCGTTTGATGTTTATTGTGATGCCTCAGGCATAGGTTTGGGAGGTGTGTTGATGCAGGAAGGCTGAGTAATTGCATATACCTCGCGGCAACTTCGGAAGCATGAGGTGAATTATCCAACGCATGACTTAGAACTGGCTGCAGTTGTTCATGCTTTGAAAGTATGGCGGCATTATCTGCTGGGCAATGTCTGCAATATCTACACAGACCACAAAAGCCTCAAATACATCTTCACCCAACCCGAGTTAAATATGCGTCAAAGAAGATGGCTCGAGTTGATTAAGGATTATAACCTTCAAGTACACTATCATCCTGGCAAGGCAAATGTGGTTGCGGATGCTTTAAGCCGTAAGTCTCATTGCCATTCCTTAGTTGAAACTGATTTTTATCGATCTCGCCTTCTACATCCAGCAGTCTTGTACAACATCACTGTCAGTTGTACTCTCAAAAGCAGAATTATTGAACTCCAAAAGACTGATCCTGGTATATTCCACATAAAACGTAAGATGAAAGAGGAAGAAACTAAGCATTTCAGGGTAGATGAAGAAGGTGTGTTGTGGTTTAAGGATAGATTAGTGGTACCTAAGGACCGAGAGCTTAGGGATCAGATCCTGTCCGAAGCACATTCTTCCAAGTTGTCCATCCATCCTCGTAGTAATAAGATGTATTATGATTTGAAGCCACTTTATTGGTGGACCAAGATGCGGAAAGAGATAGTTGCATATGTTGCTAGATGTGACACCTGTTGCAGAGTTAAAGCAGTACATATGAAAGCTGGGTTACTTCAACCACTTTCTATCCTAGGTTGGAAATGGGAAGAAATAAGTATGGATTTCATTGTCGGACTTCCTCCTACTGTCAAAAATCATAACTCCATCTGGGTAATTGTGGATCGTTTGACCAAATCAGCTCACTTTATTCCGGTTAGAGTGGACTACCGTCCCACTGACTATGCTGAGTTGTACTTCAATCAAATAGTCCGGCTCCATGGGATACCTCGTACTATAATTTCTGACCGTGGTCCCTAGTTCACTGCTCGCTTTTGGGAGCACTTGCATCATCTTCTGGGAACCAAGTTAGTGAGAAGCTCTGCTTATCACCCCCAGACGTCGGGTCAGACGGAACGAGTTAACCAAATCTTGGAAGATCTGTTGCGGGCATGTGTAATATCATCCAAGGGTTCTTGGGAAAAATGGTTACCTATAGCCGAGTTTTCGTACAATAATAGTTACCAAGAGAGTATTAAGATGGCCCCGTTCGAAGCATTGTACGGTCGTAAGTGTAGAACTCCACTAAACTAGGTAGAAGCTGGTGAAAGAAGGTATTATGGTATTGATTTTGTTCAGGAAGCTGAGGAACAAGTCCGTACCATCTAAAAACATATGGCTGCAGCCCAAGCCAGACAGAAAAGTTATGCTGATCGCCGTAGAAAGCCACTCGAGTTTGAAGTTGGAGACTTCGTTTATTTGAAAGTTTCTCCAATGAAGAGTGTACAATGTTTTGGTGTCAAGCGGAAACTTGCACCGAGATACGTGGGTCCTTTCCAGATTATAGGCAAGAGTGGAGCTGTTGCGTATAAGATCCAGTTACCTCCTGAAATGAGTGCCATATTCAACGTTTTCCATGTATCTCAGCTCAAAAAGTGTCTTCGAGTTCCTGAGGAAAGAGTTCCTTTAGGAGATATCAGGCTTGAATCTGATTTAACCTACGAAGAAAAGCCAGTCCGGGTGATCGATACTTAGGAACGAGTAACTAGAAGCAAAGTGGTTAAGTGATATAAAGTAATGTGGAGTAATCAGGATAGTGAAAGTGACGCTACATGGGAACGGGAGGACTATTTACGGGATGGTTATAAGGAATTCTATGAAAAATGGTACGCTTTCTAAATCTCGGGATGAGATTTTTATAAGGGGGGAGGGCTGTAACACCTCAGGTGTTTAGCTCCATAATTGCCTTGCATTTGCATAAGCATAAGCATGCATCATCTCATGTTATTTTATGTTGTTGCAACAAATATGGGTGTGTTAGGGTTTGATGGTTTGCAATCCTGTGACACTAGTGTTTTTGTGTAACTAAGGGGTAGAGTAGCTAATCATATCTTACAACACCTTACTTACACTTAGGGTCACTAATGGAGCAAGGTTCATGTTGACCAAAATTACCAAAATGCCCTCCAAGGTGTGGTTGACCAGCATTTAGCCCTAGGATGCTCTAGTTTGACCAATTAAAAAGTCTAGATTCGAGACCTTGCATGGAGGAGCACCCTTAAGCAAAGTTGTAGGGAATTTTATGGGGAACAAAAGTCTCAATATGACCATCTCATGAAACTGGCCAGAACATGCTCAAAATTGGCCCACAAGTCAGCTAGAGGGGCTGTCTCAGCACTTAGAATTTTTCTAAGTCTCCAAAGTGTCCCTCCAGTTTTACTGTGACCTACTTTGGAAGCTTGTAGTTTGCAAACCAGACCAAACCAGCTCCCACTCATGTTGACACTTTTGTAGTACTCATCTAGCTCTACAACATTGCCAACATCACCATCACCTAGTTCTAAATGGTTTAGGAGATATAGTGTCAAGAAAATAGGGTTTCAGTCAGTTTAATGACTGAAACTATGTTTCAGTTTCAAAGGGCACCACTTTGGGGCTATGTAGTTTCAAATCCAAGCCGAATCTGTTCTTGAGCCAATTAGCAAAGTTGTAGCCCTCACGAAGCTCTACAATTTTGGTGTTATCACCTTCGGCTAACTAGAGCTGTTTTCGGAGATAAGCACCTTTGAAATCATGCTGTCAGTCACCATTTCGGCCTCATCGATTCAGTCATCCGTTCTTCAGTCGGTGGCCGACCGACGGCAGGGCAACGCCGACGCGTGGCCGCGTGGTGGCAGCCGTACGCCGGCCGCGGTCCCACCCGTCAGGCCACCAAGCCTTCAAGGCCGCCACGATGACGGTCTCTACCTCACTCGCGCCACACCTCCCTCTCCCTTCCGTTCTCCCCTCCACCGGGCGGAACAACCGAGCACAGCTCCCGCCTCCACTCCGGCGAGCTCGTGCGCGCGCACCACCGCACCACTGTCCACAAAAACTCACCCACCGCTCCGCCTTGAAGCCCCCTCCATCTTCCACCTCGCAGCCGGGTCAATTGTGGGGATGTAAGGCGGCATTGCCATGTCCGCCACCGTCTGCCTCGGACATTCCTCGCCGGAGCGCCCCAGTAGCGTGGTCGTGCTCCTCTGGTGCTCTACCGTCTTCATTCTTGGGTGCGTTGGGTCCGCCTTGAGTCGCTGATGCTCACGGGACCGGTCATTTGGGATGAGCCGCCGTCTAGCTACCGGCGTCGGCAAGCCGCGGCCGTGGACCGCCATGCCCGACGGCAAGCGCCTCCCCGTGGTTCCGCTACCCCGTTCTTGCCACTAATCGACTTAGCTCGATGACGTGGTCGCGCTCGTCCGCTCAGCTTCACCGGTCGGCTCACCGCCGGCGATCTCCGGCGACCGCAGCTCCTCCCCTCCGCCTCTCTCTCGCTGACCAGTGGGGCCTTCCGGTCAGCCCCACGCGTGCGCGGGCGGGACGGCCTGAGCAGGCCGCGACCGTAGTTGGGCCGCGTCCGCGTAGGGGCCGGCCCAGTAGCGAGTTAGGGTTCGGTTTTGTTTTTCTTTTCATATTTGTCACATATTCTAGTTGATGATTAGAAAATGTAGATCTAGGGTTTTACTTGCCCAAAAATTATGAGATAAATTTTGTTAGTCTCTGCATGAGGTGTAGTATTTTAGAAAAATATAAATCTGATATGTAATGTTTAGTTTTTGGGAGAATTAAATAGGTCCTTGAAATGTGTTGTAAAAGGGAGGTAAATTTGTTAAATGAATAACTTGACTTGTACTATTCCAAAAATTATGAAATTTGGTGGGTAGGCTAATTTATACCTATGTTAGCTCTGGTAAAAATTTGGGCATTAGTGCTTAAGTACTTTTCAAGTTACAATGCTATCATGTTATTTTAGGAAATACTTGAATGAATTTTAGTAATTTTTCTACATGTGCAATGTTCTTATAAATTTTTGGAGAATGTCTTGGTACCCTAAAGTGTCTAAGAAAAATATGAAATCTGTTGTTTGATACTTTTCAATATGATTTGTTAAATATACAAAAATCAGCCTTTTGGGCTTGTGAATTTTGTGTAGGGATTTTCTTTAAATAATTTTAGTTCAAATTTTTACAGTAGTCTCTTTTTGGGTCAGACAGTCTCCTGTAATTTTTGTTGAATTTTAGGAGTAGTTTACATATATGTTTAAAATTCCACTTAATTAATTAAGTAAATTAAGAAATGAGTATAAATAAATATTCTAGGTGGGCACACCTTACTTTCTGGTGTTTTTGTGACCCATGTGAACCTGTGGTAACATTAGTTTGGTCTTAGGGGAAGTTTGCCACATAAATAAATATTTAATCCTAGCAATTCTAGGTTTTCTGGACAGCTGGTAGTAGTTTTGGGTTTGACCTTTGATAAAGGTGTTTGCTGGAAAACTTGTAAATACCAAAGTTGTAGTAAACTTGATAAACTAGCTTGTGTCAAAATTTGGGAGCATTTGGCTTAGTAGTTTGGGAGGTATTTCTGTTTAAAGTGACAGCCCAGAATTGGCTACTCTCTGTTTAGAGAGGACCGCTTCTGGAACTTGGGAAATTCGACATGGAAAACTTAGGAATTTAGGGTTGAGATCTGAAAATAATTTGTAGGGCATTTCATAAGCTTTCCAGATTGTCTTAGATCATATCTTTTGGAGTTGGGAATCTCCAGTGATGTTAGAAACAATTAGCTGCTGTCCAGAATGTTTTGCTGTGATATTTTGGTGTTGGATGTGGTGACCTAAGTGATGTTACTCTTGTGATTGTTAGGTGTTAGGGCCTTAACTGAAGAAGAACAGCTATACCTTAGGTTGAGTAGATTAGGTGAGTACTTCTCTACCGGAGAGGAAATTTGCACCTAATATTTGAAGTGATTTGAATAGAGCTTTAAGAGTGTTGTAATGCATTTCATTACGAGCATGTTGCACCTTTCATTTTGCATCCATGAGATTTATTATGCACTCATGCAATAGGTGTTCCGGAGGGGGCAACGCTCCTTGAGGTCGAGCAAGTGATTCCGGAGGAGGTCCAGGACCAGCCGGAGCAGCCAGAGGAACCAACCGGCGACGAAGCTCCTGCAGGAGATCTGCCAGAGTGTCTTGACCACCGGCCCTCGACCTTTCTAAAAGGCAAGCCCCGGTGCATGCTGAACCTATCGTTTTATAAATCTATCTTGAGTACTTTTAATTGTTTATTGCATTAAGTTGTAGGAGTTGTATGAAAACGTTGTTGCATTTTAGGAGTAGTTTACATATATGTTTAAAATTCCACTTAATTAATTAAGTAAATTAAGAAATGAGTATAAATAAATATTCTAGGTGGGCACACCTTACTTTCTGGTGTTTTTGTGACCCATGTGAACCTGTGGTAACATTAGTTTGGTCTTAGGGGAAGTTTGCCACATAAATAAACATTTAATCCTAGCAATTCTAGGTTTTCTGGACAGCTGGTAGTAGTTTTGGGTTTGACCTTTGATAAAGGTGTTTGCTGGAAAACTTGTAAATACCAAAGTTGTAGTAAACTTGATAAACTAGCTTGTGTCAAAATTTGGGAGCATTTGGCTTAGTAGTTTGGGAGGTATTGCTGTTTAAAGTGACAGCCCAGAATTGGCTACTCTCTATTTAGAGAGGACAGCTTCAGGAACTTGGGAAATTCGACATGGAAAACTTAGGAATTTAGGGTTGAGATCTGAAAATAATTTGTAGGGCATTTCATAAGCTTTCCAGATTGTCTTAGATCATATCTTTTGGAGTTGGGAATCTCCAGTGATGTTAGAAACAATTAGCTGCTGTCCAGAATGTTTTGCTGTGATATTTTGGTGTTGGATGTGGTGACCTAAGTGATGTTACTCTTGTGATTGTTAGGTGTTAGGGCCTTAACCGAAGAAGAACAGCTATACCTTAGGTTGAGTAGATTAGGTGAGTACTTCTCTACCGGAGAGGAAATTTGCACCTAATATTTGAAGTGATTTGAATAGAGCTTTAAGAGTGTTGTAATGCATTTCATTCCGAGCATGTTGCACCTTTCATTTTGCATCCATGAGATTTATTATGCACTCATGCAATAGGTGTTCCGGAGGGGGCAACGCTCCTCGAGTTTGAGCAAGTGATTCCGGAGGAGGTCCAGGACCAGCCGGAGCAGCCAGAGGAACCAACCGGCGACGAAGCTCCTGCAGGAGATCTGCCAGAGTGTCTTGACCACCGGCCCTCGACCTTTCTAAAAGGCAAGCCCCGATGCATGCTGAACCTATCGTTTTATAAATCTATCTTGAGTACTTTTAATTGTTTATTGCATTAAGTTATAGGAGTTGTATGAAAACGTTGTTGCATTATACCTGTCCTTGTCCAGATATCGTACTTAAATCCTAAATTAGGTTTAGGCATGTGTCAATGCTTAGCCCTGCTTAGTCCGGTAGAATTCGGGTGATTTCCGGTCATCCGCAAGATATAGGATTGGGTCACGAGTGGCTTTAAGGCTATCGTGGATGGAACCATGCTTTAAAATGAAATTGAGACCGGGCGGGAGTTCGATAGTACAGCCGCAAGACACTTCACGTCTTGGGTGTGGAGCAATGCCCGTCTGAGTCGTTTAAGGACCGATTCGCTATACGTCCTTGAGTCATGTTGAACGCAGTCTAACACTTAGTTGGCCAGATAAGTCGTTCCGACCGCGAAGCCGAGTAATGTAATTCAGGCCAGGAATCGAATGGTAGGTTGCTTCTTGGAGCAGAGAAAGGATGTGCTTGGGGACATTGGCGTGAGACCAAGGGGGGTTAAAGTCCCTATCACCTGGCAGAGTGTCGCCCTTGGGGTCGTGACATCATTCGGACCCGCGATTCCTGAATCATATGAAAAGGTGGCCTATGCGACCCTAGCAGGGGTCTGCACGGTGAGTGTTAGAAATACCCCTCCAGCTGGATAGGAATTCGATTCGAATCGTCGTCGCTCCCGGTTAGTGAGCACTTGACTTGAGCAGCGGCAACGTAGATCTCATTAATCGAACAGGTGGTTAAGTGAATGATACAATGTTGCCACAATTTATACCTATTATGGATATAATGTTAATAATTGTTTGATGATAATCAAGTGCATGCTTAGTACAGGTGCTAAGATAGATGACAGGTAAATGCTAAAAATAACTGCTAGTACATGTTATAAGAGTTTAATTACTTATGCCTTTCTGCAAAATGTAATGTCAGCTAGCCTCTTGTGTAAGCCTTGCATAATCCTTGGTGTCCTCTTATTTCTGGTTTTAGATGGGTAAGTCTAGCTGAGTACATTCCGGTACTCAGGGTTTATTCCCTCCTGTTGCAGATGATATGCTCTATCAAGGCTTCTGCAAAACTTGTCTCCACCCTGCGGGTGACGAATACTAGATCACTAGGGCGTGATCATCTTTTATGTACTTTCCTGATGCTTTTGCGGGTTGTTGATCATCAAGACTGGCAGTAGTTAAACAACTGGTGTGTGTATGCATCCGCTACTTTATAAACTTGGTTTGTAATAATTGCGACTCCGTGTGTGTAAACTTATTTCGGAACTACTTGTGAAATGTAACGTATGATGTGTATGTTGAATGATGCGATCTTGGTTGTAAGCAAGTTGGTTTGAAATCCTTCGTGGTTTCGATTGACTACCGGGATTATATGGGCTCAAGTTCGAAAATTTGAGCGCTTCGGTGCTTGTTTTTGTACTTGTGCTCTTATAATTTGATCAGTTCTGTTACAACTATCACGTGCGTCCAAAATGATTTCTAAGACTATGGTACATTTGGTGCAAACAGTGCACCTATCTTTCACCAATACTACCACTATCTCCAGACGAACTGAAATAAGATTTCACATGACCCACGTCACCGAGGAGTTCTATCAGGTGTGTCCATAACAATTTCCAAGCCTGTGGTATGTTTGACGCAAATCGTGCACCTATCTTACACCGACGCTAACATTGTCTCCAAACGGATTGAAACGAGACTCCACATGACCGACGCCACCGTGAGGTTCTAACGGGTGCATCTAAAATGATTTCTGAGCCTGTGGTACATTTGACACAAACCGTGCACCTATCTTGCATCAGGATTAGCACTATCTCTAAATGGACCAAATCGAGCTTCCACTTGAGCGTCGCCACCTACGAGTACCATCAGGTGTGTCTAAAATGACTTCTGAGCCTATGGTACATTTGACACAAACCGAGCACCTATCTTGAATCGACGCTAACACTATCTCCAAATGGACCAAAACGAGATTCCACATGACCCACGTCACCGAGGAGTTCCAACGGGTGCATCTAAAATGATTTTCCTAGCCTGTGGTACGTTCGACGCAAACCTTGCACCTATCTTGGTTTAAGATTAGCACTATCTCCAAACGCACCAAATTAAACTTCCACTTGAACCTCGTCTTGGACCGATACTAACACGGTCTCCAAACGGACCAAAATGAGATTCCACATGACCCACATCATAGAGCAGTTCTATTGGGTCTGTCCAAAACAACTATCGAGCCTATGGTATGTTGCGCAAACCATACTCCTATCTTGCATCAAAATTAGCACTATCTCCAAACAGACCAAAACGAGGATCCACTTGAGCCTCATCACCAAGGAGTACCATCAGGTGCGTCCAAAATGACTTCTGAGCCTATGGCACATTTGGGGCAAACTAAGCACCTACATTGCACCGATACTAACACTGTCTCCAAACGGATCGAAATGAGATTCCACATGACCCACGTCACCGAGGAGTTCCATCGGGTGCGTCTAAAACAATTTCTGAGCCTGTGGTATGTTTAGCGCAAACCGTGAAACTATCTTGCGTCAAGATTTGCACTATCTCCAAACACACCGAATCGAGCTTCCACTTGAGCCTCGTCACCTAGGAGTACCAACGGGTGCATCCAAAATGATTTCTGAGCCTATGGTATATTTGGAACAAACCGTGCACCGAAACTAACACTGTCTCTAAATGGACTAAAATGAGATTCCACATGACCCACGTCACCGAAGAGTTATATCAGTTTTGTCCAAAACAATTTTGAGCCTGTGCTATGTTTGGCACAAATCATGCACCTATCTTGCACCGACGCTAACACTGTCTCCAAACAGATTGAAACAAGATTCCACATGACCCATGCCACCGTGGAGTTCTAACGGGTGCATCTAAAACGATTTCTAAGCCTATGGTACATTTGGTACAAACCGTGCACCTATCTTGCATCAGGATTAGCACAAACTCTAAATGGACTGAATCGAGCTTCCACTAGAGCGTTGCCACCTACGAGTACCATCGGGTGTGTCTAAAATGACTTCTGAGCCTATGGTACGTCTGACACAAACCGATCACCTATCTTGAATCGATGCTAACACTGTAACCAAACAGACAAAAACAAAATTCCACATGACCCACGTCACCGAGGAGTTCCAACCGGTGCATCTAAAATGTTTTCGTAGCCTGTGGTACGTTCAACGCAAACCGTGCACCTATCTTGCGTTAAGATTAGCACTATCCCCAAACGCACCAAATCAAACTTCCACGTGAATCTCGTCAACTAGAAGTATCATTGTGTGCGTCCAAAACGATTTCTAAGCCTATGGTACGTTTGGCGCAAACCGTCCACTCGTCTTGGACCGATACGGTCTCCAAACGGACCAAAATGAGATTCCACATGACCCACATCATGGAGCAGTTCTATTGGGTCTGTCCAAAACAACTATCAAGCCTATGGTATGTTCCGCACAAACCATACTCCTATCTTGCATCAAAATTAGCACTATCTCCAAACAGACCAAAATGAGGATCCACTTGAGCCTCGTCACCAAGGAGTACCATCAGGTGCGTCCAAAACGATTTCTGAGCCTATGGTACGTTTGGGGCAAACTAAGCACCTACCTTGCACCGATACTAACACTATGTCCAAATGGATCGAAATGAGATTCCACATGACCCACGTCACCGAGGAGTTCCATCGGATGCGTCTAAAACAATTTCTGAGCCTGTGGTATGTTTAGCGCAAACCGTGAAACTATCTTGTGTCAAGATTAGCACTATCTCCAAACACACTGAATCGAGCTTCCACTTGGGCCTCGTCACCTAGGAGTACCAACGGGTGCATCCAAAATGAATTCTGAGCCTATGGTATGTTTCGCGCAAACCGTGCACCGATACTAACACTGTCTCTAAATGGACCAAAATGAGATTCCACATGACCCACGTCACCCAAGAGTTCTATCGGTTGTGTCCAAAACAATTTTGAGCTTGTGGTATGTTTGGCGCAAATCGTGCACCTATCTTGCACCGATGCTAACACTGTCTCCAAATGGATTGAAACGAGATTCCACATGACCCACGCCACCATGGAGTTCTAACGAGTGCATCTAAAATGATTTATGAGCCTGTAGTACATTTGGCACAAACCGTGCACCTATCTTATATCAGGATTAGCACTTTCTATAAATGGACCGAATCGATCTTCCACTTGGGCGTCGCCACCTACGAGTACCATCGGGTGCGTCTAAAATGACTTTTGAGCCTATGGTACGTTTGACACAAACCGAGCGCCTATCTTGCATCAACGCTAACACTGTCTCCAAATGGACCAAAACGAGATTCCACATGACCCACATCACCGAGAAGTTCCAACGGGTGCATCTAAAATGATTTCCTAGCCTGTGGTACATTTGACGCAAACCGTGCACCTATCTTGCATTAAGATTAGCACTATCTCCAAACGCACCAAATCAAACTTCCACTTGAACCTCGTCAACTAGAAGTACCATTGTGTGTGTCCAAAACGATTTCTAAGCCTATGGTATGTTTGGCGCAAACCATCCACTCATCTTGGGCCGATACTAACATGGTCTCCAAACAGACCAAAATGAGATTCCACATGACCCACATCATAGAGGAGTTCTATTGGGTCTGTCCAAAACAACTATCGAGCCTATGGTATGTTCAGCGCAAACCATGCTCCTATCTTGCAACAAAATTAGCACTATCTCCAAACGGACTAAAATGAGGATCCACTTGAGCCTCATCTCCATGGAGTACCATCTAGTGCATCCAAACCGATTTCTGAGTCTATGGTACGTTTGGAGCAAACTAAGCACCTACCTTGCAACGAGACTAACACTGTCTCCAAACAGATCGAAATGAGATTCCACATGACCCACATCACCGAGGAGTTCCATTGGATGTGTCTAAAATGATTTCCGAGCCTGTGGTATGTTTAGCGCAAACCGTGCACCTATCTTGCGTCAAGATTAGCACTATCTCCAAACACACCGAATCGAGCTTCCACTTAAGCCTCATCACCTAGGAGTACCAATGGGTGCATCCAAAATGATTTCTGAGCCTATGGTATGTTTGGCGCAAACTGTGCACCTATCTTGCACCGATAGTAACACTGTCTCTAAACGGACTGAAATGAGATTCCACATGACCCACGTCACCGAGGAGTTCTATCAGGTGTGTCCAAAGCAATTTCTGAGCTTGTTGTATGTTTTGCGCAAACCGAGCACCTATCTTGCACCGACGCTAACACTGTCTCCAAACGGATCCAAATGAGATTCCACATGATCCATGTCACCGAGGAGTTCAATCAGGTGCGTCTAAAATGATTTTTCAGCCTATGATATGTTTGGTGCGAACCGTGCACCTGTCTTACGTCAAGATTAGCACTACTCCAAATGCATAGAATCGAGCTTCCACTTAAGCCTCGTCACCTAGGAGTACCATCATGTGCATACAAAATAATTTCTAAGCCTATGGTACATTTGGTGCAAACAGTGCAATTATCATTCACCGATACACCCACTGTCTCTCGACAGACTAAAATAAGATTTCACATGACCCACGTAACCGAGGAGTTCTATCGGGTGTGTCCATAACAATTTTCAAGCCTATGGTATATTCAGCGCAAATCGTGCACCTATATTGCACCGATGCTAACATTGTCTCCAAAAGGATCGAAACGACATTCCACATGACCCACGCCACCGAGGAGTTCTAACGGGTGCATCTAAAACGATTTCTAAGCCTATGGTACATTTGGCACCAACCGTGCACCTATCTTGCATCAGGATTAGCACTATCTCTAAATGGACCGATTCGAGCTTCCACTTGAGCATCGTCACCTATGACTACTATCGGGTGCATCTAAAACAACTTCTAAGCATATGGTACGTTTGACACAAACCGAGTGCCTATCTTGCACCGACGCTAACACTGTCTCTAAACGGACCAAAACGAGATTCCACATGACCCCCGTCACCGAGGAGTTCCAATGGGTGCATCTAAAATGATTTCCGAGCCTGTGGTACGTTCGACGCAAACCGTGCACCTATCTTGTGTCAAGATTTGCACTATCTCCAAACGCACCAAATCACACATCCACTTGAACCTCGTCACCTAGAAGTACCATTGTGTGCATCCAAAACGATTTCTAAGCCTATGGTACGTTTGGCGCAAACCGTGCATCCATCTTGGAACGATACTAACACAGTCTCCAAAGGGACCAAAATGAGATTTCACATGACCCACGTCATAGATGAGTTCTATTGGGTCTGTCCAAAACAACTATCGAGCCTATGGCATGTTCAGCGCAAACCATGCTCCTATCTTGCATCAAAATTAGCACTATCTCCAAACGGATAGAAACGAGGATCCACTTGAGCCTCGTCACCAAGGAGTACCATCGGGTGCGTCCAAAACGAATTCTGAGCCTATAGTACGTTTGGGGTAAACTAAGCACCTACCTTGCACCGATACTAACACTATCTCCAAACGGATCGAAATGAGATTCCACATGACCCACGTCACCGAGGAGTTCCATCGGGTGCATCTAAAATGATTTCCGAGCCTGTGGTATGTTTAGCGCAAACCGTGCACCTATCTTGCGTCAAGATTAGCACTATCTCCAAACACACCGAATCAAGCTTCCACTTGAGCCTCGTCACCTTGGAGTACCAATGGGTGCATCCAAAATGATTTCTGAGCCTATGGTACTGTAACACCCTAGAATAAAAGACAACAATGTCTTCTAGAGAATTACCACACTTCAGCACAAGAGAAAAAACAATACCAACGGAGTACGCGGAAGCAACAATAATCGCAAAGATTAAAGATAAAGTCTTTATTATTCATTAGTCAATCGTAACTCAACCAAGACAGACATGATCCATCATAATAGCATATGGGACAATCAACTAAACCTTGGTTAAAATTATTATTATTATTACACATATGTCCCAAGATATATGACTCAAAGGTGACGTGCACACGTGCTGCTACTCCCATCCCAAGCATGCATCTTCCAAGCTCAAACACGTGAGGGGGAAAAACAATGGGTGAGGTTTATGGAAAACCTCAGCAAGTAAACTGCCTTAACTGAGTTATTCAAATCACAGATGATTAAATATCATATTTAATTAACATAAAGGTAGATACATCAATTGCTTTAGGAAACATGAATATATTAAAAGTGCAAATGCAAATGATGCAATGCAAATGAGGATGATGCAATGCAATTACGAATGATGCAATGCAATGCATGACTTCTCTTCTACCCACACGTCCCAACAAGAGGGAGTGAGGGCTGCAACCACAATGCTCAACAATGTACGTTGTTGTACCGGTACTTACCGCACCAATTTGGCTACGGTTTCTTCAAATGCATATCAACGGAAAGAGTGCAAAAATACGAATGTTGCAATGTATGCACTTCAATTCATATACTTCAAAGTTCTTACATTAAAGAGCTATACCACAAGCTATGAAAATAGCACACTTCAAAGTAAATAAATTACTCAATTCAAATTAAGTGGCTATTGTGAGCGACTGAAACTTAGTGGAGGCAATTCAAACAAAACAGCTAAAGCTTGTGGACCACAGCGCCACATTTACTTGCCTTCACCGAAGATCAAAGTTGAGAGCTAAGCGCGATCTGTAGGTGCACCACCTGATCATATGCAAAACTCAGCACCAGCAACATCATACAAACAAAACAAACAACAAATTACACAATAAAGCGTCTGAATCCCGTCGTTTAAGCATCTACCGTCTTGCTACCGATCGTGACAGCAGCACTGTTCCTTCTCTTTTTTATAGGCAAATAACCATCCATTCAAAAATTCTCAAAAACTACCAGATGAGAGAAAAGTCCATTATCTACAACTTTGGTATTATAAGATTTAGCATAAAAGGTCTCGAAAATAGAATAATTATCCCCTTAAGTTAACTGAACATTCTGACAGTCATATCAGGACAGGAAGATCATAAAATTCATAACTGGAGATATACTTGTCCAAAAATCATGTTCTAAAAAAATATGGAAATATTAAGAAATATTCTACAACTTTTATTTAGAACACAAGTTCAGATTCATCAACTAAGCTGACCAAAAACTCGTTAGATCTAAAACTGTTTAACAACTCGTCACAAAAAAAACTGTCTATTTCAGACGACTGTATCTTCCTGAATACAGAGGCTATGAGGGTGCCCTTAGCGTCAAAAGAAAGATGACGAAGTCTCCTACAACTTTGTTCACAGTGCCAAAAATAATTGAGGCCACTAAGTTGCCCTAAAACAGCGATGAACAGAAATTGCATAATCTGATAGGGTTTCAGAACGTGGGGAAGATTAACCTCGGGCATTACTCCAACTAAACACCTCCTAAATAGATGATTGGATCCATGAAAATTTCTACAAAGAAGGGGATTAGGATCTGAAATCTCACCTAGGTCAATCACAAAGAGCATGATGACAAGCCTCTACCTATCCCCGTCGCTACGATGGGATCGTCGTTCCGATGGAATTTTGGAGAAGGACAGCGCGTCGATAGTGGCAGCCCTAGTTCTCCTCTTCCTCTCCTTCTCCCTTCTATTCTCTTTCTCTTTCTGAGCGTGGACACATAGAAGAGGTGACTCTTGGGCTGGCTAGGCTTCACAGTGGGGAAAAGAAAGGGGGAAAAAAACCACGCTGCCAACCCAGTAAGGACTAGGAGTCGGACTCCAGATAGGTTCGGTTACTGTAGCTACGCGGTTACTGTAGCGGCGTAATAAAGTTTCTTTTCCTTTCCTTGTACTGTCTTCCCATAGTTAAAATCCTATGATCCGAACTCCAAATAAAATGTATGAGTAGACGAATGAAAAGCAATCGACGAACTCTACGCAACGGTGTTCTCTGCTCATCCATCAGAGGAATGGATCAAATCGATAATTTTTTTTCTCTCTCCAAAGCTAGCCATCCATTGCTAGATAAATGACTTAATCCATTTATTAAAAAAACATATTTACCGAGCATTCTTGGGTATTACATTCTCCCCCCTTTAGAGAATTCGTCCCCGAATTCATCAAGCAGAACTACTAACCAAAAGAGAATGGAACCACATGCTAAAAAAACACTACTCACCAGATTCGAAGAGCTCTGGATACTCCTTGCGCATATAATCCTCCAACTCCCATGTAGCTTCCTATTCGGTCTGATTCGTCCATAAGACCTTGACATATTTTGATGGTCCGGTTGCGCATCACCCACTCAGAGAACTCTAATATTTGCACCGGGTGGTATTTAACTGTCAAGTCTTGCTCTATATTCACTGACTCAGCTTCCATTGTCTGCTCTGGATCTTTCAAGTATTTCCTCAACATAGAAACATGAAACACCGGGTGCACTCCAGCCATAGACTCTGGCAACTGCAACCGATATGCTAATGCAATGACACGAGCGATAATCACATATGGTCCAATGTACCTCGGGCTAAGCTTCCCTTTAGTGCCAAAACGAACAATGCCTCTTGTCGGTGAAACCTTCAGGAAGACCTCATCTCCCACGGCAAACTCCAAAGCCCTCCGTCTAACATCTGCATAGCTCTTCTGCCGACTCTGAGTAGCCAACAAGTTTTGTCGAATTTCACGGACTTTATCATGAGTCTGGCGTACCCAATCTGGACCAACTAAGGAACGCTCACCAACCACATCCCAGCAAAGTGGAGAAATACATCTACGCCCATATAACGCTTCGTATGGAGCCATCTGAATACTCGCCTAATAACTGTTATTGTAAGCAAACTCCGCCAAAGGCAAATGATCTTCCCAACTTCCCTTCCATGAAGCACACAGGCATGCAACATATCCTCCAAGGTTTGGATAGTACGCTCAGACTGACCATCTGTCTAGGGATGGAAAGCAGTACTCATCTCAAGTTTAGTGCCCAAAGCGCTCCGCAAACTTTTCCAGAAATTAGAGACAAACTTAGAGTCCCGATCTGACACAATAGACTTGGGCACACCATGCAACCTCACAATCTCCTTGATATACAATGGAACCAAATCCACTGCTGAATTTTTCGTATTCATTGGAATGAAGTGAGCCACTTTGGTAAGCCTATCAATGACAACCCAAATAGCTTCCTTGCCTCTAGGCGAGCGAGGCAAACCAACTACAAAGTCCATTGTAATATTCTCCCATTTCCACTCAGGGATCTCCAATGGCTTTAGTAACCCAGCAGGCCTTTGATGCTCAGCCTTCACCTTCTGACAAATTCCACATGAAGCTACATACTTGGCAATATCTACTTTCATCCGCTTCCACCAAAAACTCTGCTTCAAATCTCGATACATCTTTGTCTCACCTGGATGTACTGTATATGGAGTGCGATGAGCTTCCCTCAAAATATCCATCTTCACCTCAGCTTTCTGTGGCACACATAAACGACATCTGAAATAAATAGTGCCATCGACGTCCATAGTAAAATCATAAGGTTTACCGGCCTTGATGCGCTTGCGAACAGCCTGGAGTAGATGATATTGCGACTGAGCCATTCTCACCTTCTCATGCAATGATGACTGAATCAATAATTGGGTCTCCTCATGTGCAACACTAGCATTGCAAAGAGAAATACCCAGGCGGTCCAAATCATTAATCAATGTCATGCATGCTTTAGGAACACCGGTCCTACTAAGAGCATCTGCAACGACATTTGCCTTTCCAGGATGATATTGAATGGTCAAATTATAATCCTTAATTAACTCTAGCCACCTCCTCTGTCTCAAGTTTAGCTCCTTCTGAGTAAATATATACTTGAGACTTTGATGGTCTGTAAAGATATCACAAGACTCACCATAAAGATAATGCCTCCAAATCTTCAATGCGAAGACCACAGCTGCTAACTCCAAATCATGTGTAGGATAATTCACCTCATGCCTCCTCAACTGTCTAGAAGCATAAGCAATCACCCTACCTTCCTGCATGAGCACACAACCAAGACCAATACGAGAGGCATTTGTATATATAGTAAAACGCTTGCCACTCTCAGGCAAAACCAAAATAGGAGCATTCACCAATTTCTCCTTTAGTGTTTGAAAGCTTGCCTCACACTTAGTAGTCCAAACAAAAGGAGCACCTTTCATAGTTAACTTCGTCATAGGCTTTGCAATAGTAGAGAAATCCTGAACAAATCGATGATAGTATCCAGCAAGTCCAAGGAAACTGCGAACCTCTGTGACAGTAGCCGGTCTCTCCTACTCGACCACAGAAGCAACATTCTTGGGATCAACAGTGATTCCATCCTGATTAATAACATGACCAAGAAAAGAAACCTCAGAAAGCCAGAAAGCACACTTCTTTAGCTTGGCAAAATATTTGTATTCCCTTAGTTTATCCAGCACTAGACTTAGATGCACCTCATGCTCTTCCTTTGTTTTTGAATAAACCAAGATATCATCAATGAATACCACAACAAAGACATCCAAATATGGGTGCAACATCCTGTTCATCGCCTCCATGAAAATAGCAGGAGCATTGGTTAGTCCAAAGGACATAACTACATACTCAAAATGCCCATACCTTGTGCTAAAAGTCGTCTTCTCAATGTCTTCCTCCTTAATCCTCAACTGGTGATAACCAAATTGCAAATCAATTTTGGAGAAAACCTTGGCACCCTTCAATTGATCAAGCAATGCATCAATACGAGGTAATGGGTACTTGTTCTTGATTGTCACCTGATTAAGCCCTCTATAATCCACACAAAGCCTTTTGGTCCCATCCTTCTTCTCCACAAATATCACAGGAGCAGCCCAAGGTGAGACACTTGGTCTAATAAATCCCTTCGCTAGAAGATCATCAATCTGCTTCTTCAATTCCACTTGCTCCACGGGTGCCATCCTATATGGAGACTTAAAGATGGGTTGAGTTCCAAGAATCGACTTAATCTCAAAGAGAGGCTCCCTTTCGGGAGGCAAACCTGGCAGCTCATCTATAAAAACATCTAGATACCGACACACCACTGGAATATCCTATATGCATGAGATAGATTCTTTGACCTCATGCATAGCCCACAAAAAACCTGACTTCCTCGACCAGCGATCAGGGAAAAGGCAACAAAGCAAAGCAAGGGAATACTTCAAGGCACTTCCCTGGAAGACTACCTCATGCCCCAAAGGTGCTTGCAGAGAGACTGTCTTCCAGAAACAAGAGATAACAACCTGGTACTAAGAAAGCCAGTCCATCCCAAGTATAACGTCGAACAAATCCAATGGTATAATCACTAGATTAGCCACAAAATCCTCATCTGCTATGCTAATATGACAACCAGGACAAATAAAAGTACTAGATAGAGGCCCCTTAGCAGAATTAATTGTAATTGCTTGACTAATCTGCTGAATTGAGATACCAGAATGAACCACAAAACCCTCTGAGACAAAAGAGAAACTAGCTCCAGAATCAAAAAGGACATATGCATCAAAAGAATCAATGGAGATAATACCTGTCACCACATCCCCATGGTCACGACCGTTACCTGAGGGCATAGTATAAGCCCCCTGAACACTAGTCGAAGTAGAAGGTCTAGAGAAACCAAGTGTCCCCTATGCAGGAGGAGCAGAAGATGTAGGAGCTCGAGAAAACCAGTATGCACCACCAGAACTAGGTACCAGTGAATGACCAACCATGGAAGTTGATGGGGGAGTTGGTAAAAACTGTTGCGCAGGGGGCGCAGGTAAGAACTGCTGCACTGGTGGAGTAAGAAATTGATGTGCTAGCAAACTATTAGCCATCATGTGAGTAGAACCATGCTGACTAGGTGAAGAGAAAACTTGCTCCCATCTGACCTTGCTATTAGGATTCATCCTACACACCACCTCCTTGTGGTCCTCCTTGCCACACCTAGAGCACCGGCTAGTCCAGCGGCAATCTGCACGCCTATGAGCATCACCACACCGAAAAACACACCAAGCCCATGCCTGGCTTCACAATAGCTCGGTATCGAATAGAGCTACCACCAGATGCACCACCTAAACCACGAGTCTGAGAAGAGCTACCACCATAAGGCTGGTGACGATGATGCTTGTCTTTCCTCTGACTAGGACCTCCAGTCTGGCTAGTTTGCCCCTTTTGTTCCCTTTGACCATGAGACTGATCTCTACCTCCGCCTCCAGCTCTAAGCTCTTCAGTAAATTCATCTTGTACCTCCACTCCCAAAGCACGCTCAACAACCGAGCGGAAGTCCACTATAGGAAAAGCACCAAGAACACATCGAATAGATGCCTTCAACCCTTGCCTAAAAATCCTTGCCTTCTCATACTCATCATGCGCCACATGTGGAACAAAGCGCACAATCTTGTTGAAAGCAACCTCATATTCTGCCACAGTCCCTTTGCCCTGATGGCACCTCTCAAGCTGAGTCTTCATCTTGTCCATGAAAGCAATAGGGTAGAACCTTCTCTCAAACTGACCAACAAACTACTGCCAAGTAACAGGACCAGAACTAGCATTGCGAGAAGATATCACATTCCTCCACCACACAAGAGCCTCACCCTTCAGCAACTTTCCAGCATAGCGAACCCAATCTAGAGGAGGAAACTGAAAAGCCTCCAGTTTGTCAATAACAGCAGAAAGCCAATCTCCAGCCTCAACTGGAGCACCAATACCAGCAAAAAGCTCCAGATGCATAGCACACCATTGTCTCAACTCCAACGGACGCTGAACATTCCCTCCAGCCGGAGGATCACCACCACCAGAAGTGTTAGGAGGAGGGTCACTAGTACCACCACCTCCATTAGGAGGAGCCTGACGCGGAGCATTCAACTCAGCACGCATTGCTTGCATCTCTGCTAAAATTGTGGCCATATCCTGAGGAGCCTCGGGAGTAGGCTCATTCTCACCACAACCACGACCACCGCGGTCACCACGACCACGACCATGACCACGCCCACGCCAACGGCCTCGAGCCATCTACAACCCACACAACAATAGCACATCAATAAGCAACAACAGCCAAGAGAAAAAATAGCACAAGACAAACGCAATAAAGAAAACTGTCCCCATCCTACAAGTGCAAGTGTGTCGGGTTTTAGTGAGTCAAAATTTTATCACAACAGTTTAAACCTAGAACCTATAACCTAGGCTCCGATTACTAACTGTAACACCCTAGAATAAAAGACAACAATGTCTTCTAGAGAATTACCACACTTCAGCACAAGAGAAAAAACAATACCAACGGAGTACGCGGAAGCAACAATAATCGCAAAGATTAAAGATAAAGTCTTTATTATTCATCAGTTAATCGTAACTCAACCAAGACAAACATAATCCATCATAATAGCATATGGGACAATCAACTAAACCATGGTTAAAATTATTATTATTATTACACATATGTCCCAAGATATATGACTCAAAGGTGACGTGCACACGTGCTGCTACTCCCATCCCAAGCATGCATCTT
Organism: Saccharum spontaneum; assembly: GCA_022457205.1. Classification (NCBI taxonomy): domain Eukaryota; kingdom Viridiplantae; phylum Streptophyta; class Magnoliopsida; order Poales; family Poaceae; genus Saccharum; species Saccharum spontaneum. The sequence goes on along the minus strand of CM039616.1, from coordinate 33,288,819 downwards.
CCAAGCTCAAACACCTAAGGGGGAAAAACAATGGGTGAGGTTTATGGAAAACCTCAGCAAGTAAACGGCCTTAACTGAGTTATTCAAATCACAGTTGATTAAATATCATATTTAATTAACATAAAGGTAGATATATCAATTGCTTTAGGAAACATGAATATATTAAAAGTGCAAATGCAAATGATGCAATGCAAATGAGGATGATGCAATGCAATTACGAATGATGCAATGCAATGCATGACTTCTCTTCTACCCACACGTCCCAACAAGAGGGAGTGAGGGCTGCAACCACAATGCTCAACAATGTGCGTTGCTGTACCGGTACTTACCGCACCAATTTGGCTATGTTTTCTTCAAATGCATATCAACGGAAAGAGTGCAAAAATACGAATATTGCAATGTATGCACTTCAATTCATATACTTCATAGTTCTTACATTAAAGAGCTATACCACATGCTATGAAAATAGCACACTTCAAAGTAAATAAATTACTCAATTCAAATTAAGTGGCTATTGTGAGCGACTGAAACTTAGTGGAGGCAATTCAAACAAAACAGCTAAAGCTTGTGGACCACAACGCCACATTTACTTGCCTTCACCGAAGATCAAAGTTGAGAGCTAAGCGCGATCTGTAGGTGCACCACATGATCACAAGCAAAACTCAGCACCAGCAACATCATACAAACAAAACAAACAACAAATTACACAATAAAGCGTCTGAATCCTGTCGTTTAAGCATCTACCGTCTTGCTACCGATCGTGACAGCAGCACTGTTCCTTCTCTTTTTCATAGGCAAATAACCATCCATTCAAAAATTGTCAAAAACTACCAGATGAGAGAAAAGTCCATTATCTACAACTTTGGTATTATAAGATTTAGCATAAAAGGTCTAAAAAATAGCATAATTATCCCCTTAATTTAATTGAACATTCTGACAGTCATATCAGGACAGCAAGATCATAAAATTCATAACTGGAGATATACTTGTCCAAAAATCATGTTCTAAAACAATATGGAAAGATTAAGAAATATTCTACAACTTTTCTTTAGAACACGAGTTCAGATTCATCCACTAAGCTGACCAAAAACTCGTTAGATCTAAAACTGTTTAACAACTCGTCACAAAAAAACTGTCTATTTCAGACGACTGTATCTTCCTGAATACAGAGGCTATGAGGGTGCTCTTATCGTCAAAAGAAAGATGACGAAGTCTCCTACAACTTTGTTCACAGTGCCAAAAATAATTGAGGCCACTAAGTTGCCCTAAAACAGCGATGAACAGAAACTGCATAATCTGATAGGGTTTCAGAACGTGGGGAAGATTAACCTCGGGCATTACTCGAACTAAACACCTCCTAAATAGATGATTGGATCCATGAAAATTGCTAAAAAGAAGGGGATTAGGATCTGAAATCTCACCTAGGTCAATCACAAAGAGCATGATGACAAGCCTCTACCTATCCCTGTCGCTACGATGGGATCGTCGTTCCGATGGAATTTTGGAGAAGGACAGCACGTCGATAGCGGCAGCCCTAGTTCTCCTCTTCCTCTCCTTCTCCCTTCTATTCTCTCTCTTTCTGAGCGTGCACACATAGAGGAGGTGACTCTTGGGCTGGCTAGGCTTCACGGTGGGGAAAAGAAAGGGGAAAAAACCACGCTGCCGACCCAGTAAGGACTAGGAGGCAGACTCCAGATAGGTTCGGTTACTGTAGCTATGTGGTTACTGTAGCAGCGTAATAAAGTATCTTTTCCTTTCCTTGTACTATCTTTCCATAGTTAAAATCCTATGATCCGAACTCCAAATAAAATGTATGAGTAGACGAATGAAAAGCAATCGACGAACTCTACGCAACGGTGTTCTCTGCTCATCCATCAGAGGAATGGATCAAATCGATAATTTTTTTTCTCTCTCCGAAGCTAGCCATCCATTGCTAGATAAATGACTTAATCCATTTATTAAAAAAACATATTTACCGAGCATTTTTGGGTATCACAGGTACGTTTGGCGCAAATCGTGCACCTATCTTGCACCGACGCTAACACCGTCTCCAAACGGATTGAAATGAGATTCCACATATCCCACGCCACCGAGGAGTTCTAACGGGTGCATCTAAAACAATTTCTGAGCCTGTGGTACATTTGGCACAAACCGTGCACCTATCTTGCATCAAGATTAGCACTATCTATAAATGGACCGAATCAATTTTCCACTTGAGTGTCGCCCCCTACGTACCATCGGGTGCGTCTAAAACGACTTCTGAGCCTATGGTACGTTTGACACAAACTGAGCCCCTATCTTGCAGCGACGCTAACACTCTGTCCAAATGGACCAAAACAAGATTCCACATGACCCACATCACCGAGGAGTTCAATCAGGTGCGTCTAAAATGATTTTTTAGCCTGTGGTATGTTTGGCGCAAACCATGCTCCTATCTTGCATCAAGATTAGCACTACTCGAAATGCACCGAATCGAGCTTCCAATTGAGCCTCGTCATCTAGGAGTACCGTCTAGTGCATCCAAAATGATTTCTAAGCCTATGGTACATTTATTGCAAATAGTGCACCTATCTTTCACCGATACTACCACTGTCTCTAGACGGGCTGAAATAAGATTTCACATGACCCAAGTCACCAAGGAGTTCTATCGGGTGTGTCCATAACAATTTTCAAGCCTATGGTATGTTCAGCGCAAATTGTGCACCGATCTTGCACAGACGCTAACACTGTATCCAAACAGATTGGAGCGAGATTCCACATGACCCACATCGCCGAGGAGTTCTAACGGGTGCATATAAAATGATTTCTGAGCCTGTGGTACACTTGGCACAAACAATGCAACTATCTTGCATCAAGATTAGCAGTATCTCTAAATGGACCGAATCAAGCTTCCACTTGAGCGTCGTCACCTACGAGTACCAATGGATGCATCCAAAATGATTTCTGAGCCTATGGTATGCTTGGCGCAAACCATGCACCGATAGTAACACAGTCTCCAAACGGAGCAAAATGAGATTTCACAAGACCCACGTCACAGAGGAGTTATATTGGGTCTGTCCAAAACAACTATCGAGCCTATGGTATGTTCAGTGCAAACTGTGCTCCTATCTTGCATCAAAATTAGCACTATCTCCAAACGGATAGAAACAACGATCCACTTGAGCCTCGTCACCAAGGAGTACCATCGGGTGCGTCCAAAATGGTTTCTGAGCCCATAGTACGTTTGGGGCAAACTAAGCACCTACCTTGCACCGATACTAACGCTGTCTCCAAACGTATCGAAATGTGATTGCACATGACCCACGTCACCGAGGAGTTCCATCGGGTGCGTCTAAAACAATTTCCGAGCCTGTGGTATGTTTAGCGCAAACCGTGCACCTATCTTGCGTCAAGATTAGCACTATCTCCAAACACACCGAATTGAGCTTCCACTTGAGCCTCGTCACCTAGGAGTACCGATGGGTGCATCCAAAATGATTTCTGTGCCTATGGTACGTTTGGCGCAAACCGTGCAGCTATCTTGCACCGATACTAACACTATCTCTAAACATACCAAAATGAGATTCCACATGACCCACGTCACTGAGGAGTTCTATCGGGTGTGTCCAAAACAATTTTGAGCCTGTGGTATGTTTGGTGCAAACCGTGCACCTATCTTGCACCGACGCTAACACTGTCTCCAAACGGATCCAAATGAGATTCCACATGACCCACGTCACCGAGGAGTATAATCAGGTGCGTCTAAAATGATTTTTGTGCCTATGGTATGTTTGGCTTAAACCGTGCACCTATCTTACATCAAGATTAGCACAACTCCAAATGCACTGAATCGAGCTTCCACTTGAGCCTCGTCACCTAGGAGTACCATCATGTGCACCCAAAATGATTTCTAAGCCTATGGTACATTTGGTGCAAACAGTGCACCTATCTTTCACCGATACTACCACTGTCTCTAGATGGACTAAAATAAGATTTCACATGACCCACGTCACTGAGGAGTTCTATCGGGTGTGTCCATAACAATTTTCAAGCCTGTGGTATGTTCGGCACAAATCGTGCACCTATCTTGCACCGACGCTAACACCGTCTCGAAACGGATTGAAATGAGATTCCACATGACCCACGCCACCGAGGAGTTCTAACGGGTGCATCTAAAACAATTTCTGAGCCTATGGTACATTTGGCACAAACCATGCACCTATCTTGCATCAGGATTAGCACTATCTATAAATGGACCGAATCGATTTTCCACTTTAGCGTCGCCCCCTACGAGTACCATCGGGTGCGTCTAAAACGACTTCTGAGCCTATGGTACATTTGACACAAACTGAGCCCCTATCTTGCACTAACGCTAACACTATCTCCAAGCGGACCAAAACAAGATTCCACATGACCCACGTCACCGAGGAGTTCAATCAAGTGCGTCTAAAATGATTTTTGAGCTTGTGGTATTTTTGGCGCAAACCGTGCACCTACCTTGCGTCAAGATTAGCACTACTCCAAATGCACCAAATCGACCTTCCACTTGAGCCTTGAAACCTAGGAGTACCATCAGGTGCGTCCGAAATGATTTCTAAGCTTATGGTACATTTGTTGCAAACAGTGCAGCTGTCTTTCACTGATACTACCACTGTCTCCAGACAGACTGAAATAAGATTTCACATGACCCAAGTCACCGAGGAGTTCTATCGGGTGTGTCCATAACAATTTTCAAGCCAATGGTATGTTCAGCGCAAAATCGTGCACCGATCTTGCACAGACGCTAACACTATCTCCAAACGGATCGGAACGAGATTCCACATGACCCACGTCACCGAGGAGTTATAACGGGTGCATATAAAATGATTTTTGAGCCTGTGGTACATTTGGCACAAACCATGCAGCTATCTTGCATCAGGATTAGCACTATCTCTAAATGGACCGAATCAAACATCCACTTGAGCGTCGTCATCTATGAGTACCATCGGGTCCGTCTAAAATGACTTCTGAGCCTAAGGTACGTTTGACACAAACCGAGCGCCTATCTTGCACCGATGCTAACACTGTCTCCAAACAGACCAAAACGAGATTCCACATGACCCACGTCATCGAGGAGTTCCAATGGGTGCATCTAAAATGATTTCTGAGCCTGTGGTACGTTCGACGCAAACCGTGCACCTATCTTGCGTCAAGATTTGCAGTATCTCCAAACACACCAAATCACACTTCCACTTGAACCTCGTCACCTAGAAGTACCATTGTGTGTGTCCAAAATGATTTCTAAGCCTATGGTACATTTGGCACAAATCGTGCACCCATCTTGGACCGATACTAACACAGTCTCCAAACAGACTAAAATGAGATTTCACATGAGCCACGTCACAGAGGAGTTCTATTGGGTCTGTCCAAAATAACTATCGATCCTATGGTATGTTCAGCGCAAACCGTGCTCCTATCTTGCATCGAAATTAGCACTATCTCTAAACGGACAGAAACGGAGATCCACTTGAGCCTCGTCACCAAGGGGTACCATCGGGTGCGTCCAAAACGATTTCTGAGCCTATAGTACGTTTGGGGCAAACTAAGCACCTACCTTGCACCGATACTAACGCTGTCTTCAAACGGATCGAAATGAGAGTCCACATGACCCACGTCACTGAGGAGTTCCGTCGAGTGCGTCTAAAACGATTTCTGAGCCTGTGGTATGTTTAGCGCAAACCATGCACAATCTTGCATCAAGATTAGCACTATCTCCAAACACACCGAATCGAGCTTCAACTTGAGCCTCGTCACCTAGGAGTACCAATGGGTGCATCCAAAATGATTTCTGAGCCTATGGTACGTTTGGCGCAAACCGTGCACCTATCTTGCACCGATACTAACACTGTCTCTAAACGTACCAAAATGAGATTCCACATGACCCACGTCACCGAGGAGTTCTATCGGGTGTGTCCAAAACAATTTTGAGCCTGTGGTAAGTTTGGCGCAAATGGTGCACCTATCTTGCACCGATGCTAACACTGTCTCCAAACGGATACAAATGAGATTCCACATGACCCACGTCACCGAGGAGTTCAATCAGGTGCGTCTAAAACGATTTTTGGGCCTGTGGTATGTTTGGTGCAAACCGTGCACCAATCTTGCGTCAAGATCAGCACTACTCCAAATGCACCGAATCGAGCTTCCACATGAGCCTCGTCACCTAGGAGTACCATCATGTGCGTCCAAAATGATTTCTAAGCCTATGGTACATTTGTTGCAAACAGTGCACCTATCTCTCACCGATACTACCACTGTCTCTAGATGGACTGAAATAAGATTTTACATGACCCAAGTCACCGAGAAGTTCTATGCGATGTGTCCATAACAATTTTTAAGCCTATGGTATGTTCAGCGCAAATCGTGCACCCATCTTGCACAGATGCTAACATTGTCTCCAAACGGATCGGAACGAGATTCCACATGACCCACTTCACCGAGGAGTTCTAACGGGTGCATATAAAACAATTTCTGAGCCTATAGTACATTTGGCACAAACCGTGCAGCTTTCTTGCATCAGGATTAGCACTATCTCAAAATGGACCGAATCAAGCTTCCATTTGAGCATCGTCACCTACGTGTACCATCGGGTGCGTCTAAAATGACTTCTGAGCCTATGGTACGTTTGACACAAACCGAGCGCCTATCTTACACCGACGCTAACACTGTCAACAAATGGACCAAAACTAGATTCCACATGACCCACGTCACCGAGGAGTTCCAACGGGTGCATCTAAAATGATTTCGGAGCCTGTGGTACGTTCGATGCAAACCGTGCACCTATCTTGCGTCAAGATTTGCAATATCTCCAAACGCACGAAATCACACTTCCACTTGAACCTCGTCGCCTAGAAGTACCATTGTGTATGTCCAAAATGATTTCTAAGTCTATGGTACGTTTGGCGCAAACTGTGCACCCATCTTGGACCGATACTAACACAGTCTCCAAACAAACCAAAATGAGATTTCACATGACCCACGTCACAGAGGAGTTCTATTGGGTCTGTCCAAAACAACTATCGAGCCTATGGTATGTTCAGCACAAACCGTGCTCCTATCTTGCATGAAAATTAACACTATCTCCAAACGGATAGAAACGAGGACCACTTGAGCCTCGTCACCAAGGACTACCATCGAGTGCGTCCAAAACGATTTCTGAGCCAATAGTACATTTGGGGCAAACTAAGCACCTACCTTGCACCGATACTAACACTGTCTCCAAACGGATCGAAATGAGATTCCACATGACCCACGTCACCGAGGAGTTCCATCGGGTGCGTCTAAAACGATTTTCGAGCATGTGGTATGTTTAGCGCAAACCGTGCACCTATCTTGCGTCAAGATTAGCACTATCTCCAAACACACCCACTTGAGCTTCCACTTGAGCCTCGTCACCTAGGAGTACCAATGGGTGCATCCAAAATGATTTCTGAGCCTACGGTACGTTCGGCGCAAACCGTGCACCTATCTTGCACCAATACTAACACTCCCTCTAAACGGACTGAAATAAGATTCCACATGACCCACATCACCGAGGAGTTCTATTGGGTGTCCAAAACAATTTTGAGCCTGTGGTATGTTTGGTGCAAACCGTGCACCTATCTTGCACCGATGCTAATACTGTCTCCAAACGGATGCAAATGAGATTCCACATGACCCACGTCACCGAGGAGTATAATCATGTGCGTCTAAAATGATTTTTGAGCCTGTTGTATGTTTGGCTTAAACCGTGCACCTATCTTACATTAAGATTAGCACAACTCCAAATACACTGAATCGAGCTTCCACTTGAGCCTCGTCACCTAGGAGTACCATCATGTGCGCCCAAAATGATTTCTAAGCCTGTGGTACAATTGGTGCAAAAAGTGCACCTATCTTTCATCGATACTACCACTGTCTCTAGATGGACTGAAATAAGATTTCACATGACCCAAGTCACCGAGGAGTTCTATCGGGTGTGTCCATAACAATTTTCAAGCCTGTGGTATGTTTGGTGCAAATCCTGCACCTATCTTGTACCGACGCTAACACTATCTCCAAACGGATCGAAACGAGATTCCACATGACCCACGCCACCGAGGAGTTCTAATGGCTGCGTCTAAAATGATTTATGAGCCTGTGGTACATTTGGCACAAACCGTGCACCTATCTTGCATCAGGATTAGCACTACCATCGGGTGCGTCTAAAACGACTTCTGAGCCTATGGTACGTTTGACCCAAACCGAGTGCCTATCTTGCACCGATGCTAACACTATCTCCAAACAAACCAAAACAAGATTCCACATGACCCATGTCATCAAGGATTTCCAACGGGAGCATCAAAAATGATTTCCGAGCCGATAGTACGTTTGACGCAAATCGTGCACCTATCTTGCGTCAAGATTTGCACTATCTCCAAACGCACCAAATCAAACTTCCACTTCAACCTCGTCATCTAGAAGTACCATTGTGTTCGTCTAAAATGATTTCTAAGACTATGGTACGTTTGGCGCAAACCATGCACCCATCTTGGACCGATACTAACACGGTCTCCAAATGGACCAAAATGAGATTTCACATGACCCACGTCAGAGAGGAGTTCTATTGGGTCTGTCCAAAACAACTATCGAGCCTATGGTATGTTCAGCGCAAACCGTGCTCCTATCTTGCATCAAAATTACCACTATCTCCAAACGGACAGAAACGAGGATCCACTTGAGCCTCGTCACCAAGGAGTACCATCGGGTGCGTCCCAAACGATTTCTGAGCCTATGGTACATTTGGGGCAAACCAAGCACCAACCTTGCACCGATACTAACACTGTCTCCAAACGGATCGAAATGAGATTCCACATGAGCCACGTCACCGAGGAGTTCCATCGGGTGCGTCTAAAACGATTTCTGAGCCTGTGGTATGTTTAGCGCATACTGTGCACCTATCTTGCGTCAAGATTAGCACTATCTCCAAACACACCGAATTGAGCTTCCACTTGAGCCTAGGAGTACCAATGGGTGCATCCAAAATGATTTCTGAGCCTATGGTACGTTTCGTGCAAACCGTGCACATATCTTGCACCGATACTAACACTGTCTCTAAACGTACCGAAATGAGATTCCACATGACCCAGGTCACCGAGGAGTTCTATCGGGTGTGTCAAAAACAATTTTTGAGCCTATGGTATGTTTGGCGCAAACCGTGCACCTATCTTGCACCGACGCTAACACTATCTCCAAATGGATCGAAATGAGATTCCACATGACCCAAGTCACCGAGGAGTTCAATCAAGTGCGTCTAAAACAATTTTTGAGCCTGTGGTATGTTTGGCAAAACCGTGCACCTATCTTACGTCAAGATTAGCACTACAAATGCACCGAATCGAGCTTCCACTTGAGCCTCGTCACCTAGGAGTAGCATCACGTGCGTCCAAAATGATTTGTAAGCCTATGGTACATTTGGTGCAAACAGTGCAACTATCTTTCACCGATACTACCACTGTCTCTAGATGGACTACAAGTCACCGATTCGGTGCAAATCGTGCACCTATCTTGCACCGACGCTAACACCGTCTCCAAACGGATTGAGTTCTAACGGGTGCATCTAAAACAATTTCTGAGCCTGTGGTACATTTGGCACAAACCATGCACCTATCTTGCATCAGGATTAGCACTATCTCAAAATGGCCCGAATCAAGCTTCCACTTGAGCATCGTCACCTACAAGTACCATCGGGTGCGTCTAAAATGAGTTCTGAGCCTATGGTACGTTTGATACAAACCGAGCGCCTATCTTGCACCGACGCTAACACTGTCTCCAAATGGACCAAAACGAGATTCCACATGACCCACGTCAACGAGGAGTTCCAACGAGTGCATCTAAAATGATTTCCGAGCCTGTGGTACGTTCGACGCAAACCGTGCACCTATCTTGCGTCAATATTTAAACTATCTCCAAATGCACCAAATCACACTTCCACTTGAACCTCGTCACCTAGAAGTACCATTGTGTGCATACAAAATTATTTCTATGTCTATGGTACGTTTGGCGCAAACCATGCACCCATCTTGGACCGATACTAACACAGTCTCCAAACAGACCAAAATGAGATTTCACATGACCCACGTCACAGAGAAGTTCTATTGGGTCTGTCCAAAATAACTATCGAGCCTATGGTATGTTCAGCGCAAACCTTGCTCCTATCCTGCATCAAAATTAGCACTATCTCCAAACGGACAGAAACGAGGATCCACTTGAGCCTCGTCACCAAGGAGTACCATCGGGTGCGTCCAAAATGATTTCCGAGCCTAAGGTACGTTTGGGGCAAACTAAGCACCAACCTTGCACCGATACTAACACTATCTCCAAATGGATCGAAATGAGATTCCACATGACCCACGTCACCGAGGAGTTCCATCGGGTACGTCTAAAATGATTTCCGAGCCTGTGGTATGTGTTGGCGCAAACCGTGCACCTATCTTGCGTCAAGATTAGCACTATCTCCAAACACACCGAATTGAGCTTCCACTTGAGCATCGTCACCTAGGAGTACCAATGGGTGCATCCAAAATGATTTCTGAGCCTATGGTACATTTGGCGCAAACCGTGCACCTATCTTGCAGCAATACTAACACTATCTCTAAACATACCAAAATGAGATTCCACATGACCCACGTCACCGAGGAGTACCAATGGGTGCATCCAAAATGATTTCTGACCCAATGGTACGTTTGGCGCAAACCGTGCACCTATCTTGCACCGACACTGACACTGTCTCGAAACAGATCGAAATGAGATTTCACATGACCCACGTCACCGAGGAGTTCTATCGGGTGTGTCCAAAACAATTTTCGAGCCCATGTTACGTTCGGTGCAAACCGTGCACCTATCTTGCACCGGCGCTAACTCTGTCTCTAAATGAATCAAAACGAGATTCCACATGACCACGTCACTGAGGAGTTCCATCGAGTGTGTCTAAAACAATTTCCAAGCCTATAGTATGATCGGCACAAACCGTGTACCTATCTTTCGTCAAGATTAGCACTTTTTTGAAATGCACCAAATTGAGCTTCCACTTGAGCCTCGTCACCTAGGTGTACCATTGTGTGCATCCAAAATGTTTTTTGAGCTGATGGTATGTTTAGCACAAACCGTGCACCTATCTTGCACCGATACTAACACCGTCTCCAAACGGACTGAAATGAGATTCCACATGACCCACATCACCGAGGAGTTCTATCGGGTGTGTCCAACACAAATTTGGCCCTGTGTGACGTTCGGCGTAAACTGTGCTCCTATCATGTGTCAGGATTAGCACTTTCTCTAAACGCTCCAAATTGAGCTTCCACTTGAGCGTCATCACCAACGAGTACCATCGGGAGCGTCTAAAATGACTTCTGAGCATATGGTATGTTTGACCCAAACCAAGCACCTATCTTGCACCGATGCTAACACTATCTTCAAATAGATCAAAACGAGATTCCACATGGCCCACTCACCGAGTAGTTCCATCGGGTGCATCTAAAGCGATATCCAGGCCTATAGTATGTTTGGCGCAAATCATGCACCTATCTTGTGTCAAGATTAGCACAATCTCCAAACGCACCAAATGAAACTTCTACTTGAACCTCATCACCTAGAAGTACCATTGTGTACATCCAAAATAATTTCTAAGCCTATGGTAAGTTTGGTGCAAAACCGTGCACCTATCTTGCACCGATACTAACACGGTCTCCAAACGGACCAAAATTGTAACACCCCTAGTGTTAGTTAGCCTCATAATGCATTCATAATGCATGATCATGGCATGACATTACCATAAGCATCGTCATTTCATGTGCATGGTCATTGGAACATAAGTATGCAACATACTCAATTATGCTTGTTCATAATTTGTGTTAATGAAAAATGGTTAGTGCAACATGTGTTTTCTATACCTTGCAACATATCAATAATGTTAGGGTAACATGACAAGCTTAAGTCTTGTAACAAGGTCATGAAACATGTGAAGCATGGGCTTGCAACATTTGAGCAATTTGAGTGTTTTGTTGTTTCATTACATGTGATACTTAGAAGTTGGTGTAGCCCCTATGTAGAGTGGTCAATTAGTGTCTAATACACCTTAACTACGCTTAGGGTGATTGATGGGACCCTGTTCATGTGGACCAAAATGACTAATTTGCCCTCTAAAGGGAGGTTTGACTTGGAGTGACCTATAGAGTGCCTCCATTTGACTGATTAGAAAGTCCAACCTAGAGACCTTGCATGGAGGAGCACCCTTTACCAAAGTTGTAGGAAATTTATCAAGGAACAAAAGTCTCAATATAACCATCTCATGAAAATGGCTAGAACATCCTCTAACATGGCCCACAAGGCAGCTAGGAGTGCTGATTTCAGCACTTAGCCTTTTTGGCTAAGTCATAACTAACTTTCAGTTTCCATGTACTCTTGTTTAGGACCCTGTATCTTGCTAACCATGCTAAACTAGCTCTTGTGCTAGTAGACTTTCTCCTAGATCTTACTTAGCTCTAACTAAAAGTCTTTTGCACCTTCTTCTAACTCGAGATGGTTTGAGAGTTTAAGGTTGATGCAAATCGGCTATCAGACATCCTTTGCCGAAACCGTTTTCTTGAGCCCCTCTTCGGAGCTCGATATCTCGCAATCTAGACCGAATCAAGTCTGGAGCTAGTAGACTCAATTCAAGACCTCACATAGCTTTAACTATGATTCAACTACAGCTTCGGCTAATGGGGACTGGTTTAGGAGTTTTTGAGCACTCTAATCCTCCTGTCAGTCACTGATTCCAGCATTTCATTTGTCGTGGTTTCAGAAGTTCAGAAATGTGGACTCCGACCGTGGCCGCCGTCCTCAGAAAACCGACGCCGCGTGGCCTCCATGCGTCGATGCTGCACCGTGTTCGCGTTCGCAAAGGCGCCACGTACCGCAGTCGCCCTCGCTTGCCCGCTCACTCTTTCCCCTCGCCTCAGCGCCTCGCCACGCCTGTACGCAGCCGCACCCGCAGTGTGCCGCCGCGTTCCTCGCCGGTGCCGCACGCGACCACCAACCCTGAGCACCGATACGGCCGCGCTCGAGCTACATCTGCACCTCCTCGCTCCGCCACATCACCTACCGCAGCCATAGCCAAGGTGAGAAGGCCGGGCTGGCCGTCTTCCCAACCTCCGGCAGAGCTGCCGTCACGGCGTGTGCCGCCAGCCCGCTCTGTCACCTTTTCTTCCCCCTCTTCACGCGCATTGACATCACCGTGATCTCGTGAGTCTGCTGCGCCCCTTTTTCGTGACCCGCCGTGGCCGGGGTCGTGCTACCGATGGTGAGCAGCGCCGCCGTCCGCCGTGGCACGGCGCCGCCGTGGTAGCCGCCCACCACCGGCCACAAAACCACCGCCATCGGGTTCACCTCACTCAGGCGAACGCGTCGGTGCCCGCTGAACCGCCGGAGGAGCCGCCGGCGGCGAGCCCGACCTCGCCGGACCTCCTCCCCTGCTTCTGTCCCCATGACGAGTGGGCCCCGTCTGTCGGCGCCCCCCCTTCCTGGTTTTGGCTCGGTTGAGCCAGCGCGCTGGGCCGGGCCGCGCGTTGGGCCGAGCCGCTTGCTGGGCCGAGCTGGCGTGGTTGGACCGGCTAGTGTTTTTGTTTTCAATTTTATTTATTTGATTCTTGTGCAAACTTCAAAAATGTATATCTCCTGTTCTAGAGGTCCAAATAAGGTGCTTTAAATTTTGGTGTGCTCTACATAATGTCTAGTTTATTATAAAAATATAAAATATGCCATATTTTGTGATGAATTAAATAATTATTAATTATATCTTTTATTCATGTAGAAAAAGGAGAAAATGATATCTTCTTCTGTGAAGCTCCAAATGGCATGAAATTTTTATAGTGAACTGCTCATATCATGAATAGCTTATGGTTAAATTTTCATGCAATTTGGATGTGGTTTGGTGGAGTTATATAATTATCTTGTTTGCTTAAATGGATTTTGTGTGAATTTTCATAATTTTTCTATAGATCCAGTAAGGGTGAAACTTAGTGAATGTTGTTCTTATGTTAGAAAGATGCTAGGAAAAATATGAAAGCTGTTGTTTGATACCTTTCAATAGGGTTTCCTATTTATGCTAGAAATAGACCTGCCATCTGTTATTTTTTATATCTCCATATTTGCTTGTCAAAATGAAGTGAAATTTTTATGGTAGCCTATGTGAAGCATTAGGTATCTACTGTAATTTTTGTAGATTTTTATATATAGTTTTACTATATGTTTCTTTAATCACCTAATTAACTAAATAAATTACAAAAGAATATGAAATAATTTATTTAGAAGTTGGCACTATACTTTCTGATGTTTCTTTGGTATGCACAACAAGTTGGTAAACTTGGTTTGGTCCAATTGTGCTTTTGAATCATCAGTAATTATTGAATTTAGTGATTCTGCCATTTCTGGAAAGAATTGCTAGTTAAAAGAATTAACCTATGATAATGATGTTTTCATGCTGGGTGATCTATAGCAAAGTTGTTGAGAATTTCATAAACTAGTTGCTGGTAAATTTTGGTAGCATTTGGACTTATAGTTTAGAAATGACAGCTGTTCCAAGTTGGGTTCAGTTTTAGAAGTACCCTTTGTCTTTTAGAACAGATTCTGTATGTATGCTATTTTAACTTGGTAAATGGTAAAATCATGTTTAGATGTTTATAAATGAAAGGTAGACAATTTCATAAGCTTTCCAGAATGTCCTCTTTCAGGTCTTGGATTAGTAGAACTCCAGTTGTGAGTTTTCTTAGCTACTGTTGATAATATGTTATAAATACTAATGTCTGGAATCTTGTTACGTGTGTGTTTAGTCTTAACTTTGTGATACTTAGTGGTTTCTTAGAAATGTTTAAACAAGTTAATGCCGGAGAGGAAATTTGCACCTAAGATTGAAGTGATTTGAATAGAGCACCACATAACTTGGTTTTGTGCTTACGACGTTGCAATGTCATTGCATTCATCTTCACATCATTCATGCACATCCATAAATCATCATGTCATTTTTGAATGCATACATGAAATTCATTGGATGCATATGCATGCAATAGGTGTGCCAAGAATCGTGTTACAAGTGAAGTCCCGCTGGGCGTGGGACCCGAAGTTGAAGTCCGTTCGAGAGCCGGAGGTCCAGTCCGACGAAGCCGAAGAAGACGTGGGAACCGTTCTTGAAGTCAAACCTAGATCTCTCTTCTTTCGGTTAAGGCAAGCCTCGGAGCATTATAAGCCTCCTACTTTCAAAGCAATTATCTATCTATACATGTTATATGTATTGTTGCATTACGTGATAGGAGTTGGTTGAAAACCCTTGCTGCATTGATAACACTCCTTGTCCAGCAATTCGAACCTTGAATCCTATGTAGACAGGATCGTATCTATGCTTAGCCCTGCTAAATTAGACCGGTAGAAGTCGGGTGATTTCCTGTCACCTGCGAGATCTAGGGCTTTATCAGGTCACGGTTGGCTATACTTGCTATCGTGGAAGTGAACCATGTGTTAATAAAATGAAATGAGACCGGGCGGGATGACGATAGTGAAGCAGCAAGGCATGGAGGTCTTGGGTGTGGATCTATCCCCATCTGTGTCGATTAAGGACCGAGACCTGGAGCCTTCTATGTCATTTTGAACGCATGCCTGACATTTAGCTGGCCGTCCTGAGGTTGCCGACCGCGAAGCCTAGTAGCTCAACTCAGGTTGCGAAGTCGAAAAGTGAAAGTCGCCTCGGAAGGGAGCCAGAGGGTCCAAGGGCAGGTGAGTTAAAAGTCCTGAGCATCCTGGCCACTGGTATCCCTGAGAACGCGGCGCTGTTCGGGCCCACCCTGAGTTGTACCAAAGGTTATCTACGGCTGCCTTTAGCGGGGTTTGCCGGGTGAGTGTCAGGAATACCCCCTCAGCTGAGTTGGAATCGATTCGAGTCGCCGTCTCTCCCGGATAGTGAGAAACTTGACTGGTTATCTCCAGCGTAGATACACTAATTATAATGATGGTTCGGAATTGATGATAATGATGATGATAGCCTTATTATACCTGCTATGGTTAATATTGTTTGATCTTAATAAAGTGAGTGCTCTAGTGCAGGTGCTAATCTAGTTTTGAGGTTAATGTTGATCAACTTGATACTTAAAGCATATATTGGTTACTTATCTGTATTAAGCTTTTCGGCAAATGAGTCAAGCTAGCCCACTTTATAAAGCCTTGCATAATCCTTGGTGTCACCTTTATTTCTGGTTTTTGACGGGTAAGTCTAGCTGAGTACCTTCTCGTACTCAGGGTTTATTCCCACCTGTTGCAGGTAGCAGATTCGTACTTGTTGCTGCAAGTATTGTCTTCGCCATGTGGGCGTGAAGACTAGACCATATGGGCATGGTCTCTGTAGTATCTCTTCTGGTATGCTTTTGCAGGATGTGACTATGTACTGGCAGTATTTGACTTAAATTGGTTTCAGAAATTATGTTGCTTCCGCTAATCTTTACTTTGGTTTTGTAATAAAAATATTTGTACTCCGATGTATGAGATTACTTTTAAACTGTTGTAACAAGTGTTGTGTTATGTTGAATCACTACGATCTGGTTGCTCTCGGTTTGGTTTGAAATCCCTCGCGATTTCATGGACTACCGGAGTTATATGGGCTCAAGTGTGAGAATTTGATCACTTCGGTGATTGTTTTTATACTTGTGCTCTTATAATTTGGACGGTTCCGTTACAGCTGGTATCGGAGCAAGATTCAACAGTAAACACATCATTTGTGTATTTAAACAAAAGCTTTTGTGAAAAATCTTAATTCTAATCTAAAAAGTGACAGTGATCATATCCTATATGCCCAATTAAGGACTATTAGGTGGCTTATTAGGGTACTAACTTGGGGGTTCTTGCTTGTTTTCTGTTTCGTTGTCCATACGGCGTGCTATTGTATGGATGCCATCCGCTTGGGTGGTAATGTATGGATCAAAATACCTCTACGCCCTGGTAAGTGGGAGTTGTGAGAGCATGACCGTCCAACCGTCGGTCTAGGGGAGAGTAGTTGTGGTTACTTGCATACTTACATGTTTAATCATGTGATTATGAGAGTACTTAATTGTGGGAATATCTGTCGGGTAGCTTTGATACTGAAGTATGTACATCTGGGGATGTATGTATGGAAAGTATTTAGTTTACTGCTTTCTTCTGTGCTATATTGGGAATTGTTGGGCTGAAATGCAATTTTCTGCAGGTACACTAACAACGTTTCCTGTAGAACGACTAGTTATCGCTATTGAGAGAACGTGTGTATGCCACCGAACTATACGCTAGAATTTTGAAATTCTTCCTAGGTTTGTGAGGACGTACGATTCGTGCATGCACCATGTTCGCATCATACATTGCATTCTGCATTACTCCCTCCCTTATAAATTGCTTATCCCATTCTTTTAAAATTTTCTTCCCTCCAAACAGTTGTCCCGTAATTAGTTGCATTCCTTTTGTGAAGAATGGTGATAGTCAACCAACCTAGTGGAGTGATCAGTGGTGTCAGCCCTAAAACCCAATCCATACCTGGCTGTGAAGGAAAGCAAGGCAATTTCAAGATGCATCTCCTCGAGTTGGGATGAGTTTTGATCTGTAATTCACCTCTCCATTGCTTCTACCCTTGTATCCATCCTTGTTTGCTACCCCTCTTTGGATAATACGGTTTCTATCCGCCTAATTCTTGACACGTGAGGATTCCTCATCGGTGTGTGTTCGGTAATGGTGTTACGATTAGTACTCCATGGTGCCGCGACGAAACCGGGAGCCTCCTGTGGCACGCGACACAAGGTTGTGCTGCTCGGCACGCGCAGGTATCAAGGATTGCTAGTCATGATCCATTATGGAGCTACACCAATGTGTTATCTTCTCGTAAACCTTTTCCCTTGGATATCATTCCCTATCTTGTCAGAAGATCAGTACCTCAAACCAAGAGATTTCCTTCTTCTGAGATTGGAATTTGGATAGTTGGATATAATCTCTTCCTCCTGCCTATGTAATGCGTCAGCAGCCTTCCGACGTCATCAACGCTTACTAGTTTCAACTACTTGCAGATGTCTCGCCAGCTTCGCTCTAGCAGTCGGAGTCGTGGCAATACAGGACCGTCATCGTCTCCTCCGCAACCTACCTCTGCCGAGTTGCTGCAAATACTTGCCGAAAGTCAGCGTGCCTTGGACGAGAGTGTCAGAAACCATGTCCATCAGGAACCTGAGCCTGCCCAGTACAGCAACTATAAGGATTTCTTGGATACTGAGCCTCCTATTTTTCGAGAAGCAGAAGAACCACTTCAAGCAGACGAATGGTTGAATACTATCGAACAAAAGTTCCGTGTGCTCAAGGTGGCAGATGATATGAAAACAGAATATGCTTCGCAACAGTTGCAAGGACCTGTAGGTGTTTGGTGGTGTCACTACCGGAGCACCCTGCTCGAGAATATGGAAGTAGTTTGGGATCAGTTCAAGGAAGCATTTTGGGGACATTACATTCCTGCTAGTCTCATGGCAATCAAGCACACCGAGTTTATGAAGCTCACCCATGGAGACAAAGGCGTAACAGAATATTTGCATGCTTTCATCAACTTGTCAAGATATGCTCTAGAATTTGTTAATACGGAGGTTAAGAAGATCGCAAGTTTTAAAAGAGGGTTGTGTCCCAAATTGATGAAGGCCATGTGCAATAGCAAGTGTGCAACTTTCAATGAGTTTGTCAGTGATACTATCCTTCAAGAGAACTGTAATGCTGTGTATGTTGCTTCTAAGAGCCAAGAGAAATCTCATGAATCTAATGCACCTACGACTAATACTCTTGTGGTGATTACACCTCAGTATTATTCGCCTGGCATATCTACCAGATATCACCCATATCAGAAACAGGATCCGGTCAAGAGGAGCAGTATTAAGAAAGGAAAGCCTAAGGCACCGCCAAGTAACCGGCCATGTTGGAATTGTAAGGTGTCAGGTCATTGGGCCAAAGATTGTCCTTTTCCACAGAAGAAATCAAATGATAATAATGTAGCTGTATGTAAAGGGTATGTTCGATACACCACTGTGGAATCTATCCCTACGGGTGAGATTATCACTGCCGGTGCATTTTTAGTAAACCAACATCCTGCAGTTGTGTTGTTCGATTCAGGTGCTTCCCACTCTTTTATCAGTTCAACGTTTGCAACTAAGTATAGTATGAAGGTCGTTACCTTAGATAATAGTGGTTATAATATTAGTGCTGCCGGGAATAATATTTCAACCAACCAGTTGGTCTTAGGAGCAAAGATCGAGATAGAAGGACGTCTGTATGATCTAGATCTCGTGGTATTACCTGGTTTGGGTTTAGATGTAATCTTAGGTATGAAGTGGATGAGTGGAAACGGTGCTCTGATCGATACCTCTACGAGAGTGGTTATGTTGAGAGATCCAAAAGATCAACAAGCTTTTCTAGTGCAACTTCCTAGAGACATTAGTCCTCAGACTATAGTTAACGCTATGATAGCAAAAGCAAAAGAGATTGCAGAAGTTTCAGTAGTGTGTGAATTTCCAGATGTTTTTCCCGATGAATTGCCAAGGTTACCTCCAGATCGTGATGTAGAGTTTAAGATTGAGTTAATTCCGGGTACCGCACCAATTTCCAAAAGACCATATAGAATGCCGCCGAATGAGTTGGCTGAGCTCAAGACCCAACTTAGTGACCTTTTACAGAAAGGGTTGATCCGTCCTAGTTCTTCTCTGTGGGGTTGTCCTACTATATTTGTGAAGAAGAAGGACCAGTCTTTGCGTATGTGTGTAGACTATCGACCACTCAATGCAGTCACTATCAAGAACAAGTATCCATTGCCTCGTATTGATATCTTGTTTGATCAGTTGTCTAAAGCAAAGGTATTCTCGAAGATTGATCTGAGATCTGGGTATCACCAAATTAAAATCTGTCCAGAAGACATACCAAAGACCGCTTTCTCTACCAGAT
This sequence comes from Saccharum spontaneum, assembly GCA_022457205.1. NCBI lineage: Eukaryota > Viridiplantae > Streptophyta > Magnoliopsida > Poales > Poaceae > Saccharum > Saccharum spontaneum. Next base: position 33,268,830 of record CM039616.1, on the reverse strand, counting down.
ACGGGTTATATGAATATCTTGTCATGTCTTTTGGTCTGACCAATGCTCCTGCTCATTTCATGTACCTGATGAATTCAGTATTCATGCAAGAGCTAGACAAGTTTGTGGTAATATTTATTGATGATATTCTCATCTATTCTGAAAATGAAGAAGAACATGCCGAGCATCTGAGAATCGTGTTATCCAGATTACATGAACATAAGCTTTATGCCAAGTTCAGTAAATGTGAATTCTGGTTAAAGAAGGTACCTTTCCTCGGACATGTGTTGTCTGGTGAGGGAATTTCCGTAGACCCGGCTAAGATACAGGAAGTTGTGGATTGGAAGGCACCAACTACAGTGCATGAAGTTCAGAGTTTTCTTGGATTGGCTGGCTACTATCGTCGTTTTATTCAGGATTTCTCTAAAATAGCTAAGCCTATGACTCGACTACTTGAGAAGGATAGGAAGTTTGATTGGACTCCGGAGTGTGAACAAGCTTTCTGCACTCTGCGGACTTTATTGACGTCAGCTCCTGTCTTAGCGCAACCTGACATTGAGAAACCGTTTGATGTGTATTGTGATGCATCGGGTACTGGTTTAGGTGGCGTACTGATGCAGGGAGGCCGAGTTATTGCGTACGCTTCACGTCAGTTAAGAAAACATGAAGTTAACTATCCGACTCATGACTTAGAGTTAGCTGCTGTAGTGCATGCTCTGAAAATCTGGAGACACTATTTACTTGGGAATATATGCAATATTTATACAGATCATAAGAGTCTTAAGTACATATTTACTCAACCTGAGTTAAATATGCGCTAGAGAAGATGGTTAGAGTTGATCAAGGATTATAACCTCCAAGTGCATTACCATCCGGGTAAAGCAAATGTGGTTGCCGATGTCTTGAGTAGAAAGTCTCATTGCAACTCTTTGATAGAAGAAGATTTTCATTTGTCTCATCTCTTACATCCTATTGTAATCTATCATATCACTGTAGATTGTTCTTTGAGAAGTAGAATCATTGAGTTACAAAAGATGGATACCGGTGTATTTCACATCAAGAGAAAGATGAAAGAGCAAGAAACTAAGCACTTTCGAGTGGATGACAAAGGAATTCTTTGGTTCAAAGATAGACTCGTTGTGCCAAAAGATAGAGAGCTCAGAAATCAAATCTTATCTGAAGCCCATTCTTCTAAGTTGTCCATCCATCCTGGTAGTAGTAAGATGTATCAGGACCTCAAGCCGTACTATTGGTGGACCAAGATGAAAAAGGAAATTGCAGCCTACGTCGCTAGGTGTGATAATTGTTGTAGAGTTAAGGCCATTCACATGAAGCCTGGTTTACTCCAGCCTTTGTCTGTTCCAGGTTGGAAGTGGGATGACATTGTTATGGACTTTATTGTCGGATTACCAACCACCCAAAAAGGTTTTGACTCTATTTGGGTTATAGTTGATCGTTTGACAAAATCTGCTCACTTTATCCCGGTGAAAAGTAACTATCATCCACACCAATATGCTGACATTTACTTCCAAGAAGTCGTACGTCTTCATGGAGTGCCTGGATCTATTGTCTCTGACAAAGGACCACAGTTTACTGCTCGTTTCTGGGAGCGCCTACATCAGAATCTTGGAACTAATTTGGTCTGTAGTTCTGCTTATCATCCACAGACGTCGGGGCAGACTGAGCGTGTGAATCAGATTCTTGAAGACATGCTTAGAGCTTGTATCATCTCTTGTAATGGCTCCTGGGAGAAATGGTTGCCTCTTGCTGAATTCTCTTACAACAACAGCTATCAAGAGAGTATCCAAATGGCTCCTTTTGAAGCTTTATATGGTCGCAAGTGTAGAACTCCTTTGAACTGGGTGGAACCAGGAGAAAGAAGATTCTATGGCATTGACTTTGTAAAAGAAGCCGAGGAGCAAGTTCGTGCTATACAGAAAAATATATCAGCTGCTCAGACTAGACAAAAGAGCTACGCAGATAAGAGGAGGAAACCTATTGAGTTTGAAGTAGATGACCATGTCTATCTGAAGGTGTCCCCTATGAGAGGAGTAAAACATTTTGGGATCAAAAGAAAACTTGAGCCTCGATACGTTGGACCTTATCGGATTACTGAGAAAAGTGGAAGAGTAGGCTATAAGCTCAATCTACCTCGTGATATGGGAGCTATCTTTCCAGTATTCCATGTTTCTCAATTAAAGAAATGTCTCCGTCTTCCCGAAGAAAGAGTAGATGTGAGACACATCAAGTTGAAATCCGATCTTTCTTATGAGGAGAAACCGGTATATGTTCTGGATACTCGGGAAAGGGTGACTCGAAATCGAGTAGTCAAATTATACAAGGTGGTTTGGAGTAATCACGGTGAACGTGATGCAACTTGGGAAAAAGAGGATTATTTAAAAGACAACTATTCTACTTTCTATGAAAAATGGTACGACTTTCAAATCTCGGGACGAGATTTTTATAAGGGGGGAGGGCTGTAACACCCCTGGTGTTAGTTAGCCTCATAATGCATTCATAATGCATGATCATGGCATGACATTACCATAAGCATCGTCATTTCATGTGCATGGTCATTGGAACATAAGTATGCAACATACTCAATTATGCTTGTTCATAATTTGTGTTAATGAAAAATGGTTAGTGCAACATGTGTTTTCCATACCTTGCAACATATCAATAATGTTAGGGTTACATGACAAGCTTAAGTCTTGTAACAAGGTCATGAAACATGTGAAGCATGGGCTTGCAGCATTTGAGCAATTTGAGTGTTTTGTTGTTTCATTACATGTGATACTTAGAAGTTGGTGTAGCCCCTGTGTAGAGTGGTCAATTAGTGTCTAATACACCTTAACTACGCTTAGGGTGATTGATGGGACCCTGTTCATGTGGACCAAAATGACTAATTTGCCCTCTAAAGGGAGGTTTGACTTGGAGTGACCTATAGAGTGCCTCCGTTTGACTGATTAGAAAGTCCAACCTAGAGACCTTGCATGGAGGAGCACCCTTTACCAAAGTTGTAGGAAATTTATCAAGGAACAAAAGTCTCAATATAACCATCTCATGAAAATAGCTAGAACATCCTCTAACATGGCCCACAAGGCAGCTAGGAGTGCTGATTTCAGCACTTAGCCTTTTTGGCTAAGTCATAACTGACTTTTAGTTTCCATGTACTCTTGTTTAGGACCCTGTATCTTGCGAACCATGCTGAACTAGCTCTTGTGCTAGTAGACTTTCTCCTAGATCTTACTTAGCTCTAACTAAAAGTCTTTTGCACCTTCTTCTAACTCGAGATGGTTTGAGAGTTTAAGGTTGATGCAAATCGGCTATCAGACATCCTTTGCCCGAACCGTTTTCTTGAGCCCCTCTTCGGAGCTCGATATCTCGCAATCTAGACCGAATCAAGCCTGGAGCTAGTAGACTCAATTCAAGACCTCACATAGCTTTAACTATGATTCAACTACAGCTTCGGCTAATGGGGACTGGTTTAGGAGTTTTTGAGCACTCTAATCCTCCTGTCAGTCACTGATTCCAGCATTTCATTTGTTGTGGTTTCAGAAGTTCAGAAACGTGGACTCCGACCGTGGCCGCCGTCCTCAGAAAACCGACGCCGCGTGGCCTCCATGCGTCGATGCTGCACCGTGTTCGCGTTCGCAAAGGCGCCACGTACCGCAGTCGCCCTCGCTTGCCCGCTCACTCTTTCCCCTCGCCTCAGCGCCTCGCCATGCCTGTACGCAGCCGCACCCGCAGTGTGCCGCCGCGTTCCTCGCCGGTGCCGCACGCGACCACCAACCCTGAGCACCGATACGGCCGCGCTCGAGCTACATCTGCACCTCCTCGCTCCGCCACATCACCTACCGCAGCCATAGCCAAGGTCAGAAGGCCGGGCTGGCCGTCTTCCCAACCTCCGGCAGAGCCGCCGTCACGGCGTGTGCCGCAAGCCCGCTCTGTCACCTTTTCTTCCCCCTCTTCACGCGCATTGACATCACCGTGATCTCGTGAGTCTGCTGCGCCCCTTTTTCGTGACCCGCCGTGGCCAGGGTCGTGCTGCCGATGGTGAGCAGCGCCGCCGTCCGCCGTGGCACGGCGCCGCCGTGGTAGCCGCCCACGACCGGCCACAAAACCACCGCCATCGGTGCCCGCTGAACCGCCGGAGGAGCCGCCGGCGGCGAGCCCGACCTCGCCGGACCTCCTCCCCTGCTTCTGTCCCCATGACGAGTGGGCCCCGTCTGTCGGCGCCCCCCTTCCTGGTTTTGGCTCGGTTGAGCCAGCGCGCTGGGCCGGGCCGCGCGTTGGGCCGAGCCGCTTGCTGGGCCGAGCTGGCGTGGTTGGACCGGCTAGTGTTTTTGTTTTCAATTTTATTTATTTGATTCTTGTGCAAACTTCAAAAATGTATATCTCCTGTTCTAGAGGTCCAAATATGGTGCTTTAAATTTTGGTGTGCTCTACATAATGTCTAGTTTATTATAAAAATATAAAATATGCCATGTTTTGTGATGAATTAAATAATTATTAATTATATCTTTTATTCATGTAGAAAAAGGAGAAAATGATATCTTCTTTTGTGAAGCTCCAAATGGCATGAAATTTTTATAGTGAACTGCTCATATCATGAATAGCTTATGGTTAAATTTTCATGCAATTTGGATGTGGTTTGGTGGAGTTATATAATTATCTTGTTTGCTTGAATGGATCTTGTGTGAATTTTCATAATTTTTCTATAGATCCAGTAAGGGTGAAACTTGGTGAATGTTGTTCTTATGTTAGAAAGATGCTAGGAAAAATATGAAATCTGTTGTTTGATACTTTTCAATAGGGTTTCCTATTTATGCTAGAAATAGACCTACCATTTGTTATTTTTGATATCTCCATATTTGCTTGTCAAAATAAAGTGAAATTTTTATGGTAGCCTATGTGAAGCATTAGGTATCTACTGTAATTTTTGTAGATGTTTATATATAGTTTTACTATATGTTTCTTTAATCACCTAATTAACTAAATAAATTACAAAAGAATATGAATAATTTATTTAGAAGTTGGCACTATACTTTCTGATGTTTCTTTGGTATGCACAACAAGTTGGTAAACTTGGTTTGGTCCAATTGTGCTTTTGAATCATCAGTAATTATTGAATTTAGTGATTCTGCCATTTCTGGACAGAATTTCTAGTTAAAAGAATTAACCTATGATAATGATGTTTTCATGCTGGGTGATCTATAGCAAAGTTGTTGAGAATTTCATAAACTAGTTGCTGGTAAATTTTGGTAGCATTTGGACTTATAGTTTAGAAATGACAGCTGTTCCAAGTTGGGTTCAGTTTTAGAAGTACCCTTTGTCTTTTAGAACAGATTCTGTATGTATGCTATTTTAACTTGGTAAATGGTGAAATAATGTTTAGATGTTTATAAATGAAAGGTAGACAATTTCATAAGCTTTCCAGAATGTCCTCTTTCAGGTCATTTGGATTAGTAGAACTCCAGTTGTGAGTTTTCTTAGCTACTGTTGATAATATGTTATAAATACTAATGTCTGGAATCTTGTTACGTGTGTGTTTAGTCTTAACTTTGTGATACTTAGTGGTTTCTTAGGAATGTTTAAACAAGTTAATGCCGGAGAGGAAATTTGCACCTAAGATTGAAGTGATTTGAATAGAGCACCACATAACTTGGTTTTGTGCTTACGACGTTGCAATGTCATTGCATTCATCTTCACATCATTCATGCACATCCATAAATCATCATGTCATTTTTGAATGCATACATGAAATTCATTGGATGCATATGCATGCAATAGGTGTGCCAAGAATCATGTTACAAGTGAAGTCCCGCTGGGCGTGGGACCCGAAGTTGAAGTCCGTTCGAGAGCCGGAGGTCCAGTCCGACGAAGCCGAAGAAGACGTGGGAACCGTTCTTGAAGTCAAACCTAGATCTCTCTTCTTTCGGTTAAGGCAAGCCCCGGAGCATTATAAGCCTCCTACTTCCAAAGCAATTATCTATCTATACATGTTATATGTATTGTTGCATTACGTGATAGGAGTTGGTTGAAAACCCTTGCTGCATTGATAACACTCCTTGTCCAGCAATTCGAACCTTGAATCCTATGTAGACAGGATCGTATCTATGCTTAGCCCTGCTAAATTAGACCGGTAGAAGTCGGATGATTTCCTGTCACCTACGAGATCTAGGGCTTTATCAGGTCACGGTTGGCTATACTTGCTATCGTGGAAGTGAACCATGTGTTAATAAAATGAAATGAGACCGGGCGGGATGACGATAGTGAAGCAGCAAGGCATGGAGGTCTTGGGTGTGGATCTATCCCCGTCTGTGTCGATTAAGGACCGAGACCTGGAGCCTTCTATGTCATTTTGAACGCATGCCTGACATTTAGCTGGCCGGCCTGAGGTTGCCGACCGCGAAGCCTAGTAGCTCAACTCAGGTTGCGAAGTCGAAAAGTGAAAGTCGCCTCGGAAGGGAGCCAGAGGGTCCAAGGGCAGGTGAGTTAAAAGTCCTGAGCATCCTGGCCACTGGTATCCCTGAGAACGCGGCGCTGTTCGGGCCCACCCTGAGTTGTACCAAAGGTTATCTACGGCTGCCTTTAGCGGGGTTTGCCGGGTGAGTGTCAGGAATACCCCCTCAGCTGAGTTGGAATCGATTCGAGTCGCCGTCTCTCCCGGATAGTGAGAAACTTGACTGGTTATCTCCAGCGTAGATACACTAATTATAATGATGGTTCGGAATTGATGATAATGATGATGATAGCCTTATTATACCTGCTATGGTTAATATTGTTTGATCTTAATAAAGTGAGTGCTCTAGTGCAGGTGCTAATCTAGTTTTGAGGTTAATGTTGATCAACTTGATACTTAAAGCATATATTGGTTACTTATCTATATTAAGCTTTTCGGCAAATGAGTCAAGCTAGCCCACTTTATAAAGCCTTGCATAATCCTTGGTGTCACCTTTATTTCTGGTTTTTGACGGGTAAGTCTAGCTGAGTACCTTCTCGTACTCAGGGTTTATTCCCACCTGTTGCAGGTAGCAGATTCGTACTTATTGCTGCAAGTATTGTCTTCGTCATGTGGGTGTGAAGACTAGACCATATGGGCATGGTCTCTGTAGTATCTCTTCTGGTATGCTTTTGCAGGATGTGACTATGTACTGGCAGTATTTGACTTAAATTGGTTTCAGAAATTATGTTGCTTCCGCTAATCTTTACTTTGGTTTTGTAATAAAAATATTTGTACTCCGATGTATGAGATTACTTTTAAACTGTTGTAACAAGTGTTGTGTTATGTTGAATCACTACGATCTGGTTGCTCTCGGTTTGGTTTGAAATCCCTCGCGATTTCGTGGACTACCGGAGTTATATGGGCTCAAGTGTGAGAATTTGATCACTTCGATGATTGTTTTTATACTTGTGCTCTTATAATTTGGACGGTTCCGTTACAAAAATGAGATTCCACATGACCCACATCACAGAGGAGTTCTATTGGGTCTGTCCAAAACAATTATCGAGCCTATGGTATGTTCAGCGCAAACCATGCTCCTATCTTGTATCAAAATTAGCACTATCTCCAAAAAATCCAAAACGAGGATCCACTTGAGCCTCGTCACCAAGGAGTACCATCGGGTACGTCCAAAATGATTTTTGAGCCCATGGTACATTTGGGGCAAACCGAGCGCATACCTTGCACCGATACTAACACTATCTCCAAACGAACTGAAATGAGATTCCACATGACCCACGTCACCGAGGAGTTGTGTAGGGTGTGTCCAAAAGAATTTTTGAGCCTGTGCTATGATCGACGCAAACCATGCACCTATCTTGCACTGACGCTGATAATGTCTCCAAACGGATCGAAATGAGATTCCACATGACCCACATCACCGAGGAGTTCCATCGGGTGCGTCTAAAATGATTTCTGAGCCTGTGGTATGTTCAGCACAAACCGTGCACCTATCTTGCGTCAAGATTGGCACTATCTCCAAACACTCCGAATTGAGCTTCCACTTAAGCCTCGTCACCTAGGAGTACCAATGGGTGCATCCGAAATGATTTCTAAGCCACTGGTACGTTTGGCGCAAACCGTGCACCTATCTTGCACCGACTCTAACACTATCTCCAAACAGACCGAAATGAGATTTCACATGACCCATGTCACTGAGGAGTTCTATCGGGTGTGTCGAAAATAATTTTCGAGCCAATGTTACGTTTGGCGCAAACCGTGCACCTATCTTGCACAAACGCTAACATTGTCTCCATACGGATTGATATGAGATTCCACATGACACACATTACTGAGGAGTTCCATCGGGTGCGTCTAAAGCGATTTCTGACCCTATGGTACGTTCAGTACAAACCGTGTGCCTATCTTGTGTTAGAATTAGCAATATCTCCAAATTGATCGAATCGAGCTTCCACTTGAGCCTTGTCACCTAGGAGTATCATCGGGTGCGTCCAAAACAATTTATGAGCCTATGGTAAGTTTGGCGCTAACTGTGCACCTATCTTGCACCGACACTAACACTGTCTCCAAACAGATTGAAACGAGATTCCACATGACCCACGTCACCTAGGAGTTCCATCGGGTGCATCCAAAATGACTTCTAAGCCTACGGTATGTTTGGCGCAAACCGTGTACCTATCTTGTGTCAGGAATAGCACTATCCCCAAATGGACTGAACTGAGCTTCCACTTGAGCAAGGGCAATGGTCACTCCATTCGTCTTATCTAATGCTTTTATGGACTATGACTACCTGCTGGCACTGTATTTGAACTAAGTGTGTGGGTGTGGTTTAAAACTACTTGCTTCCGCTATGTTAATTTGAACTCGTGTTGTAATAACTTTTTATTCTGAACTCCGATGTATTCAACTCTCGTTGCAAACTTTATGTAGCATATGACTGTGGCTGCTAAATCAATACGATCTTGGTTGACTGTTGGTTGGTTGAAACCCTTCGTGATTTCACGGAATCTCGGGTTGTACGGGCTTAAGTTTGGTAAATTATCTGCCTCGGTGGAAGATTTTCTTACTTAATCTCGTATAATCATGTTGATCCGTTACAGGTGGTATTCCTAACACTCACCTGACAAAACCCTGCTAAAGGCAGCCGTAGATAACCTTTGGTACAACTCAGGGTGGGCCAGAACAACGCCACGTTCTCGGGGATACCAGTGGCCAAGATGCTCAGGACTTTTAACTCACCTGCCCTTGGCCCCCTGGCACCCTTCCGAGGCGACTTTCACTTTTCGACTTCGCAGCCTGAGTTGAGCTACTCGGCTTCACGGTTGGCAACCTCAGGCCGGCCAGCTAAATGTCAGGCATGCGTTCAAAATGACATAGAAGGCTCCAAGTATCGGTCCTTAATCGACACAAACGGGATAGTTCCACACCCAAGACCTCCATGCCTTGTTGCTTCACTATCGACATCCCGCCCCGGTATAAGTTCATTATTAACACTTGGTTCTTTTCCTATCTTGTAGGTGATAGGAGATCACCTGACATTACCGTTCTAATTAAGCAGGGCTAAGCATAGAGTCGATCCTATCTACATAGAATTTCAGGATTCATATCTCTGGACAAGGAATGATATAATGCAGCAAGGGGTTCCAATCAACTCCTACCACTTAATGCAACAATACATATATAACATATATAATTAATTGCTTTAAAAGTAGGAGGCTTATAATGCTCTGGGGCTTGCCTGGGATCCGACACAAGTCAGTGGTTGTCAGATGACACTAGCTTGGCGAGCACCTCCCATTCTCTCACTTGTCCAACCCTTCCGTCTTCGAGATAGGTCCACCAAACACCATCTTTGGGTTAGGCTCCACATCTCGTCCTTCATGTGGTGCATCTAGCGTATCTAGATGAGATGCAAGATGCAAGTGTATGAATACATGGAAATGCAATGGATGATGCATCACACACAATTCAAGGTAAATACAAGGTTACACTAAATACACATAAGCACTTCACATTGCTTAATTAAACATCACATAACCTATCATGCTAAGATAGCAAGGAAAGAAATACCAAACATGACACAAGATTTACAAAGTCTCAGGTGTACTAACTTCATCACTAAGGACATGAATCACACTTAGCAACAAGCAAGTAAAGTAACCAAGCATCCATATATTTCAGCAATTCTGGACATACATGCAGTAGCTGAGTAAATCAATCATATCTAGAGTTCTAAAAATCCAAATGACTTGAAAGAAGACATTCTGGAAATCTTATAAAATTATCTACATTTCATATAATATAATCACAACATGATTCATAAGTCAAATAAGTCAAAATTACAAAGTTCCAGAATCTGTTCCAGACAAACAGAGAGCAAGAAATTCTGTACCCTAACTTTAAACAGCTATAACTCCTAAACCACATGGCTAAATGCCACCAAATTTTAACATAAGCTAGATACATAAATTATCTACAACTTTTGTATAAATAAGTTTTACAATAAAGCACATTATCATGAAGAACTTTGCTATGTTCCCAGATCTGTCCAGAAACCTCATTTGCAAGAAATAATTATTAATTTATGTTGCAAACATATAATTGGACAAAACAAACTTTACCAACATGTTGCACATGACTAATGAACACTAGAAAACATAGTGTCCATTACTAAATAAATTCTTTTAATGCATTTTCTTAATTTATTTAGATAATTAGGTGGAATTATGAACACCTATCAAAATGCACAATAAATTCTACCAAAACTACAGTGGCCTAAATATGTCCTCAATAGTCTACTATCCAAATTTCAAGCCATTTGGATATGTATATCAACCTCTATGAAAAAGACAAATGGATATTGCAATAAATCATGTGAGAGAATGATAAACTAATAACTCACTCATATAGCAACTAAACTTCATGAAATAATTACCACACATCAATCATGACATGAGTAGAATACCAAAAAAATTTCACTTCATTTCGAGCTCTAAATTTGCAGTTATGAAAATGACAAATACAACTAGCATTGAAAACCTAGTTGCATAAATCTATTTTTACAGCTAAAATATTAAACTAAAACATGAAATATTATAGATCTAATGCATAAAGAATTTCACAAGGATTCCAAAAAGTCCTCATTTGCTATTTTATGAATTTTCTATGATTTACTATGCATTTTCAAAAATCAGCAAAAACTACCACAAATGAGTCATCATGGCACTATTCATATGAGTCATAGGTTCTGCAGAAACCCCCTATATTTAGTCGAATTCAAGCTCGAGGTCCCTACGCGAAATCAACAGAGGAGCTCGTCGGAGCTCGCTCCTCCGGCCGGAGGAGGCCACGCCGACAGCCGGGAAATGGCGGCGGAGCACCAGGGGCCTCTTGCACACCCGCTGGTGCCCTCGTCTTGCTCCGCGGTGGTCCGAGGTCAGCCGGCCACGAAGGCACCAGGGGAGGACGTCGGGGTCACGATTTTTGACCGGCAGGGGACTCGTCGGCGGTGGGGAAGTGACGTGGCAGCTTGGTCACATCGAGGCGCGCCCGTGGGGCTGCTCTGCTCGGCCTGATGCGGGTTGTGGTGGCCCGGCCATGTGCGCTCTTGAGGTCGCGACGGGCGACCATGGCGGCAGCATGCAGAGGCGGCGCTCCGGTGATGCTTTGCCTGGGCAAGCATGTGCACGGGGTAGAGCACGACGAGGCGGAGGTGGCGGTTCACGCAACTTCGACTGTGACGGCTCGGAGCTGTGGGAACGCGACTTCCATGGAGCTCCGTGGTGGCTTCGTGTTTGTGAGCTGAGAGCGAGAATGAGGCGAGGGAAGGGCAGAGGGAGTGAGTGAGGGAGTGGAGGGGCTCGGCGTCCACTTCGAGAGGGCACAGGGAAGGCAGAGGGGGTGAGGCATGGAGCTGTGCATGGTTGCCACGTCCGGACACGCGTCATCCATTGAGACAAATTCTCAAACAGGTAGCGGGTGTTGGTGCGGCCGATGTGGAAGGTGAATTTGGGCTGCCTCTGGTCCGAACTGGACTCTAGGCCCAAAATGAAGTTTTCTCTATATTTGATGCTCTACAATTTTTATTAAGACACCCAGGTCATTAGGACAACAGATTAGGAGATAATCACCTTCGAAGATGGCTGTGTCACTGAGTCGAGCACATTTAAGTTAGAGCTCGGTCTTGTTGATTTTTGGGAGAACAAACTCGATCAAGCTGATCTCAACTTTTTGTATGTTCTCCTCAAAGACGTCGGCTACAACTTTTATTTTGGGATCAAGCCAAGTTACTTAACGAAATTATGAGAACGCGGCATGCCAATCAAGTTGTAACTAATCTCGGCCTTAATTATTTCCAAGTCTGAAAACAGCTGCAGATTCGATATTCAAGCCTCAGTTTCACTTCCGTCCAAGCTGATTCATGATATGCTCCAAAAACAAAGTTTGTTGTACTCAAACTAAACTACAACTCTTATTAAAGAATCATCAACTAGTTCAGCCTGGTTAGGAAACTACACAGCTCCAAATTAGGGTACCCAAAACTGAAACTCAGTTAAGACTTAGCCAAATTTCTGGGCTCCAAGACAGCACTGTGTTGAATTTTGTAAGCTCTATTTGACTAGGTTAGAAGCCAAACTATCTCTTGACCATTAAACAAAGTTTGTTCCACACAAGATTAACTACAACTTTTCTTTAAGGTCAAATCTCATAACTAGTACAGAAGTCCAACGTTTACATTGGTCAAAGTATCAACTCAATAAAGCCTAAACTAGGGTTTTAGGCCAATCGGGGCATTTTCTTGACATTTGCTCAACATGAACCCTTCATGACTTTTGTTGTAGGGTTCATCTAGAATCTTTTGGGCAAGTTTGCAAGGTTTGGTTGATGATCCATAATTCTATTCAATTAATGGTGCAATTCCAATAGGAATAGAACTTATCATTTCAGGTGACTTTTTGATTCCAAACTTCATGAAACTTTTCCAGTGACCAATATAGATAGGTATTAAGGTGAGACACATGAAGATATTGCAATAACACCACCCAAGTATATATTTCTAATGGGCCTATATGTAAGCAATGGTGCAATATTCAAGTTTATGTTAGGACTCTATTCCATAGACTTGGCTTCAACATCTTCATTACCACTTCCCATGTCATGTTTGAACTCCAAAACTCTTGCTTAATTGGTGATAAACACCTAGGGTGTTACAGCCCTCCCCCCTTAAAAGAATCTCGTCTCGAGATTCGAGGCGAAAGACTTTCAAGGGCAGAGAAGCATGTTATCCATTTTCCCACATCTGTGATAGCACTAGGCTATTTAGCTTCAAGCATTAGAGCGGCTATTTTGGTCACAACACTTTTTGATACTTGCTCTTTATGGTAAGCTTTGTCTGAAGAATTTCCTTTACTTTGAGAGGAATCCAAGACAACATAGTACTTCATTCTCAGTGTACGGAGGTCATTTGGTCCATGAGCTAACCACTCACAAGTATCTCTTTCTCTAGTGAATATAGCATAGACCATGTGAACTTTACACTACACCAAAATCTTCAGAAGTACTCATTGAATGACCCCATGTTCACAAAGTCCAAAAAGTAGTCCTCTACCATAGTGGCTTGAGCACAGCTCTCCAAATAAGTGAAGCACAGATGACAAACATCCTTAGAGATGATAGAAGAATCGACTAACCATCAAACTAGGTCTATGTTGGTTATGATTGCACAATCAGTCAGACACCAACCAATGGAAAGCTACATATGGTTCCATGGGTGCAGTTCTCTTTCTCTAACAACAACACTATATAATCTGAGTCCATTAATTGAATAGTGAATATGATAGCTGACTCTGTTGACTTCATATTGCTGCCAAATGTTACCTACGAGGATTGTTTTATCCAAAGGCAACAGTTATCTGGGTTGATCAGATGCAACCTCTTGGGTAAAAACACTTATAAGTACCAAAGATCAGTGAGTATTAGCAATTATTGCTAAAGAAGGATATAGCAAGGCTGGCAGACAGCAACAGTTGCACGTATTTACCAACTTCAGTAAATAGTTCTCTACCGAGCAAGTTGAGTACAATTTCCTTCATGATGCAGTTGCACAGTAAGTAGAGTTGATTTGTAGCGTAGCAAAACTAGCTTTGTCAGGCTAACTTTTCACCTTGAGTCTTCCTATTTAGGATCAAACAACAACTCCAAGATGGGGAATCTATTGTTTGATACTATTCAAATTGCTTTTGATTCGCGATGGTATATGTAACAGAACCGTCCAAATTATAAGAGCACAAGTATAAATACAATCACCGAAGTGATCAAATTCTCGCACTTGAGGCCATATAACTCCTGTAGTCCAATGAAATCACGAGGGATTTCAAACCAACCAACATACAAGCCAAGATCGTAGTGATTCAACATAACAAGTCACATGTTACAACCATTTCACAAGTAATTCAATATACATCGGAGTTCAACGTAGTTATTATAACTTAAGTTCAAAAGTAGTGGAAGCAAAGTAATTTGAAACTAACAACACCTTTATTTCAAATATATGCCAGTACTAAGGTCGATTTCCAACAAAAGCATTAGAGAGAAGATAACTCAGAAGGATCATGCCCGTGATCACACTCCGCCTCTAAGGCAGGAGCCAACCAACTCTTGTAGTCGTCAAGATACAGCACAACCTGCAACAAGTGGGGATAAAACCCTGAGTACAACAATGTACTCAGCTAGACTTACCCGTCAAAAACCAGAAATAGGGTGACACCAAGGATCATGCAAGGCTGATATTAAGTGGGCTAGCTTGACAACATTTTGCATAAAAGCTTATTATGAATAAGTAATCATTAATGCTTAAACATCAAGTTAATTATTATTAACATGTCCTCTATATTAGAACATGTACTAGAGCACTCACTTTATTAGGAGCAAACAATATTAACCATACCAGGTATAAATTGAGGCAACCTTTCCATCGTTATCCAATTAACCATCCGTTCAATTTAATGGAATCTACGTTGCCGCTGCTCAAGTCAAGTGCTCACTAACCGGGAGCGACGGCGATTCGAATCGAATTCCTATCCAGCTGGAGGGGTATTTCTAACACTCACCGAGTCACGCCTGGCGAGGGCTGCTCAGGTCACCTTTCGTACAGTTCAGGAATCGCGGGTCCGAATGATGTCGCGTCCCCAAGGGCGACACTCTGCCAGGTGATAGGGACTCTAACCCCCCCTTGGTCTCATGCCAATGTCCCCAAGCACATCCTTTCTCTCCTCCAAGATGCAACCTACCATTTGATTCCCGGCCTGAACCATACTACTTGACTTCGCGGTCGGAACGACTTATCCGGCCAACTAAGTGTTAGACTGCGTTCAACATGACTCAAGGACGTACAGCGAATCAGTCCTTAAACAACTAAGACGGGGATAGATCCACACCCAAGACCTCCATGCCTTGTTGCTTCACTATCGTCATCCCGCCCGGTCTCAATTCCTTTTATTAACACATGGTTCCATTTCACGATAGCAAATATAGCCAACCGTGCCATATATGAATATCCCTATATCTCGCCGGTGATAGGAAATCACCTGACTTCTACCGCTTAAAGTAGGGCTAAGCATCTACTCGATCCTAGTCTATGTAGGATTCAAGGATTCATATATCTGGACAAGGAATAACATAATGCAGCAAGAGTTTCCAACCAACTCCTATCACTTAATGCAACAATACTTATAACATATATATAATTAATTGCTTTGAAGATAGGAGGCTTATAATGCTCCGGGACTTGCCTGGGGTCTGACTCAAGTTAGAGTATGTCAGATGAAGTCACTTGGCGAGCAACCTCCAAGGTCCTTCTATCTTTGGGTTTGGATCCACCAAACACCGTCTTCGGGTTTGGCTCCAACGCCACATCCTTCACACGTTTCTGCTAGCGTACCTATATGAGATGCAAACCATGCACATGTGTGAATGCATAGAAGTGCAATAAACAGAGTAATCAAACAAGCATACCAAAGTTCTCATCAACACCTAGAGCTAATTAACTTAATCCACATTAGGCCATAACATAGAAGATGGCAAGCACATCAAGCAAGACACAAGTCTCAAGATCACAGGGTACTAACCCAAGTACTTTCAAAGGTATGAGTCACACTTCAACACACTAGCATGGCAAAGTTAATCAAAGCACTACAACTAAAATCTGTCACTTTCTGGACATACATACAGTAGCTAAGTAAATCAATCATAACTGGAGATCCCTAAATCCAAATGACTTGCAAGAAGATATTCTGGAAAGCTTATGAAATTATCTAAATTTCATCTATAATCATCACAGCATGATTCCAAAGTATCACATGTCGAATTTACACAAACATAGAAACTGGTCTAGCAAGACAGAGAGCAAGCAATTCTGTAACCCAACTTTAAATAGCTATAACTCCTAAACCACATGGCCAAATGCCACCAAATTTTAACAGAAGCTAGATACATAAATTATCTACAACTTTTGTATAAATAAGTTTTACAACAAAGCACACTATCATGAAGAACTTTGCTAAGTTTCCAGATCTATCCAGAAACCTCGTTTGCGAGGAATAATTATTAACTTATGTTGCAAACATATAATTGGATAAAACCAACTTTAATAACATGTCACACATGACTAATGAACACCAGAAAACATAGTGTCTATTCCTAAATAAATTCTTTTAATGCATTTTTTTAATTTATTTAGATAATTAGGAGGAATTATGAACACCTATCAAAAGTGTACAATAAATTCTACCAAAATTACAGTGGCCTACATATGCTCTCAATAGTCTACTGTCCAAATTTCAAGACATTTGGAGATATATATCAACCTCTATGAAAAAGAAAAATGGATATTGCAATAAATCATGTGAGATCAAGATACACTAATAAGTAATAACTCACTCATATAGCAACTAAAATTCATGAAATTATTACCCCACCTCAAACATGACATGAGTAACATGCCACAAAAATTTCACTTCATTTCGAGCTATAAATTTACAGTTATGAAAAAGACAAATGCGACTAGCATTGAAAACCTAATCTGGAAAAATCTATTTTTACAGCAAAAACATTAAACTAAAATATGCCATATTATGGATCTATTGCATAGAAAATTTCACAAGGATTCCAAAAAGTCCTCATTTGCTAATTTACGATTTTGCTATGAATTACTATGAATTTTCAAAGTTTCAGCCTTTTTCCTACAAAAGAAAAATATAAAACCGAAAAAGAAAAGCACTTTTTCCTCGAGGTCCCTGTATTTTCTACAAATAAAGATCCCAGCAAACAAGTCCCTGCAGGCACTATTCACATGAGTCATGTATTTCGCAACTGGACCCAGAGAAGAGTTTCTAATTCGTTTTCGCCCTCCTTCAACCTTACGAGCACAGAAACAGGGGACGGACGGCTTCGGCAGGCAAGGGCATGACGGTGGCGAAGCCATGGCCGGCTCCCAGGGTGGGACCCCCACGGCCCCGAGGCAGGCCGCGGCATGGCTGTAGGCGAGCCGAGACTGCTTGGCATGAGCACCGGTGACCGGCTGGGGAGCATCGGCGACGACGGCTGCGGCAGTGGCACTGTGGGCGCGGCGGCCGGCAAAGAAGGACCGCGCGGCACAGGGCAGGGCGCAAGAGGTGGAGCAGGAGGCCACAGCACCACATAGGGGAGGAGAAGAGCAGTGCCAGCAATAGCAGTGGTGGAGCTCCTGCTCGACTGAAAGCGAACAGAGAGGGATGGAGAGGGAGCGAGTGAGGGAGACCGAAGTTGGAGGCTCGGGTTCTTTTCCTTTTGTCGAGCACAGGGCGAGGTGGCGAGCATGCAAGTGTGTGAGGGTGAGCTAGGGCGCCACGCGGCCTGCAGCACCAGTGCACGGTCAGCCATGACGAGCTCCAGTTCCAGTTCGAAATCAATTGAGGAGCTCACAATACCACCACAAAAATACACTGAAACACCAAACTTCCTCCCTTTGTAACTCCGAATCTGTTCCATCTTGGCAAAAGCGGTAGTAACCAAAGTTGTAGAGCTACATGAGGTCTCCAACTTTTCTTATAGCGCCAAAGTTTGATTCGGTCTGGTTCAAGAGATACGAGGCTCCAAAGTGGGGTAGGCGAAACTTGAAAACTGAATTCAGTTTCAAGCCGACTGAAACTACATTTTTCTCCACTTCGTATCTCCTAAACTGAATGATGATTCGGCTAACCAATTGTTCCTGATGATAGAGCTATATGAGTACTCCAACATTGCTTATTGGAGTTTGCCCAAAATCAAAATGGTTTGCAAACTAAACTTTGCCGAAGGTGGGTACCATGAAACTGAAAACTGCAAGTTCAGTCTACACTTAGCAAAATTTCAGGGTTCCAAAAAAACAGCTCGGGATTCAAACTTTGACCCACTGTTTGGCTACCTTAGAGGCTAAACTAGGTTTTGGTCCTTAAACCAAAGTTGTTGTCCTTAACATGCACTACAACTTTCATTACAGGATCAAGGTTTGGATCCATCTATTTTGCAAGATAAAAAGCTCTAAACTAGGTTACCGGAAGTTAAACCGCAGTTAGGACTTAGCCAAATTTTCCAAGTGCCAAATCAGCCCCTATTCCTGACTTGTGGGCCCTTTTTGAGCATGTTCCACACATTTTCGTGACATGACTATTGAACAATGTTTGTTCCTTATAAAATTTACTATAACTTTGTTTAAGGGTGCAGCTATAGGAAAACACTTTTAGCTACCCTTTTAAAACAGTCAAGCAACTGTGCTCTCAAGGTCAAACATGGTCAAATTAAGGTCAACTATCACTTAGAGACTTAATTAGTCAACATGGTCAACATGAACATTGCTCCATTAAGTTTCCTAAGCCTAGTTAAGGTATTGTAGAGGCTAAACATACACACCATGCATAGGTTGCACAAAAATGTAGGCCTCACATGCACCGAAACATAGAAATCAAGTGAAATGCTATAGTTGTTTGATCACCATGTTTCAATTGTTTCATGTGTTTGTTTCAAGGTATATTCTACACATGTTTCACTAGGTTGTTCCACATGTGTCCTAGATGTGTTGCACATGTTGTATTTGTATGTTGCATAAACACTTGTTCACATGGAATGTAAGGCATGTTTCCTTGTTTCAGAAGCATGTTTCAGTTATAATCCAAACAAGCATATAACTTATCATTTCATGTGACTTTTTGATTCCAAACTCCATGAAACTTTTCCAGGGGTCACTATAGATAGTTATTGATGTGAGACATGTGAAGATACTTTGATAACAACACCTAAACATATATCTTTAGAATGACCTATATGTAAAGCAAAGGAGTAACATCCAAGTTTACATTAGGCTCTTCTTCGTAGGTTGATCTTGACATTGTCATCTCCACTAATCTATCGTGTTTGAGCTTAAACCCACTACTTAATTGGTGATAAACACCTGGGGTGTTACAGCCCTCCCCCCTTAAAAGAATCGCGTCCCGAGATTCGGAATGGAAGATATTTTAAGGAAGAGAGACACGTTATCTAGTTCCCAACATCTGCTATAGCATTCAGCTATAAAGCTTCAACATCGGCGAACAATTTGGTCAAAGGCACTTTCTGATACTTACTCTTTATGGTAAAATTTGTCTGAAGAATTTCCTTCATTGACTTCCATGAAGCATTATTACTTTGGGAGGAATCCAAGATAGCACGTACTGTATTCTCAGTGTACGGAGATCATTTGGTCCATGAGTGAACCACTCACAAGTATCCGACTCTCTAATGAGCACAACATAGGCCATATGAACTTGACACTAGACCAAAATATTCAGAAGTATACTCGTTGAAATGGTTCTATGTTCACACTGTTTTGAAAAGCAGTTCTCTACCAAAATGGCTTGAGTACAACCTTCCAAAAGGGTGAGGTCATAAACGACAAACATTCTCTGAGGTTATATGGTACTAACTAACCAATAGACAAGGTCTATTCTGGTCATAATGGTTCAATCCTTCAGATATCAACTAATGGAACACTACTTAAGGTTTCATGTGTGCAGTTCTCTTTCTTTGATGACAACACTGTATTATCTGAGTCGGTTGAGGGATTAGTGAATGTGATAGCTGACTCTATCGGCTTCGTATTTCTGCCAAATGTTACCTAAGAAGATTCTTTTATCCAAAGGCAACAGTTATCTGGGTGGAATCAGATGCAAGCTCTTGGTAAAAACATGCATAAGGTACCAAAGTATGTCATCATTGGAAAATAATTCCCAAAGAAAGACATAGCGAGGCCTTAAGGACAACAAAAGTTGTAATATTTACTAAACTGCGGGGAGTAGTCTACCACCAAGCGATTGAGTAAAATTTTCCTTAATGATTTAGTTGTACTGTAAGTTGAGTTGACTTGCAGCGTAGCAACTTTATCAGGCCAACTTTCACCTTGAGGCTTCCTTTTTAGGATCAAACAGCAGCTCTAAGATAGGAAATCTGTTGGTGGACACTTCTCAAATTGCTTTCAATATTCCTCAACACTTTGTCCAATAAAGTTATGGACAAACCGTTTGTGGCGCCTAAGGGCACAAGGATGTTGATCGAAACTAGGGCATGCTTTCTCTAATTCTTCACCGCAGCTGATTGAACATCTTGCACTATCTGTGTGATTGTCCAAGACGAAATTGACTTGATCACAATGGCTCTAGAAGATAGAATATCACTCAAGTTATTGGCTAGTTGATTTACTTCTTGTTGGTTATTGCTCTATAAGACATAGCCTTCGTAGCTACCAAAGAGTCGTTACCTAGCTTAAGATTAACCTTCCTATTGGTAACCAATCAGTTGTCTCTCAACACTAAAAAGTTCCAAATCTTCACTCTTGACCACAACAACTGTGGTTGATGCAGAACAAATGGTTGCTATCGAAGTTAGCAAATAAGGAGTCACACCAGAGATGGTTGATTTCGACGGTATGGCCATTATGCATACAAAGGTTAAAACTTGCATAATGTGACGATCGAGTCTTATCCAACGGATGACTTGTCCAACAGTAAGTGTGGTGTGTCATTTTTATCCAATAGAGATGAGAAACATTGCTCCCTAGACGACGTTCGTCAATACTGGGACAACTAAGTAGAGTCACTTGTCTACCACCTATTGCAGTCTGTTTAATGTTTATGGTCGGTGCCCTGTTCTTCAAAGGTTATCCTCTTAGCAACTTCAGAAGGAAACTCCACTACTTTCGGTCTAAGATATGGATCTTATGATAAGATATGGGGAGATAACCAAGGAAGAGTTCACCTGAGAATAACACGTTGATGTTGTTCCGCAATGGATCATGACTAGAAACCACGATACCAGCGCGTGCCGAGCAGCACAACCTTGTGTCGGCCGCCCACAGGAGGCTCTCGGTTTCGTCACGGCACCGTTAGTTGCTACTCATAACACCATTACCGATCACACCACCAAGGTGAAATTTCAAGTGACGCAATTTGGGTGGTAAAAACAAGCATAATACAAGGGGGGATAGCAAGCAAAGGTAGTCACAAGGTTTAGAATCAACAAGGAAGCTATCCATAGATCAAAACACCTCACAAGAGAACATAGCTCAATTGCCGAAAGCGACTAAGCACGAGATTTTTTTTGCTTAATTCCCCGTACGATTTGCGTCGACCAAGGAAACCACTAGACAATTAGTTAACATGAGACCCGACCATGTTGGGCAGGATCAAGGGATCAAGGCTGATAAACATTCCGAGACATGGGAAGGTTGAGGATGGATTAAGCAAACTTCAAGGGCGAAAACCAATATGTAGTCAGAGATTGAGTTGATAAGGTAGATGCACGAATTTGCAAGCACACGATTTGGAAGCCATAGCAGAGAGACGTTGCGTCACACTAACTAACCTTTGGGAGAGGAATCCGGAAGGTCCAACATGGATTTGGTTAAGGGTCTTACAACTTGGCATCGAACAACTATGGCCAAAAGGAAGAGTTGGAGAGAATCTATCTTGGTTGGTAGATCAAACAAAGGTATTCATGTGCGGGTGTAGGACAACCATGGTATACGCGAATATTTAAGGGTCCAGGCTCAGGCTTAGATATCAAGCAAAGGCATGTTGCACAAACACTCAAAGCAAGCACCCACGACTATAAGCTTAGGCTCCTAAGGGAAAGAACCTAATTGAAGATAACAACCATATAAATACATAACATGAACGTTGCTCTAGGATAAAGCTATTCGACACTCGTATGCTCACCGAGGACAAACGAGGTGACAACTAGGGTACTACCTAGATAGCAATCATACATGCCACATCACCGTCAAGCAGACACTTGAGAAAATTCAAACAATGAGCTTGAGCAATCAATACAAGGTACAAGACTCACCCAAAATATGCATTTATTTCAAGCACGAACTAACTACAAGTTAAAACAAACGCTATCTACGGTAGCCAACTTAGCATGGGCACATAACATGGACAGCAACATAGCAGTTACTTGTTTCGACAATAGCTGAGGTTGAAGACATCCCACAAAGGCGACCCTAGACTTTCTAGAAAGCTTAGGAAGATGACTACACTTTAGTTATTCATACCAAAAGCAAATTCATAGATGAACATGACCAAAAATGCTAATGTTTCAGATCTGTACCAATATGGACAGAAAACTGACAAGAGCTTCAAAAACGCATAACTGGAGTTCTAAAGACACAACAAGGCTGAGCCTTAACTTGATGTAAAGCTTATTAAGTTTTCCATAAATTTCTTATTATCATATTAAGATGATTCCACAGCTAACAAGGCCAAACAAGATAAAGAAGACATCTCTGCCTAGATTTGGACAGATTCTGTCATTCCACTTTACAAGCTCATAAGTAGAGATTTAGACCACCAAAATTAGTGCTATAGGACATTTTGGAAAGCTTAGAAAAAGTACTACACTTCTTCTATTATCTCCAAGACCTGATTCCTTATGCACATAGGTCAAATAAACCAAACATTCAGATCTATTCAAAGCACAAACAAAACCTGACAGCAAACTTCTAAAGGTCATAACTCCCAAACCATAAGGCCTAGGGTCATAAAATTTTAGGACAAGGCAAACAAGTAAGTTAGCTATAACTTTGGTATTCTCCATAACTACAGAAAACACCATTATGACCATGAAAGCATCACTACAACAGAAAACGTTCTAGCAGCCAACATTCGACAAGCAAAACTAAGCTTGCCTTTGTTCTACTTAACAAGAGAGCACACAAACATGTTATTCTAGTAGCTCTAAACATTATTACCTTAGATCAACCAATTTAATTCATTAATAAGAATCACAATTACTTAGGTGAGGTCTAAAGCATTTGCAACCGCTTAACAACATATCCACCAATTGGCTAAACTAGAGGGCATCTATAGGTTCAAGCAGGTAACCACACTTATTTCTAGCAAAGCTAAGCACACACTTTTCTCAAACAACATGGAGTAAGGCATTCTTGTTTAGCTTCACATAAGAAAGATAGTGTACCACATGTCACACCCGGTTTTCTAAAGAACAAAACCAGGCTAATCATATGTGTGCCCAGGAAGTCCACACATATGCCAGAATGAAAAAGTATCAGAAACAATGTTATTATATAACGTATACATAGCTACATTAACACTTACATCAGAGTATCGCGGAACGGTGACTAAACTTCAGGCTCCATTCTTCTCAGGGACGGCTGACTGGGGGTAACATATGCCTAGCACTTCTACTAGTCTTCTGGAAACTCTACTACACCTTTGTCCTTCTTCCGAGTAGCATCTTACTACACATTGGAGTGTGGGGGAAATAGCAAGAGTGAGTCCATGTCGAACTCAACAAGTATAACACAGGGTTCATGAGGCTCAAAAAGGTTTGACACAGGTTTACTGCGATAGCTTTTAGTGAGTCATCTTTTAGCAATTGAGTAGCAACAAGTTTACCATAATCCCAAATAACCTCATGATCATGTAAACGAGAATAATGTATAGCAAGAAATAATAATCATTAATGAGCATCAATATCATCAATATTAACATTATCACCGGTGTTCATCATTTATTCTGTAAGGGTCCAAGGCCGCTCGTGACCGTGAGCACGGCTGTTATAACAGTTTTACACTCTGCAGAGGTTGTACACTTTCACTGTGAGTCGTGATTTACCCTTTCGCCCGAGGTGATCAGCCTCTTGACCCACTACCAAGGAAGGTTGGCAGGGTTCACTATGAAGTCTTTCAAAGGTTCGTCTAACAAGTTAGGGCCGCTAGGTTTCTGTGGCCTGCAAATGTAGAGCCCCCCTTCCGTATGGCACAATGACACGCAGCCTATACTCATAAGGACAGGAGCCGCACTACACCCAACCCGGAACACAACCCCTCTTGCGCCTTAAAGGTAACCACTAACAAGCTAGAAAAGGTCCTCTTATATGACTAAAGCCAGAGCCATGTAGCCCTCACAGCTGTACTGTAAGTCCCGGATGTTCGCTTACAGATAAGTCCTTAAGGAGAGAAACTAAAGCACCATAAAAACAACCCAATGCTCTAGCCCTCTTGAGTCATGTTGCTATAAAGCATCTTTTAAACGTTTATTGCATATACCATTAGTCAAGTTACAGATCATGGTTATTTATCTTGAGCACTAGCATAAATACTACCCAATGCAATGTTCCACCGGTGTCAAGGTACAAGATACAAAAGCTAGGATATCCTTAAGGGTAACAAGGTAGACACATGCACATGAATTAAGTGTATTAAAGGTGAATAGGAAACAAGGATGATCCCATGCTATACTTGCCTTTTACTCTTGCCCACATTTTCCTCATACTTTGCTTCTGGTCATCACCTTCTGATCTTTAGTGCTCACAGAGGGTTTTTCATTCTACTTGTAGCAAACATCACACATAGGAAAACATGCAAGAAGCAAACATAGAAAACTAAGAACAATACACCACACAAGTTAAAACGACGTACTACAAGAGAGCTAGTTACTATGGTCATGAGAACACAAGAAACGCCGAGAACGGAGCTACGATTAAAAAGAAACGACAACCGAGAGTTTATATTAGAAAACCCTACATGCTTGATTTATTTTAATAATCATGTGAGGTAAGTAATTTAGATCAGAGAAGTTATATATTTCGGTTTGAAAACACGGGTCAAAACTAGTTATATTTTATTTATTACAAATAGTTCAACATTATATTTATACCGATAACATTAATTTACAAATGCAAATTGACATGTGAGAGCATCTAATCGAATTGTATATGACATGTTGTTAAACTAAGCAAATTATAATTTATAAACATGTTTACGTTGCTATTAATTGGAAAACTAATTGCATATAGATTAATATATTATTTGAACGCATAAATTAAAACATGCTAAACAATAATACTATCGAGAGTTTTTATATTATAAAGGAAACAACTACGAGCTTGATTTATTTTAATTAAGAAAAACTTTGCGAATAGTATTAATTCAGATTAATCAAACATATTTAGTTTTTATAGCTAATCATGTTATATCTTATAAATATTATCACATATATGAAACTTGTTTGAACTAAGCAACTTATAATTTAGAAACATATTTTTGTTAGCATTTACTCATGAAAGATCAATTCTGTCCTATGTTCCTTTTACTTTTAAAAAAAACAACTAGTTTGCCTTAACATTAAACAATTCAATATTTAAATTATTTACAAAAGCTATAAACACACGACATGATGAATGTCATTCTAACACGTAGGTCGTATCCGCACAAAGTTAACCCAAAAGAAACAAACTAAAACGGATAATACACTATGAATCGGTGGTA
This sequence comes from Saccharum spontaneum, assembly GCA_022457205.1. NCBI lineage: Eukaryota > Viridiplantae > Streptophyta > Magnoliopsida > Poales > Poaceae > Saccharum > Saccharum spontaneum. The sequence continues at coordinate 33,243,049 of CM039616.1, read as the reverse complement.
TAAGATTTAACTACTTAAACTGTAGATATATAATTATACCGATATGGTGAAGACATTAGCTCGTGAGAAAGTAAAGCTAACAGATGCATGTCAGATTGTAAACTCCAAAAGACACGAAGAACAATGAATGGTTTACAGGGAAAGAGGGACCTAAAATGCAAGGTGATAGCAACTCACATGCAACGGTGATTTTAGTTGGAGTTCTGTGCTGATCAGACGTGGCACCTGTGGATTTGATCGATCTTACAAGCATGAAGAAGATAGGAACGCAGAGTCTTTGCTGTCTGAACTTCATGGCTAAATGACACTGCTGTTCTTTTCTTGTTCATGTCTTCACGGCTGGCGGGTGGGGGTTCTGAGGCCTCCGGCCTTGGCTGGCACTGGCCGGCTTGGCCGCAGCAGCACAGTGCCACGCGCGCGTGCATCCAGGTAGGGCAGCGGCGGTTACTCGAGCTCGTCGGCTCGTGGCTCAGAGCGGGTCAGCCGAGCGCGGGGTGCAGCGAAGTGGCGCAGGGTCAGCTCCGCATCAGAGGCTACCCGCACGGGGAAACAGAGGACGCGCGGACCGAGGACGCTGTATAAAGGTTGGCCGGAAACCACGAAGAAACTGGCGTCCATGGTGGAGTTCACCGGAAAAGAGAGATAAATTAGAAACACGATCAACGCACGATGGATTCGAGGAAAGTCATACATAACGGCGTAGAGAAGATCGAGATGAACCTCGGGGTGGAAGCGGAATTCGCTGGAGATGAGAAACGTGGCCGGAAAAGCTCGCCGAACCTTCGTCGGAAGTTCGCCGGAACGCAAGCTGTAGATGCAGAACTTCGGCGAGAGGTGGAGGGAGCTACGAGCGGCGGCTCGCGATACGAGCTCAGCGGCGGCGGACAACAACAGCGGCGGCGAACGGCAACAGCGGCGGCGGGCGGCGACAGCGGCGGCGGCGGCAACAGCGGCGGCGGGCGGCGACAGCGGCGGCGAACGGCAACAGCGGCGGCGGCGGCAATAGCGGCGGCGGCGGCAATAGCGGCGGCGGCGGCAACAGCGGCGGCGACAACGGCGGCGGCGGAAACAGCGGCGGCGGCGACACGATAAGAAGGGAGAAAATTCTAATTTACTACCCGAGAGATTTCCCAAACTAGGGGCTCCTCCACGGTAGTTTTTGGTGTGCTTTGCCCATGGGGTAGGTGCGTATATATTGGGAGAAAAACTCTCCACCTCCATGTCAACTAGCGATATGGTGCTAATTGACGTTGCACCCTCCATCTTTACTAATAGGCCTAATTAATTATTAAAGCCCATTAGTAAATAAATGAATGGGCATTTAGGATTATTGCACACAGGCTTTGGTGGAAAATGAGGTATTTATTATTTTCGGAATTAATTAATTTCATGGATAAAATAATTCCAGAAAAGTCCAGAATTATTATTTAAGCCATGAAAAATACTCCGAAAGATCCGAAAATTCATGGAAATTTTCCAGAGACATTATGGAACATGAGGAATCCAAATAAAATATTTGGAGCTCACTGAAAAGTAATTTTGGAGCATCTAAAAATTAGATTATGCTCACAGACAAGTGGAAACAAGCTACAGAAAAAGTCGGAAAAATTCTCGAGAAGTTTGTAGAGATTGATTGATGGACGAGAAACTGAAAGGAATAATTTACGTTATAAAGAAAAGATTTTAGAAAACTTCCAACGAGAACTTAAGATGAGAAACAAGGAATATTGATTGCGGAAAAAGATAAAGACGTGCTGGAGAAGAAAGATATTATTTTTTTTATAACTAATTGATGCTATCATAAACTAAACTTAGGAAATTTTATCCGAATATTAAAACATTTATTTTAATTAGTGTTTTCTATGCACAACCCAAAATCAAAAATTTTGGGGTGTGACACCACATCACTCACAAGTTACTTACTATAGAACAAGGGTGAGAGGAGTATAGTTATGTATTAAGGAACAACATGATGATGCATGCTTCATCCTATTCGTCCTCACAAGATTGCCAACCTAAGGTGGCGATCACGTTCTATGTCGGTGGCATAACACGCACTCGCTCGATATATAGCTAGTCGTCAGCTACATTCGACTTATGCATTCGTGGTTAGCGTACCTACAGAAAGGTTTCATTGCAGCCCAACATTTCCCAAATATAGCACACAATGAAACAGGAAGGTGAAATTCTAAGCACTCCCATATACATATACCCCTGTATACGTACATGTAGCACCAAAACTACCTGAATCATCAATCACCCACAATTAAGTACCTTCATATATACATGTGTGTAACATGTAAATAATCCAGTAACCAAAACTAGCTCTCCCCTAGACCGCAGGTTGTACGGTCATGCTCTCACAACTCACACTTACCTGAGAGTAGGTGCGATGTTGCATAAAAGTAAACTAACGACATATATGGCTATTTCATATATGAAGGCTACCTCTAATCTAACACACCGGGTAGCATAGTGTGAGAGAGTCATCACACATACATACCTTGGCCTGGGCGTAGATGCAAAATTAAAAAACCCCAAGTTAGTACTTATATAAGCCACCTAATAATCCTTATATGGGCATAAGGAAATTGACCACTGGCATACTTAGGTTTAAAATTTAGATTTCACAAACCTATATATAACTATAAGTTGATAAAACTGGTTTTAGAAAACAAAACCTTTGTTTTAAATACACATATGAAGAGTTTAATGTTGAATCTTGCTCCAATACCAGCTGTAACAGAACCGTCCAAATTATAAGAGCATAAGTACAAAAACAATCACCGAAGTGATCAAATTCTCGCACTTGAGGCCATATAACTCCGGTAGTCCAATGAAATCACGAGGAATTTCAAACCAACCAACATACAAGCCAAGATCGTAGTGATTCAACATAACAAGTCACATGTCACAACCATTTCACAAGTAATTCAATATACATCGGAGTTCAACGTAGTTATTACAACTTAAGTTCAAAAGTAGCGAAAGCAAAGTAATTTGAAACTAACAACACCTTTATTTCAAATATATGCCAGTACTAAGGTCGACTTCCAACAAAAGCATTAGAGAGAAGATAACTCAGAAGGATCATGCCCGTGATCACACTCCGCCTCTAAGGCAGGAGCCAACCAACTCTTGTAGTCGTCAAGATACAGCACAACCTGCAACAAGTGAGGATAAAACCCTGAGTACAACAATGTACTCAGCTAGACTTACCCGTCAAAAACTAGAAATAAGGTGACACCAAGGATCATGCAAGGCTGATATTAAGTGGGCTAGCTTAACAACATTTTGCATAAAAGCTTATTACGAATAAGTAATCATTAATGCTTAAGCATCAAGTTAATTATTATTAACCTGTCCTCTATATTAGAACCTGTACTAGAGCACTCACTTTATTAGGAGCAAACAATATTAACCATAGCAGATATAAATTGAGGCAACCTTTCCATCGTTATCCAATTAACCATCCGTTCAATTTAATGGAATCTACGTTGCCGCTGCTCAAGTCAAGTGCTCACTAACCGGGAGCGACGGTGATTCGAATCGAATTCCTATCCAGCTGGAGGGGTATTTCTAACACTCACCGAGTCACGCCTGGCGAGGGCTGCTCAGGTCACCTTTCGTACAGTTTAGGAATCGCGGGTCCAAATGATGTCGCGTCCCCAAGGGCGACACTCTGCCAGGTGATAGGGACTCTAACCCACCCCTTGGTCTCACGCCAATGTCCCCAAGCACATCCTTTCTCTCCTCCAAGATGCAACCTACCATTCGATTCCTAGCCTGAACCATACTACTCAACTTCGCGGTCGGAACGACTTATCCGGCCAACTAAGTGTTAGACTGCGTTCAACATGACTCAAGGACGTACAGCGAATCGGTCCTTAAATCACTCAGATAGGGATAGATCCACACCCAAGACCTCCATGCCTTGTTGCTTCACTATCGTCATCCCGCCCGGTCTCAATTCCTTTTATTAACACATGGTTCCATTTTACGATAGCAAATATAGCCAACCGTGCCATATATGAATATCCCTACATCTAGCAGGTGACAGGAAATCACCTGACTTCTACCGCTTAAAGTAGGGCTAAGCATCTAGTCGATCCTAGTCTATGTAGGATTCAAGGATTCATATATCTGGACAAGGAATGATATAATGCAGCAAGAGTTTCCAACCAACTCCTATCACTTAATGCAACAATACTTATAACATATATAGAATTAATTGCTTTGAAGATAGGAGGCTTATAATGCTCCGGGGCTTGCCTAGGGTCTGACTCAAGTTAGAGTATGTCAGATGAAGTCACTTGGCGAGCAACCTCCAAGGTCCTTCTATCTTCGGGTTTGTATCCACCAAACACCGTCTTCGGGTTTGGCTCCAACGCCACATCCTTCACACGTTTCTGCTAGCGTACCTATATGAGATGCAACCATGCACATGTGTGAATGCATAGAAGTGCAATAAACAGAGTAATCAAACAAGCATACCAAAGTTCTCATCAACACCTAGAGCTAATTAACTTAATCCACATTAGCGCATAACATAGAAGATGGCAAGCACATCAAGCAAGACACAAGTCTCAAGATCACAGGGTACTAACCCAAGTACTTTCAAAGGTATGAGTCACACTTCAACACACTAGCATGGCAAAGTTAATCAAAGCACTACAACTAAAATTTGTCACTTTCTGGACATACATACAGTAGCTAAGTAAATCAATCATAACTGGAGATCCCTAAATCCAAATGACTTGCAAGAAGATATTCTGGAAAGCTTATGAAATTATCTACATTTCATCTATAATCATCACAGCATGATTCCAAAGTATCACATGTCGAATTTACACAAACACAGAAACTGGTCTAGCAAGACAGAGAGCAAGCAATTCTGTAACCCAACTTTAAATAGCTATAACTCCTAAACCACATGGCCAAATGCCACCAAATTTTAACAGCAGCTAGATACATAAATTATCTACAACTTTTGTATAAATAAGTTTTACAACAAAGCACATTATCATGAAGAACTTTGCTAAGTTTCTAGATCTGTCCAGAAACCTCGTTTGCGAGGAATAATTATTAACTTATGTTGCAAACATATAATTGGATAAAACCAACTTTAATAACATGTCACACATGACTAATGAACACCAGAAAACATAGTGTCTATTCCTAAATAAATTCTTTTAATGCATTTTCTTAATTTAATTAGATAATTAGGTGGAATTATGAACACCTATCAAAATTGCACAATAAATTCTACCAAAATTACAGTGGCCTACATATGCTCTCAATAGTCTACTATCCAAATTTCAAGACATTTGGAGATATATATCAACCTCTATGAAAAAGACAAATGGATATTGCAATAAATCATGTGAGATCAAGATACACTAATAACTCACTCATATAGCAACTAAAATTCATAAAATTATTACCCCACCTCAAACATGACATGAGTAACATGCCACAAAAATTTCACTTCATTTCGAGCTCTAAATTTACAGTTATGAAAAAGACAAATGCGACTAGCATTGAAAACCTAATCTGGAAAAATCTATTTTTACAGCAAAAACATTAAACTGAAACATGCCATATTATAGATCTATTGCATAGAAAATTTCACAAGGATTCCAAAAAGTCCTCATTTGCTAATTTACCATTTTTCTATGAATTACTATGAATTTTCAAAGTTTCCGCCTTTTTCCTACAAAAGAAAAATATAAAACCGAAAAAGAAAAGCACTTTTTCCTCGAGGTCCCTGTATTTTCCACAAATAAAGATCCCAGCAAACAAGTCCCTGCAGGCACTATTCACATGAGTCATGTATTTCGCAACTGGACCCAGAGAAGAGTTTCTAATTCGTTTTCGCCCTCCTTCTTCAACCTTACGAGCACAGAAACAGGGGACGGACGGCTTCGGCAGGCAAGGGCATGACGGTGGCGAAGCCATGGCCGGCTCCCAGGGTGGGATCCCCACGGCCCCGAGGCAGGCCGCGGCATAGCTGTAGGCGAGGCGAGACTGCCTGGCATGAGCACTGGTGACAGGCTGGGGAGCATCGGCGACGATGGCTGCGGCAGTGGCGCTGTGGGCGCGGCGGCCGGCAAAGAAGGACCGCGCAGCACAGGGCAGGGCGCAAGAGGTGGAGCAGGAGGTCGCAGCACCACGTAGGGGAGGAGAAGAGCAGTGCCAGCAATAGCAGTGGTGGAGCTCCTGCTCGACTAAAAGCGAACAGAGAGGGATGGAGAGGGAGCGAGTGAGAGAGACCGAAGGAGGAGGCTCGGGTTCTTTTCCTTTTGTCGAGCATGGGGGCAAGGTGGCGAGCATGCAAGTGTGTGAGGGTGAGCTAGGGCACCACGCGGCCTGCAGCACCAGTGCACGGTCAGCTATGACGAGCTCCAGTTCTAGTTCGAAATCAACTGAGGAGCTCACAATACCACCACAAAAATACACTAAAACACCAAACTTCCTCCCTTTATAACTCCGAATCTGTTCCATCTTGGCAAAAGCGGTAGTAACCAAAGTTGTAGAGATACATGAGGTCTCCAACTTTTCTTATAGCGCCAAAGTTTGATTCGCCCTGGTTCAAGAGATACGAGGCTCCAAAGTGGGGTAGGCGAAACTTGAAAACTGAATTCAGTTTCAAGCCGACTGAAACTACATTTTTCTCCACTTCGTATCTCCTAAACTAAATGATGATTCGGCTAACCAATTGTTCCTGATGATAGAGCTATAAGAGTACTCCAACATTGCTTATTGGAGTTTGCCCAAAATCAAAATGGTTTGCAAACTAAACTTTGCCGAAGGTGGGTACCATGAAACTGAAAACTGCAAGTTCAGTCTACACTTAGCAAAATTTCAGGGTTCCAAAAAAACAGCTCGGGATTCAAACTTTGACCCACTGTTTGGCTACCTTAGAGGCTAAACTAGGTTTTGATCCTTAAACAAAAGTTGTTGTCCTTAACATGCACTACAACTTTCATTACAGGATCAAGGTTTGGATCCATCTGTTTTGCAAGATAAAAAGCTCTAAACTAGGTTACCCGAAGTTAAACCGCAGTTAGGACTTAGCCAAATTTTCCAAGTGCCAAATCAGCCCCTATTCCTGACTTGTGGGCCCTTTTTGAGCATGTTCCACACATTTTCGTGACTTGACTATTAAACAAAGTTTGTTCCTTATAAAATTTACTATAACTTTGTTTAAGGGTGCAGCTATAGGAAAACACTTTTAGCTACCCTTTTAAAACAGTCAAGCAACTGTGCTCTCAAGGTCAAACATGGTCAAATTAAGGTCAACTATCACTTAGAGACTTAATTAGTCAACATGGTCAACATGAACATTGCTCCATTAAGTTTCCTAAGCCTAGTTAAGGTATTGTAGAGGCTAAACATACACACCATGCATAGGTTGCACAAAAGTGTAGGCCTCACATGCACCGAAACATAGAAATCAAGTGAAATGCTATAGTTGTTTCATCACCATGTTTCAATTGTTTCATGTGTTTGTTTCAAGGTATATTCTACACATGTTTCACTAGGTTGTTCCACATGTGTCCTAGATGTGTTGCACATGTTGTATTTGTATGTTGCATAAACACTAGTTCACATGGAATGTAAGGCATGTTTCCTTGTTTCAGAAGCATGTTTCAGTTATAATCCAAACAAGCATATAACTTATCATTTCATGTGAACTTTTGATTCCAAACTCCATGAAACTTTTCCAGGGGTCACTATAGATAGTTATTGATGTGAGACATGTGAAGATACTTTGATAACAACACCTAAACATATATCTTTAGAATGACCTATATGTAAAGCAAAGGAGTAACATCCAAGTTTAAATTAGGTTGTTCTTCGTAGGTTGACCTTGACATTGTCATCTCCACTAATCTATCGTGTTTGAGCTTAAACCCACTACTTAATTGGTGATAAACACCTGGGGTATTATAGTATAATTTGATTTATAGAACACCAATGGCTGCTTTAACAAGGCACGATGTACATTCCACCTGAAAGGGCATTCCTACAAAGATAAGGAATCATTTCTGAACTTTTCTCAACACTTCATCCAATGGAGTTCTGAACAGAACCGGTTGGGGCACCTAAGGGCACAAGGATGCTGATCGAGACTAGGGTATGCTTTCTCTAATTCTTCACCTAGCTGATACAACACCTGACACTATCTATGTGATTGTCCAACATGGAATTGACTTGATCACCATGGCTCTGGAAGAGAGAGTATCACTCAAGTTGTTGGCTAGTTGATTAACTTCTTGTTGGTTATTGCTCTGTAAGACATAGCCTTCGTAGCTACCAAGGAGTCATTATCTAGCTAGAGATTATCCTTCCTATTGGTAACTAATTAGTTGTCTCCCAACACTAAAAAGTTTTAAATCTTCATTCTTAACAACAACAATTGTGGTTGATGCAGAATAGATGGTTGCCATTGAAGTCAGCAGATAAGGAGTCACACCAGAGATGATTGATCTCGATTGTATGGTCATTATGCATACAAAAGTTAAGATTTGCATAATGTGATGATCGATTCTTATCCAATAGGGATGAGATATTTTGCTCATTAAATGGTGGTTGTCACTTCTAGGATAGCCAAGTAGAGTCGCTTGTCTACCACCACATGCAGTCTGTTAATGTTTATGTCGGTGACCTGTTCTTCAAAGGTTATCCTCTTAGCAACTTCAGAAGGAAGCTCTACTGCTTTTGTTCTGAGATATAGATCTTCTAATAAGATATAGGGAGATAACCAAGGAACATTCCACAAGAAAACCCACATCGATGTAGTTCCATAATGGGCCATGAGTAGCAACCTCGATACCAGCGTGTGCCCAGTAGCACAACCATGTGTCGGCCGGTCACAAGGAGGCCCTAGGTTTTGTCGTGGCACCGTAGAATGCTAATCATAACACCATTACCAAACATATGCTCGATGAGAAAGTTCAAGTGGCATAAATTAGGTTGTCAGAACAAGCGTCATACAAGGAGGGACAATAAGCAAAGGTAGTCACAAGGTTTAGAATCAACAGGGAAGCTATCTGTAGACCAAAACACAGCACAAGAGAACATAGCTCAATTGCCTAAGGCGACTAAGCATGAGATTTTTGCTTAATTCCACGCACGCCTTGCATTCACCAAAGTGATGACTAGTTGAAAGATTACCATGAGATTGGTCATGTTGAAAAATAACATGAGATCAAGACTGGTAAACATCCCGAGACTTGGGAAGGTTGGGGATGGATTAAGCAAACTTCAAGGGTGAAAACTGATATGTCAATCAGAGATTAAGTCGATAAGGTAGATACATGAATTTGCAAGCAAACGATTTTGAGGTCACAACAAAGACATGTTGCGTCACACTAGCTAACCTTTGGGAGAGGTAACCGGGAGGTCCAACATGGATTTGGGTATGGTCTCCACAACTGGCAATATACAAACCCTAGTCAAAGGCTAGCGTTGATGAGAGTTACCTTGGTTGGTCAGTCGACAAGGGTCTTCCCCAAAGGGTACGGGCATCTATGGCATAAGCAACATATAATGAAACAAGCTTGGGCTTTTTTTTAGGTCAAGCAGATGCACAGACGCAAAAACATTCAAAAGCTAACAACCATGTCATAGGCTCAGGCTCCTAAGGGAAAGAACCTAAATGGAGACTACACCAAGAGATTGTTTTGCGTAACTCAAGTGTTGCTCTGAGATAAAGCTATTCAACACTCGTATGCTCACCGAGGACAAATGAGGTGACAACTATGGCACTAATTAGATAACAAGCATACATACAAACATCACAGACCACCATTTGAGATATTCAATCAAATTAACTTAAGCGACCATTATTAATCACCAGGCTCACCCATAACAAGCTTTATCTAAAGTAAGTACTACTACAAGTTGAGCCCAAAACAAACGCTAGCTAAGGTAGCCAACTTAGCATGGGCACAGAACCTGGACAGCAACACGGTGTTACTTGTTTCAACCATAACTAAGGTCGTAGACATCCCAAAAAGGTGATCCTAGACTTTCTAGAAAGCTTAGGAAGTTTTCCACACTTTTGTTATTCATAGCAAAAGCTAATTCACAGATTAACATGACCAAACATGCTAATGTTTCAGATTTGTACAATCATGGACAGAAAACTGACATGAACTTCATAAATGCGTAATTGGAGTTCTAGGGACCCAACAAGGCTGATCCTTAACTTGATGTAAAGCTTATTAAGTTTTCTATAACTCTCTTATTATCATATTAATATGATTCTATAGCTAACAAGGCCAAACATGACAAAGAAGACACCTCTACCCAAATTTGGACAGATTCTGTCACTCCGTTTTGCAAGCTCATAACTAGAGATTTAGACCACCAACATTAGTGGTATAGGACATTTTGGAAAGATTGGAAAAAGTACTACACTTTCTCTATTATCTCCAAGACATGATTCCATATGCGCACAGGTCAAATAAACCAAACATTCAGATCTATTCAGAGCATAAGCAAAATCTGACAGCAAACTTCTAAAAGTCATAACTTCCAAACCATAAGACCTAGGGTCATACACGTTTAGGACAAGCTAGATAAGTAAGTTAGCTACAACTTTGGTATTCTCCATGACTACATAAAACACCATTATGACCACGAAAGTAGCACTACAACAGAAACTGTGCTAGCAGCCAATGTTCAGCAAGCAAAACAAAGCTTGCCTTTATTCTACTTAACAAGAGAGCACACAAACATGTTATTCTAGTAACTCTAAACATTGTTACCTTAGACCAACACTAATTTAATTCATTCATGAGAATCCACAATTATTTCTAGCAAGGCTAAGCACACACTTTTCTCAAGCATTTCCTATTCAAGCAACATGGAACAAGGCATTCTTGTTTTACTCCACACAAGGAAGATAGTGTACCACATCAATCACAAGTTACTTACTATAGAACAAGGGTGAGAGGAGCATAGTGATACATAATGCAACAATCATGATGATGCATGCTTCTTCCTATTCATCCTCACAAGATTGCCAACATACGGTGGCGATCACGTTCTATGTCGGTGGCATAACACGCAATCTCTCGATATATAGCTAGTCGTCAGCTACATTCGACTTACGCCTTCATAGTTAGCGTACCTACAAAAAATTTTCATTGCAGCCCAACAATTCCCCAAATATAGCACACAATGAAAGCAGGAAAGTAAAATTCTAAGTACTCCCATATACATATACCCCAGTATATATACATGTAGCACCAAAACTACAAGAATCATCAATCACCCACAATTAAGTACCTTCATATATACATGTGTGTAACATGTAAATAATCTAGTAACCAAAACTAACTCTCCCCTAGACCGACGAATGTTCGGTCATGCTCTCACAACTCACACTTACCTGAGCGTAGGTGCGATGTTGCATAAAAGTAAACTAGCGACATATATGGCTATCTCATATATGAAGGCTACCTCCAATCTGACACACTAGGTAGCATAGTGTGGGAGAGTCATCACACATACATACCTTGGCCTGGGCGTAGATGCATAAATTAAAACCCCCAAGTTAGTACTTATATAAGCCACCTAATAATCCTTATATGGACATAAGAAAATTGACCACTGGCATACTTAGGTTTAAAATTCAGATTTGACAAACCTATATATATAGCTATAAGTTGATAAAACTGATTTTATAAAACAAAACCTTTATTTTAAATACACATACGATAAGTTTAATGTTGAATCTTGCTCCGATACCAGCTGTCACGAAACCGTCCAAATTATAAGAGCACAAGTACAAAAATAATCACACTTGAGCCCATATAACTCCGGTAGTCCAATGAAGTCACGAGAGATTTCAAACCAACCAACCAACATACAAGTCAAGATCATAGTGATTCAACATAACAAGTCTCATGTTACATCCATTTCACAAGTAATTCAATATACAACAGAGTTCAACATAGTTATTACAACTTCAGTTGAAAAGTAGCGGAAGCAAAGTAATTTGAAACTAACAGTACTCTTATTTCAAATACATGCCAGTACCAAGGTCTACTTCCAACAAAAGCATTAGAGACAAGATAACTCAGAAGGATCATGCCCGTGATCACACTCCACCACTACGGCAGGAGTCATCCAATTCTTGCAGTAGCCATGATACATCATAACCTGCAACAAGTGGGAATAAAACCCTGAGTACGAGAATGTACTCAGCTAGACTTACCCGTCAAAAACTAGAAATAAAGTGACACCAAGGAGTATGCAAGGCTTTATATAAGTGGGGCTAGCTTGACACATTTGCATAAAAGCTTAAGTACAGATAAGTAATCATTGTTGCTTTAAACATCCAGTTAATCATTATTAACCTGTCATCTAGATTAGCACCTGTACTATAGCATTCACTTTATTAGGAGCAAACAATATTAACCATAGCAGGTATAATAAGGCCGTCATCATCATCAATTCCGAACCATCATTATAATTAGTGTATCTATGCTGGAGATAACCAGTCAAGTTTCTCACTATCCGGGAGAGACGGCGACTCGAATCGATTCCAACTCAGCTGAGGGGGTATTCCTGACACTCACCCGGCAAACCCCGCTAAAGGCAGCTATAGATAACCTTTGGTACAACTCAGAGTGGGCCTGAACAGCGCCGCGTTCTCAGGGATACCAGTGACCAAGATGCTCAAGACTTTTAACTCACCTACCCATGGACCCCTGGCTCCCTTCCGAGGCGACTTTCACTTTTCGACTTCGCAGCCTGAGTTGAGCTACTCGGCTTCGCGGTTGGCAACCTCAGGCCGGCCAGCTAAATGTCAGGCATGTGTTCAAAATGACATAGAAGGCTCCAGGTATCGGTCCTTAATCGACACAGATGGGGATAGTTCCACACCCAAGACCTCCATGCCTTATTGCTTCACTATAGACATCCCGCCCGGTCTAAGTTTATTATTAACACTTGGTTCTTTTCCACGATAGCAAATATAGCCAACCGTGATCCAATACTTCCTATCTTGCAGGTGATAGGAGATCACCTGACATTACCGTTCTAATTAAGCAGGGCTAAGCATAGAGTCGATCCTGTCTACATAGGATTTCAGGATTCATATCTGGACAAGGAATGATATAATGCAGCAAGGGTTCCAATCAACTCCTACCACTTAATGCAACAATACATATATAACATATATAATTAATTACTTTAAAAGTAGGAGGCTTATAATGCTCCAGGGCTTGCCTGGGATCTGACACAAGTCAGTGGTTGTCAGATGACACTAGCTTGGTGAGCACCTCCCATTCTCTCACTTGTCCAACCCTTCCGTCTTTGAGATAGGTCCACCAAACACCATCTTCGGGTTAGGCTCCACATCTCGTCCTTCACGTGGTGCATCTAGCGTACCTAGATGAGATGCAAGATGCAAGTGTGTGAATACATGGAAATGCAATGGATGATGCATCACACACAATTCAAGGTAAGTACAAGGTTACACTAAATACACATAAGCACTTCACATTGCTTAATTAAACATCACATAACCTATCATGCTAAGATAGCAAGCAAAGCAATACCAAACATGACACAACATTTACAAAGTCTCAGGTGTACTAACTTCATCACTAAGGACATGAATCACACTTAGCAACAAGCAAGCAAAGTAACCAAGCATCCATATATTTTCAGCAATTCTGGACATACATGCAGTAGCTGAGTAAATCAATCATATCTAGAGTTCTAAAAATCCAAATAACTTGAAAGAAGACATTCTGGAAAGCTTATAAAATTATCTACATTTCATATAATATAATCACAACATGATTCATAAGTCAAATAAGTCAAAATTACAAAGTTCCAGAATCTGTTCCTGATAAACAGAGAGCAAGCAATTCTGTACCCTAACTTTAAACAGCTATAACTCATAAACCACATTGCTAAATGCCACCAAATTTTAACAGAAGCTAGATACATAAATTATCTACAACTTTTGTATAAAAAAGTTTTACAACAAAGCAAATTATCATGAAGAACTTTGCTAAGTTCCCAGATCTGTCCAGAAACCTCATTTGCAAGAAATAATTATTAACTTATGTTGCAAACAAATAATTGGACAAAACCTACTTTACCTACATGTCGCACATGACTAATGAACACTAGAAACATAGTGTCCATTACTAAATAAATTTTTTAATGCATTTTCTTAATTTATTTAGATAATTAGGTGGAATTATGAACACCTATCAAAATGCACAATAAATTCTACCAAAATTACAGTGGCCTACATATGCTCTCAATAGTCTACTATACAAATTTCAAGCCATTTGGATATGTATATCAACCTCTATGAAACAGAAAAATAGATATTGCAATAAATCATGTGAGAGCAAGATAAACTAATAACTCGCACATATAGCAACTAAAATTCATGAAATTATTACCACACATCAAACATGACATGAGTAGCATACCACAAAAATTTAACTTCATTTCGAGCTCTAAATTTGCAGTTATGAAAATAACAAATACAACTAGTATTGAAAACCTAGTTGCATAAATCTATTTTTACAGCTAAAGTATTAATCTAAAACATGACATATTATAGATCTACTGCATAGAGAATTTCACAAGGATTCCAAAAAGTCCTTATTTGCTATTTTACAAATTTTCTATGATTTACTATGCATTTTCAAAAATCAGCAAAAACTACCACAAATTAGTCCTTATGGCACTATTCATATGAGTCATAGGTTCTGCAGAAACCCCCCTGTATTTAGTCGAATTCAAGCTCGAGGTCCCTACGCGAAATCAACAGAGGAGCTCGTCGGAGCTCGCTGCTCCGGTCGGAGGAGGCCACGCCGGCAGCCAGGAAATGGCGGCGGAGCACCAAGGGCCTCTTGCGCACCCGCTGATGCCCTCGTCTTGCTCCTAGGCGGTCCGAGGTCAGCCGGCCACGGAGGCAGCAGAGGAGGACGTCGGGGTCACGATTTTAGATCGGCAGGGGGCTCGTCGGATCTTCTACAACATCTTATACCTGTGGATTCAAGTTCTTCAAGATCTTGCATATAGATCTCTCTAGTAATCAACATCTATTTTCAAGTTGTTCTTATTGTTCATATTGTCTTGAGGTTTGTGAATCATTTGAGTACTTTAATTCTAGTAGCGCTAGGATTAGAGGAGTTAGAGGGTGTAAGCGTGGTGCTTAGACTTGATAGCTCATGAATGTACCCTATATTCCGGATTTCAGTGGTAGTTCGCAAGGGTGACTCTTATAGCCTTTTTGATTCTTCTATAGCCCACTATCCCGTTTGTAGGACTAGTAGGATAATTTATTGGTAGGAGAATTCATACTCTGCTTATGACCTCCTATGACAATTTCCCCATCAAGAACACTATTAGCATTTCATACTTGAAGTAGAATTAGACAACCTTAGTGATCCCCTCTACCTTCAAAATTCTCAGTCCTTGATAGCTAATCAAGGATTAAAGCTTAAGACTTAAGAAGACCATACTCCGTTCCTTTGGGTTTGATATTAAAACTGGGTCATCCTGGTGAAGTGCTACATCGGTAGACGTTATCTGTATGCTTGCAGATAAAGTAGAGTGTGCATTAATTTATACCAACAAGCATTTCTGGCGCCGTTGTCGGGGAGCGGTGCTGAGTTCATCTTGAGTCAAGCTTAATCTTGTACTATACTTTTATCTTTTATCTTTTTACCCATGGATTTCTTAGAGCCATCCACTAGCTCCACATATTCCATTCCACTCAACCAGTATATCTACCCCACCATAGTAGACTTAGAGCTCCCAAAATCAGCTAAGCCTATTCTTTCTGAGATCTATGAGCTACAACCATGTTTGGTAGAAATGGTTAAGAGACAATCCTTTTCAGGCAAGGAAGATGAAAATCCTCACATTCACCTAAACGAGTTCGAACAGACCTGTGCATGCCTACACATTGCAGGCATGTCCGATGAAACCCTAAGATGGAAGCTTTTTCCTTTCTCTTTAGAAGGGAAAGCTAAAACCTGGTACGATCGAACCGCACCAAGTAAGGATGGGGATTGGGAAGCTTTATGTTCTAGCTTTTGCTTAGAATTCTTTCTAGTTTCTAAAATCATTTGCCTATGCTTAGAGATATTGTCCTTAACACAAGAAAGTGATGAGTCTCTAATTGCTGCTTGGGAGAGATTTGATACTCTTGTTCACTCTGGTCCATCTTTATCTATCCCAGACCCTCTTCTTCTTTAACATTTTTATATAGGCTTGAATAGAGAAACAACTACATTTCTTAACTTAGCTTCAAATGGTTCCTTTCTGCATACCCCAGCTACTAAAGCAAGGGAATTACTGCTCAACCTTTCACAAATTACTCCTACCTATAAAGCTAAGCCACCACAAGAACTTGTAGAAAAACAAATAGCTGAGCCTGAATCCTTTCCTAATCCATATCAACCTTCAGCTATAATTCTTGTTACAGGGGAGACCCCAGTTTCAGCGAATGTGTTTAAATTCAAGGATGAATATTTTTTTGAATTTGGAAATACCTCGAATTATCACCTTATAAGGAAGCCTTAGAAATCAAAACCTTATCTCGAAGAACTTTTGCAGTTTACTGAACACGCTTTCCTTACAAAGACTACAAAAAATCTAACTTCTGTACTAAGCCATGAATGGTTCGAAGAATCAGAGCTTTCTTCTGAAGTGATTTGCCAAGATTCACCTTCCACTTCCATTCAATGCCAAATTAATCTGGAACCTTTCGAAGCTCTTTATAATCCTGTTGTCGGTGTCAACATCATGTCTGCATCTTTTGCTCAAGATTTATTGAGTTACATGTCATTGACCCCAACAACAAAATTGTTAAAAAGCCCCTCAGGATATATTCTTCCTAGTTTGGGAATTTTATATGTCCTACCTATCATGGTAGATGGAATTCTAGTGCGTATGAGCTTTTATATTTATGACATCATTGAATTCGACCTCCTAATAGGTCAACCAATCCAAAGACTTCTTCTCGAAGGTCAAACAGGAAAATTAAATATTTGTCTTAGGAAAAATCTTCAAAGATCCATACCAATCATTCACTCCCTAAATACTGAGAGTGATCCATGTCCCGAGATAGATACTATGGAAGAAATTAAGGAAGCATCCCTTGAAACTTTAGAACAACCTAAGCTTGAAGAAGATGCTGAATTCTTCATAGAGGAAGAAGATCATCCTTCTGTTCTTGATCCTTTAGACTTCCTCGAAGAACCACCTAAACCTCCCATAGAGTTAAAACCCCTACCTGCTGGCCTTAGATATGCTTTCTTAAACAATGATCCGAAATCTCCCGTGATCATAAATGATAAACTTTCTCAAGAAGAGACATTTCGTATGATCACTGTCTTAAAAAAGCATAGATCAGCTTTTGGCTATTCACTCCAAGATCTTAAGGGAATCAGCCCTGCTCTTTGCACCCATCACATTCCTACTGATCCTAATGCTACACCTTCTAGAGAACCTCAACGAAGACTTAACAATACGATGAGAGAGGTAGTAAAGAAAGCGGTTTTGGAACTCTTGCACGCCGGGATTATTTATCTTATGCCACATAGTGAGTGGGTGAGCCCTGTTCAAGTTGTGCCTAAGAAGGGAGGCATGACTGTAGTTAAAAATGAGAAGAATGAGTTAATTCCACAAAGAACCATCACTGGTTGGAGAATGTGTATAGATTATAGGAAACTTAATAAGGCAACAAAGAAATATCATGTTCCGCTGCCTTTCATTAATGAAATGTTAGAACGTTTAGCAAATCACTCTTTCTTTTGTTTTCTTGATGGATACTCTAGATATCATCAGATTCCAATCCACCTAGATGATCAAAGCAAAACCACTTTTACATGTCCATACAAAACTTATGCTTACCGTAGAATGTCTTTTGGATTATTTAATGCACCTGCCTCTTTTCAAAGATGTATGATGTCTATATTTTCTGATATGATCGAAGAAATTATGGAAGTTTTCATGGATGATTTTTTTGTCTATGGAAAAACTTTTGATGATTGTCTTGAAAATTTAGACAAGGTTTTGCAAAGATGTGAAGAAAAGCACTTAGTCCTTAATTGGGAAAAATGTCATTTCATGGTTAGAGAGGGAATAGTACTGAGACACTTAATTTCTAAACGTGGAATTGAGGTAGATAAAGCTAAAATTGAAGTAATTAAACAACTACCTCCTCCTGTTAATGTCAAGGGGATTAGAAGTTTTCTAGGCCATGCTGGATTTTATCGTCGGTTTATTAAAAACTTTTCTTATATTGCAAGACCGCTTACAAATCTACTGGCTAAGGATGCACCCTTTGAATTTGATGATGCATGCTTGAAAGCTTTTGAAACTTTGAAACTCGCACTCTGTGGGGGTATAAACCCCTATACCCTTACGGCTAGATATAGGCAAGCCCAGACCAGATGGTCTGGCCCATTACATGACGACGCGTGATCCAGATCATCAAGATGGAGTCTCGCGCAAGGCATCAAACTAGACTTAGAGATCAAGCAAGGTCTTGGTCGGTTAGGTTAGGAATCCTTATCCGGCTCCATATGGCAATTATAACTAGCCAAGTGTTGGGGATTCAACTTCGTCACAAAAACACAACCCCAAACTCTAGAGTAGAAAAGACTGTGAAACTTTATAACAATATTTTGTTGTAGAAAATAAGGAAAGCGAAGACATTTTTCACATCACAAGGAAAAATCTAACTTCGCCAAGAAGTAAGAGACCAAAAAGCAAGATTCAAGCGAAGGCGAAGATTTGACTTCACGGTTATGAGAACTAACTTCGCTGACTAACGAAGTCAAAAGAAGAGCAGAAATCAGAAGACCAAAATTAGAGCGAAGACAGAAGTTTGACTTCGTCTAAAATTCTGAAGAGTTGAAGAGTCAACTAAAGTTTGAATGAAGATCAGGAAAACTAGAGACTGGAAATAGAAGAATGAATGCTTAGAAAGAGGAAATTACCACTTCGCCCTCATGATCAAGAAGGGTTGTAAATATTTAGGTCAGGGGTAAAATAGTCATTTTATGTAAAATACGAAGACTAGGGCCCTATAAATACCCCCTCTGACATGTATGGTATGATCATGAAATGAATACAACTTTGCACGCAATTTTGTCTTTGGATGAAATTTTTTTGATGATTGTGTGAATTGTGTTGTTCGACTTGAACTTTTCACCCAACATCTGGCGCCCACCGTTTGTGCGTGCATCAAAAGATCTTCACGACCACAAGAAATAAAATGGCAAGACCAAACAAGAAGACTGTCAATGAAGAAGCCGAAGAGGAACAACCACTCGACGAAGACAAAGGACTTACAAAAGAAGTTTCCCAAGGTGCAAACTCTTCAAGAACGGGCGAAGCTGAAGAACGAAGACTCAAAGAACTTGAAGAACAAGTTTTACGAAGGCAAAAAGAACTTGAAGAATGTCACGCAAGAGCACGAGAAAAGACACTCAAACAAAGAATAGAAGAAGCCGAAGCTACCCTCTGCAATTTAAACGAGGAACTGCAAAATGCAAATCATGAAGTTATGAATCAAGAAGAATCGCATCTAGTAGCAAGAATCTCTCAAGAGAGAAATATTCAAAAATCATTCATAACTATTGATACAAGCTCCCCACTGTCAACAAATTTGTAGCTAGCTCAATGGCCTATAGGGTATAAATTCAACATGATACCAACATTCAATGGTGAATCAGACCCAAGGCAATTCTTAATGAGTTTTGAAGCCGCAGTAATTGCAGGAGGCGGGGACGAAACCACACTTGCAAAGTCATTTGTCATGGCAGTGAAAGGTCCAGCACAACACTGGTATTCATCTCTAAAGGCAAGATCCATACATTCATGGGAACAATTAAAGACAAATCTACTTGTTGACTTCCAAGGATTCCAACCAACTGGTCTTACAGACATGGATTTATTCGACTGCAAGCAACAGCCCAAAGAACCTCTAAGTCAATATTACAAGAGATTCATTCAAATCAAATCTCAAATCACAAATGTCCTAGATGAAGTTGTCATAATCGTAGCAATCAAGGGACTTCGGGTAGGACAGTGTGCAGCACACCTTACTCGAGAAAAGCCAACTTCGCTGGCTCAGCTTTACGAAGAAATCCAGAAGTATTGCAAGTCCAATGAGGATTACAGAAAAAGAATCGAGGAAGAAAACTGCTTCAGAAATCAAAACAAAAGCAGCAATTTTCATCTCCCAAAGCAAAAAAACTTTGAGCGAAGACAATTCACCCAAGTCAATCAAGTTGAAAATAGCAGTTCAACTACTGAAAACACTTTTTCACCTCAAAATCAATACAGCAGTCAGTACAACCAAAGGACATTCGAAAGAGGTGGTTTCAATTCAAGAGGAAGAGGAGGACGAGGAAGAGAAAGAACACCCCTAAGACCGGAAGACATGTATTGCATCATTCATGGCAAAGGGGCTGAACACACATCAAAAATGTGTCCAAAAGTAAAGAAAAGCATCAAAGAAATATAAGAAGAAAACAAAATATCAAATCAATCAAAAGTTGTCAACCATATGATTCAAGGCCAACAAAACTCTTATTACCCAATTCAGTTTGGACACTCCCAAGCAATGATTCCAGGCCCATCACCATCATATAGCTATGGACCAATATCAATGTATGATCCAAATCAATGGAGACAAAATCAACAACAAATAAATTTTCAAATACAGCCAGAATCCTCTGTGGCAAACATCAATCCACAAGGGAACAACAAACAAGACAACTCTCCATAAACTTTAATGCAAGCAAAGGAAGAATCATGACAATCATCAGAGGAAACAGTATTGATCATGAAAGCAACAATCAAAAGAAGAATTACTTTCGAAGAGTAAACTCTATCTCAACAGAAGGCCCATACAAAAAGACAAGATGGTCTCATCTACCAATCACATTCTCAGAAAAAGATTTGCAACTGAAAGACTATCCACATATGAATGCAATGGTAGTTGAAGCAAATATTGATGGATGGGTTGTCTCAAAAATTCTAGTTGACGGTGGAAGTTCTGCAGACATTATATTCACAGCAACAATTGATGCCATGAAAATTGATCGCAAACTTTTAGGAAGAGCTGAGCACCCACTCTATGGCTTCGGTGGGAAGCCAATTCACTCAATAGGAAGAATAGTTCTTCCTGTATCATTTGGAACAGTAAATAATGCAAGAGCAGAACAAATTGCATTTGATGTAGTGGACATCCATTATCCTTATAACGCACTTTTTGGAAGGGAAACTCTGAATGCATTTGAGGCAGTAATAAGCTACTCTTACTTATGTATGAAGATGTCTGCAATAAATGGAGTTATCACAGTCCATGGAGATCGAACCGAAGCAAGAAACATTGAAAAAGAATACACTCCTGGTCGAAAAAATGTTCATACAATCAAGGAAGAAGAGAAAGAAGAAACAGAAAATGTGAAGCCACAAGCAAAAGCTCAAGCAGTCGAAGAAACAAAGAAAGTACCTCTTGACTTATTAGTCATAGACAAACAAGTAATCATAGGGACAGGACTTTCTCAAGAAGAAAACAGACTCATAGAATTTCTTCAAAGCAACAAAGATGTCTTCGCATGGACATCCAATGATTTAGGAGGAGTCAGTAGAGATATAATCGAGCACAAACTCGACATTAATCCAAATTTCAAACCCAAAAAGCTAAAACTGAGAAAATTAGCTAAAGACAGAATACAAGCTACAAAAGCTGAAGTCCAAAGGTTGCTAGATGCTAAAGTTATAAGAGAAGTCCAATTCACAACTTGGCTAGCAAATATCGTCATGGTCAGGAAAAAGAACGGAAAATGGCGAATGTGTATCGATATTACAGATCTCAACAAAGCATGCCCAAAAGATAATTTCCCACTACCAAGAATCGACACACTAGTTGATCAAGCAGTTGAAAGTGAAATGCTAAGTTTTCTAGATTGTTTCTCAGGATATCATCAAATCTGGATGAGAAAAGAAGATGAAGAATTTACAAGTTTCATCACACCATTTGGAACATACTGTTTTTTAAGAATGGTAGAGAGGCTTCGCAATGCAGGCACAACATTTGTCAGGATGACTTCAACAGTGCTCAAAAGTCAGATTGGCAAAAATTTGCTAGCTTATGTCGACGACATAGTTGTCAAGAGCAAGAAAAGACAAGATCATATTCAAGACCTCCAAGAAACATTCTCAAATCTGAGAAAAGGAAATTTGAAACTAAATCCCGAAAAATGTACCTTCGAAGTATAGAAAGGAAAAATCTTAGGCTGCATTGTATCAACAAAAGGGATAGATCCAAACCCAGACAAAGTTCAAGCAATTTTGAACATGAGAATTCCTGAAAACATAAAAGATGTTCAAAAATTGACTGGAAGACTTGCAGCTTTAAACAGATTCATCTCAAAATCAGCAGAACGAAGCTTACCAATATTTCAGGCACTCAAAGGATCCAAAAGAGACTTCGTATGGGGACCTTCGCAACAACATGCATTTGAAGAGATAAAAAAAATATCTACTACAGCCAAACACATTGATCTCACCAACACCAGGAGCAGATTTGCTATTATATGTCTCAGCCACAGAAACAGCAGTAAGTGCAGTACTAGTTCAAGAATAAGAAACAAATCATTCAAAATATCAAGTACCAGTCTACTATATTTCAAAAGCATTATCTAGGTCAAAAGTATACTACTCTGAGATTGAAAAAAATCACATACACAATTTTAACAGCATCAAGAAAGTTGAAGCACTACTTTCAGGCCCACAAAATCAGAGTTCTCACAAATTACCCTCTGAAAGAAGTCTTACAAAGTTGCAGAACAACAGGAAGACTGGGAAAATGGGCAGCAGAATTATCTCAATGTTTTATAGACTTTGAAAAGAGAACATCAATAAAATCTCAAGTCCTAGTAGACTTCATAGCAGATTGGACACCCTCCCAAAGTTCAAGCGAAAACAAGAAGCAACCAGAATGGACAATATATTGCGATGGCGCATGGGGCTTCGCAGGGGCTGGAGTAGCTGTAATAATCACATCGCCTTCAGGCATAAAAATGAAATATGCTGCAAGACTAGAATTTCAATGTACAAACAACATAGCAGAATACGAAGTCGTTTTACTGGGACTTCGCAAAGCAAAAGCAATGGGAATCCAAAGATTAGTAATCAAAACAGATTCACAAATTGTAGCAGGACACATTGAAAAGATTACAAAGCAAGAGATCCAGAATTGGCAAGATACCTACAATTTCTCTGAGATCAAGAGAAACATTTTGAAGGTTTCACAGTCAAAAACATCTCAAGAAATGACAATTCAGATGCTGATGAACTAGCAAAAGCTACAGCACAAAATACAAGCCTCCCTCAATATGTTTTCTATCAAATCTTGAAACAAGCATCCATCAAAGCAGTGCAAGCTACACCCAGAGAAGTCCATATAATACAAAGTGAAGACTGGAGAGCCCCAATTATGGCTTACCTTCGTGGGCACTATGAGCCTGAAAGTGAAGTCAACAACATAAGAATGAAGCAAAGAACAAGAAATTACAAGATCATCAACAATCAGCTATACAAACAAGGAATATGTGCACCATTACTCAAATGTATATCAGCAGAAGAGGGGAAAAAGCTACTATCAGAAATACACGAAGGAATTTGCGGCACACATCCTGGAGCAAGAACAATGGCAGGAAAAACATTTCGTCAGGGATTTTATTGGCCATCAGTCCAAAATGACAGCAAAGAAATTGTCAAATCTTGTCATAATTGTCAAATGTCTGCAAGCAAAGCAAAGGCTCCAACAACAAATTTACAAACAATAGAACCAACTTGGCCATTGGCAAGATGGGGAATTGACATCATTGGAAAACTACCTGCAGCACAAGGAAACCTTCAATATGCAGTAGTAGCAGTGGAATATTTCACTAAGTGGATCGAAGCTAAACCAGTGACAAACATGTCATCTTTCACAATGAAGAAATTTCTTTGGCAAAACATCATTTGTCGCTTCGGAGTTCCAAGGCACATAACTGTAGATAATGGAACTCAATTTGATAGCTAAAATTTCAGAGAGTATTGTGAAAGCTTGGGAATTCAATTATGTTTCGCATCAGTAAAACACCCACAGTCAAACGGTGCAGTCGAACAAGCAAATGGAATTATATGCATAGGAATATCCAAATGCCTCGTGGGGCTGCCAAAAGGCAAATGGGTGGATGAGTTACCTAAAGTTTTTTGGATACACAACACCATAGTTTCAAGATCAACAAACTTCTCTCCCTTCAAATTGCTTTATGGAGAAGAAGCGATGACGCCTGAAGAGATACAATTTCAAGGACCAAGAACAAATATCGAAATAATAGATGAAGACCAACAAATGACAAGAAAAGATTTACTAGAAAAAGAAAGAATGAAGGCGATCCAGAATCTTGAGAAATATCAAAAGAAAATAGAAAGTTGGTACAATAAGAAAGTCAAACCAAGACAATTATCACCAGGAGACTTTGTGTTGAAAAGAAAAAGAAATGAAGACACAGTCGGAAAGTTTCAGCAAAAATAGGAAGGACCATTCCTCATCATAAGAACCAACAAGCCAGGAGCATTTCACCTTGCAGACATGAGTGGGAAGGAAATTGATCACACATTCAACATTCAAGACCTACGAAGATACTACCTCTAGAATTTATTTTCATCCTTGTACAAAATAGATTAGCTTTTACATTCTGAAAAATTTTCAATTCAAATGTAAACGAGCTGCACTCTTTTTCCACTCAAGGGGAACCCTTTGCAGGGTGAGTGGTTTTTTAACGAGGCAGTCTCCATTGTAAATTCTCATCAAAATATAAATGAGAAAACTAGTTCCCCTAAAAATAATCTTATCAAAGGCCGAAGACTATACATCAAATATACTCATGCATCAGCAAAAAAACCAAAATAGGTAGCATCATTATTGAAACAAGCAAAAAACGATGCTAACCTATCAAAAGAATCGTAAAAAGTATAAATATATACACATAATTCACAAAGGTGAATTTTGACTTCAAAAATGAAGTATGAATGTTATCTTCGCCAAAAAGAGCGAATAATATTTTCAAATTCACTAAGGTGAATTTTGACTTCAAAAATGAAGTCTGCATGTTATCTTCGCCAAAAAGAGCAAATGATATTTTTAAATTCACTAAGGTAAATTTCGACTTCAAAAATGAAGTCAACATGTTATCTTCGCTAAAAAGAGCGAGTAATATTTCCAAATTCACTAAGGTGAATTTCGACTTCAAAAATGAAGTCTGCATGTTATCTTTACCAAAAAGAGCGAATAATATTATCAAATTCACTAAGGTGAATTTTGACTTCAAAAATGAAGTATGCATGTTATCTTCGTCAAAAAGAGCGAATAATATTTTCAAATTCACTAAGGTGAATTTTGACTTCAAAAATGAAGTCTGCATGTTATTTTCGCCAAAAAGAAAGAATAATATTTTCAAATTCACTAAGGTGAATTTCGACTTCAAAAATGAAGTCTGCTTGTTATCTTCACCAAAAAGAGCGAATAATATTATCAAATTCACTAAGGTGAATTTCGACTTCAAAAATGAAGTTTGCATGTTATCTTCGCCAAAAAGAGCGAATAATATTTTCAAATTCACTAAGGTGAACTTCGACTTCAAAAATAAAGTTTGCATTTTAACTTCGCCAAAAAAGAGCGAATACTATTTTCAAATTCACTAAGGTGAATTTTGACTTCAAAAATGAAGTTTGCTTGTTATCTTTACCAAAAAGAGCGAATAATATTTTCAAATTCACTAAGGAAAAATTTGACTTTAAAAAACGAAGTCTACACGTCGCCTTCGCTAAAAAGTAAGGGGACGACGTTTTTAAATTCATCAAGATAAAATATGACTTTAAAAAAATGAAGTCTACGTGTCGCCTTCGCTAAAAAGTAAGGGGACGGCGTTTTCAAATTCACCAGGATGAAATTTGACTTTAAAAAATGAAGTCTATACGTCGCCTTCGCTAAAAAGTAAGGGGACGACATTTTCAAATTCACCAAGATGAAATTTGACTTTAAAAAACGAAGTTTATGCGTCGCCTTCGCTAAAAAGTAAGGGGACGACATTTTCAAATTCATCAAGATAAAATTTGACTTTAAAAAATGAAGTCTACGCGTCGCCTTCGCTAAAAAGTAAGAGGACGGCGTTTTCAAATTCACCAAGATGAAATTTGACTTTAAAAAACGAAGTCTACGCGCCGCCTGCGCTAAAAGTTAAAAGGACAACATTTTCAAATTCATTAAAGCAAAACCTACTAGACAATTCTGAGACATTCTTATTTCCACCATGAAAACAAAATCATTTATTACATAAAAAGATCACAACAAAAGTTACAATCACTCGCTTTTCGAAGCAACAAAAAAATGCAGCTTCGCTAATCAACTCTTCAACAACCCTATCTAACACTTCATCAACTTTGCACCGTAGAAATTCTTCAGAGACACAACTTGGCGAAGCACTCGAACATGATGACTGGAAAATACAGAACACCACAATTACTTCACATATTATTACTACAAAAAATCTAGTGTCACAATAACCTACCTGAGAAACTCTGCTGAAGTCAATAATTTGTGGCAAACAACATTTCTTGTTCCCAGTAATAAAATTTTTACATTTAAAATCTAAAAGTAACACTTCATCAGCAAATAAACTACAATGACCAAAGACAAAATTTTAGAACATAATGATCAGAGCAACTTACGTTTAACAAAAGTATCAAACGTAGGATCCACCTCATTAGTCGCATACTCCAACCATAGCAAAAGATCAACGATAAAGTTATCCTTACACATTAGCAACGACAAAACACCCACTCCATCTTGCTAAGTTTAAATATTTACAGATGTCAAATAGCATTGCAAGTCTCACCCCTCAATAAAAAAACTAAAACTAACTAACTTCAAGACCAACTAAAACGGGTGGTCACCAACATCATCATCTCTTGCATTTTCTTCTTCATGTTTGTCTTGCTCCATTTGCACCTTCTCATCAGTAGCAATCTCTTTTTCAAGCTGCTGCAAAAAACAAAACAAAATATTAGTACAAAAAATATATACATGCATATAATAACGAAAAAAAGAGTCAATAAAATTTCCAATCCAACCTTTGCCATCTTCTTCTTCGCCTTCAGAAAAGCATTCTCCCTTCCACCCTTGTTCCAATACTGATTAAAATATTTCTTGCAGAGCAATTGAGTCCGAGAAGTAACCTGACTCAATTGCTCCACAAAAGGAAACTTATAGTCCTTGTTCAATATTTGTTCGTACAAAGGATCCTTTGCCTCTTTCATTAGATGAAAAAGCACACGAGTTGCATAAATACAACTCAAGTCCGCGCTAGTCTGGATAACAGTCGGCAAATCTTCATACTGACGACACAGCCAAGCAAAAAATGGATCTAATTCTCCAAGTTCCCAACAAGGATCCTCAGGCTTCGCTCCAAATTTGTCATAACAATTTTTGCAAAGTTCCCACAAGTGATTACACTTATTATGAAAATTTTGATCCTTTTCAGAAGATTTCTTCTCAACATAATTTTTCTCCCTCACAATTTTCTCAAGTTCCTTTTTCAAATTATCATAATCCTCAATCTTCGCTTCAAGCTTGGCTCCAACAGAAATGCACCTGGACTCCATATTATGAAGAGCTTCAATTGTCTCTATCCTTTCTTTCTCTTTAGCAGCAAGTTGAGATTTCAAAAATTTAATCTTTTCAACAAGACTGTTTTCACGAAGTGCTGCATTCTTCGTATCATCTTCAATCGATTTACACAAGCTCCATTGCAAAAGAGCATTCTACAAAAACAAAAAAATTTCATACAAGAAGTCAAATATATATCACAAATAAACATAAAAAGTTTAACTAAATTTAAACAACAAAGTCAAAGAAAGCTTTTTTCGAACCTTATAAATCATAGAAACACTGGCGTCTGCCAACTCAAGCGAAGATTTACCAACAAGTTCAGCCTCCGTATTAGGAACTGCGAAGGCATCATCAATGCACTTTGACAACTTTAATTCTAGCTTCTTCGCCATAATACGAAGATTATCCAAACCAATCCCAATAAATTTGAAAGTGTGTAAATTCACACCTTGAGCCTGGCAGTATTCCATACAGCGTTTATAAGCAGCAGGATCAACTCCATCAGGAACGGTTTCTAAAATTTTAGCTGGGGTAGAAGGTTCCTGAGCAACTTCCTTCATCTTCCCAACATCCACAGTTGTCTCTCTATGAGACGAAGAGTCTGGAAGAAATTCCTTTGCACAAAATCAAACCACAAGTTAGTAACCAAAGTTAAAACACAAATACAAAAGGTACATATACATATATATATATATAACAATTACCTGTAGTAACTCCCTTTTCAAGATGACATGCAACTTTCTCACCAGTATTTACATCGATTATGGATTCAGAAAGACAAGAAGCACGAGCAATTTCAGCTTCTTCATCAAAAACATCATCATCAGATTCATCAAAATCAAAATTGACAGTAATGGTACCCTTAGCCTTGAGAACCCTAACTTTTGGAGCTCCAGTCTCCACTATTCCACCTCCCAAAACAATATTTTCTTCTGCCACAACCTTGGGAGGTGACACAGCTCCTACAATCCTTGAGGGTGTTTCAGCCGCAAACCTCTGAGAAGACGGTCCAACAGTCTCCTGCGAAGTCAAAATAGCAATCTCACCTTCCTCTTGTGATTCTAAAACAACATCTTCAGCAGCGGCGGCACCAATAGCAACTTGAACGCCAGCAACTGGAGAGGACAAAATATCTTTGCCAACATTAATCTGAGACGAAGACAAAATAGCTTCGCCCAAATTAACATCAGAATGAACATTGGCCTCCAAATTCTGGAAACAATCACCAAGCGGAGTCAACATTAGCGGAGTCAACCCACTAGAATTAAAAACTAAGCTAATCATCCTCACCTCTTCATCACGAGCTAACTGGCTAAGAATCTCTGGACCCATTTCTTCACCATATCCTTCATGTTTTTCAGAACCAAAAGATGTAGCAATCTTCTTCTTCTTCTTCTTCTTCTTCTCAATTTTCTTGCTAAGTTGACCACTAGCTCTTTTCTTCTTCGTCACATTTTCTATACTCGGTTTTAACGTACAAGTATAAGCAGGTAGAGGTCTTTCACCATACTTAATTTGTGCAATATCAAAAATTATGTTTAACCGTTTATAATCTTTTCCTAAAATCTTGTCCATCAAATCTTTCTCTTTCTTCAGAAATTTACTAAGAATCTCAACTGCTTTAGTTTCTCCAGCAGACATAAATTGTGCATCTTCAGAATATTTCTTCGGGAAAAATGATTCGTTATCTGGAAAAGATAACTTTTCTCCCTCACCATTTTTTCATGAAAACAAATAAAACTCCAACCTTTCCTCAACGGCCAAATCCGGGCTACGATGTATTCTTCACAGAGATCACGAGCACTTTGCATACTAGCAGCAATTTTGTAAACTTTCTCACAAGTTCTTGAACTCTTCGAGCTGGGAAGCTCCGATTTACAAACAAAGGCATTCTTACTCATCTTCGCAACTAAGGGATATCTTTTCACAATCCTTCTAGAATCATCCCTTTCTTCGACAAGAGGAACTGAATGATAAAACCAATAACGATACCAATTTTCAGCCCACTTGTTCTTTGAAGCTGGAGAAATCTGTTTAGCACCTCGAGCAGGCTTGAAACTGCAGCAACCAAAATACTTCATAATACTTCTGCCATCAACATTCTTGTTCCTGAATTGTGTATGCATTTCATGAAGAGAGCAAAAAGCACCAATATCCAAGTTCCCTCTCTGTGACTTCACTGCCCAAATAAAAAGTGCAATCTTCGCTATTCCGTTTGGAGTTAGATGATGAATTTCAATATTATGTGCCTTCAGAATCTCTTCAAGAAAATCTTGACAAGGCATACGAAGACCAGCTGCAAACTGATCTCGAAAAACAACACACTCATGAGGTTTAGGTTTAGGAATCATTTCATCATCAGAGGGCAACCTAGCATCAGCTTTTTCTAGCATCCTATTTTTAACCAACCAATCCAACTCTGCTTCATCCATCAAAGTCTTACCAAAATTTAAAGATTTTGTGTCGTCACCAATCAGTTCAGACTCTGATGCAGAAACATCAGACAAATCTTCTCCAGAGTCAGATTGATTAGAACCCAACGGAGAATTTTTAGAGGCAATTTTCTCAAGATCAGACATCTATGACAAAATAATAATAATATATAAAATAAATAATAACAATAAATAGAAATTCAAATAGCAAGAAATTGAAAATAAGTAAAAATATTTACCTTCAAAATAACCCTCACAAAAGCAGAACACTTCGCAACAAATCCGACTTCGCAACAAAAAGCGACTTTGCGTCAAAGAATCAAACAACAATACCTCCCCGTCTTCGATAAAATAGAAAAATCAGGAGGAGTCACCGTAGTATATATAGGCGGCTTTGAGTCAAACGAAACAGCTCTGGTCAAACTTGACCGTTACAAATTCAGAAAATAAAATATCCTTCAAACTTACGGCCAACTCCAAAGTTTGGGACGTCGTTTTGTGTCTTCGTTTGAAATTCAAACTTCGTGGAATTCAGACCTTTGGAGTAGGCCTTCGTCCGCGAGGGGCTGCTGTTGGGGATTCAACTTTGTCACAAAAACACAGCCCCAAACTCTGGAGTAGAAAAGACTGTGAAACTTTATAACAATATTTTGTTGCAGGAAATAAGGAAAGCGAAGACATTTTTCACATCACAAGGAAAAATCTAACTTCACCAGGAAGTAAGAGACCAAAAAGCAAGATTCAAGCGAAGGTGAAGATTTGACTTCGCAGTTATGAGAACTAACTTCGCTGATCGGCAAAGTCAAAAGAAGAGCAGAAATCAGAAGACCAAAATTAGAATGAAGACAAAGTTTGGCTTCGCTATATAAAAGATCAACTTCATCTAGTGAAGACAGAAGTTTGACTTCGTCTAAAATTCTGAAGAGTTGAAGAGTCAACTAAAGTTTGAATGAAGATCAGGAAAACTAGAGACTGGAAATAGAAGAATGAATGCTTAGAAAGAGGAAATTACCACTTTGCCCTCATGATCAAGAAGGGTTGTAAATATTGAGGTCAGGGGTAAAATAGTCATTTTATGTAAAATACGAAGACTAGGGCCCTATAAATACCCCCTCTGACATGTATGGTACGATCATGAAATGAATGCAACTTTGCACGCAATTTTGTCTTTGGATGAAATTTTTCTGATGATTGTGTGAATTGTGTCGTTCGACTTTAACTTTTCACCCAACACTAGGATTAATTTTCGGATCTGTAACCCTGCCTCCCGGACTATATAAGGAGGGCAGGGGACCCCCCTTAAAAACATCGAAACATACTCTAGGGCAATCTAGCTTGTAATAGATTGTTCGAGACAGCAATAACAAAGCAGAGCAGGACGTAAGGTATTACGCCCACACGGCGGCCTGAACCTGGGTAAACCTACGTGTTGTTCTGCATCACCATCTCCTTCGTGGCTTGCACACCTATCTGCCAACAATCTACTACCTTGGGCATTTCCCTCGGTAGACTGCCGAACAGGTTTTATCGACAGTGGCGCGCCAGGTAGGGGGTGTGTGTACTGCTTTTCAGACGTGCAAGATGGTCATCTCCCCTGACTCCATGGCCATGGCGGCGGGCCTCACGTTCACGACCGGCCAGATCACGTGGACCACCGGCTCCAATGACTTTGTCGCCTCGACCACAGAGGGGATGCAAATTTAATCTGCATCGACTACTTCCCCGACATCGAGATCAGTTACGACTATGCTGGCTCCGGCTTCGCTTACACCAGCATCGTCATCGACCACACCGGCTACCGGTCAGTTCCTCCCTTGCTATTAGGGGAAGAAACTCGACAACACCGACCTAATCAACTCCATCGACCGGCTCGGTGGCAAGCTCTCATCCACCCTGACTCTGGTTGACTTGCTCCAAGAGTAGTTTATCGAACAGGACTCGAACGGCTACAACAGATCTACTCGACCTGATCGAGCCACCCGTTTTCAACGGTTGGGTACAGATCTAGTAGTCACTTCAACTCCTAAAGGGTGCTCTGCTCGACCTCATCCTCGATGACGCAACTTCATCAATATGGTGGGCTTTGATCAAGTTTTGATCCATACCACCCAGACAGATAGCCGTTTGAGCTCTGGATCGAGCACCGCGTCTGACAGGACTACTCAAACCATGGTATTACACCATGTGAGTAACGGTGACGAGGAGAGGCTATATCCTCTAGGCTTTCCTCAAATCTCGGCCTTCCCTCCAAGGTGTGGCGCCATGATCAACATGGTTAGCCAAGATGAAGATCCACCTGCTGGAGGCGAGACTGATCAACAGCGACAAGAGCGACAACAGCGCAATGCTGATCGAGCTCAACGTCGCATAGATGAAGATGCACGCCTAGCACAATAGCAAGCAGACCACGACCAGCAAGAAGCTAACGCTGCAATTAGGCATAATCAACTGCAAGGGCACAACCTCAATGATGCTTTCAACATGGTGGGGAACAGACTAGTATTCAAAACCCCAAGCGCCAACATGGTCGCCGCCATTGAAAGCCTGAAGCTGTTACCAGATACCTCGGAAATCCAAACCATCCGGGAAGATTTGCAGGCTTATCTCCAGGTGGCCATGGTTCAGACCAATGAATGTGTCGTGGGGCCGTCCGTGTCTGGCGCGACTCACAGGAGCCGCCAGCACTCCGGTCGACCTTTCAGGTCCGGTCAACGTGGCTCACGCGCACCCGCTGGCGCAGACAACCGCGTTATGGACAACATAGCTCCTGGTGTCAATCCAGGAGATGACGGAGGCAACGACGGCAATCGTGGAAACCCACCCCGTGATGATAACCGCCACCTCGGCCACCGCCACAATAACAACGATGACGACCGACGCAGCGACAACCAGCGTAATGACCACCGGTACCACCGTGGTCAAGGACAACAATACGGTGACGAACGAGATCACCATGATGGCAATTATGATCTCCATCACGACCTTAACAACCATGACCTGCGTCCTCGCATTGAACAGAGAGCTCGGGACCATGTGTCCCAGGAAACTAGTCGTCGCATAGAGTACGATACGGTCCACGGTCCCCCGGGCCCCAAGCAATTCACCAACCACCTATGACTGGTCATCTGGCCTAGAGGTTTTAAGCTTGAAAAGCTTAACCATTACGACGGCAAGGTCAATCCTGAGCTATGGGTCCAACTTTATGAGACTGCTTGCAGGTCCGCTATGGGCGACGAGCATGTCATGGCCAACTACTTTCCCATGGTGGTCGGGCTGGTAGGGCACCAATGGATTGTCAGTCTCCTAGAGAACCACTTCAACTCCTGGTATGCTTTGCGTCAAGCCTTTGTCGAAAACTTCATTGCTACCTGTGAACAGCCAGGCAACAAGTACGACCTTCAGCGCATCTGCGACGCTAGGGACGAACCATTGCGCGAGTACATCCGACGCTTCTCGGATATGTGCATCAGGATCCCCAGGATCACTGACAACGAGGCTATTGAAGCCTTCATCACAGGTTTGTGCTACCACAACGACCTCAAGGACAAGCTCCTTCGTAAACGGCTTATAACGGTGGCTGATCTCACCACCGCCAAGCAGTATGTGGACGCCGACGACGCCAAGAAGCTGCTAAACGAGGGCACCGATAAAGCACCGTACTCTCCACGACGCGATGATTACCACGACAACCGGTGCCACGATGAATTTAGAGGTCGCAGCGACATCAGGGACCACCATAACGATAATCATGATCGGTGCGACAACCGAAATCAGCACGGCGATCACCGTGACAACTTCAAGGGCAAGCGTGCTCGCGATGACGATGGCGAGGTCAATGCCGTGAAAAAGTTTAGTGGGCGCCGCAATTATGAAGAAGACTATGATAAAGCCTTGAAGGGTCCTTGCCCAGCTCACTCCAAGTCCAACCATACGTTGGAAAACTGCAAGGTCCTCAAGGAGATCTACCATCGCAAATAGGCTTCAGAAAATGCCGACAAGCCTGATGACGCGACAGACCAGCGTAACCGCAGGGATGATGACGAGGACGATCCTGACAAGAACCCCAAACACCAGTATCAGGAACCAGTGAGACATGTTTCAACCATCATCGGCGGCAAGGTGTCTGTTGAAAGAAAACGCGAGCGAAAGCTGCTCGCCCGCGCCTGCCTGAATGTGGCCAAGACAGACGACCTCATTGTAGATCCAAGACTATCACCCTGGTCACACCGAGAAATCAACTTCAGCAGGGCGGATCAATGGGCCACCATCCCTGAACCAGGTCGTTTCGCTCTCGTCCTCAGTCCCTGTATCAATAAAGTGCAATTTGACAGGGTGCTCATCGACGGCGGTAGCTCCATCGACATCCTGTTCAAGAATAGCCTGTCAGCATTGAATATATCTGAAGCTGACTTGAAGCCATACGATGCACAGTTCTGGGGGGTCCTGCCCGGACAAAGCTCTACGCCTCTCGGGCAAATTACCCTACCTGTGCAGTTTGGCATGGCAGATCACTTCCGTACCGACTATGTCAACTTTGTGGTCACTGACTTCGAAGGCACCTACCATGCTATCCTTGGTCGCCCCGCGATCACCAAGTTCATGGCTGTACCTCATTACAGGTACTTGTTGCTTAAGATGCCAACGGAAAAGGGAGTCCTCACTCTCATAGGCAACGTATTCGTTGCCTATACCTGTGAAGAGGACACCTTTCGCATAACTGAAGCCCATGACCTCTCCTTGCGCATGGCGGCAGCGACGATGGAGGCAAAGAAGACTCCCCCAACCAGCTGGAAATTCTAGAGCTTGAAGCACCACGCAAGTCTATCAAGTCCAAGGAGTACAAGGAGATCCAGCTGGTCGAGGGTGACTCCAGCAAGACGGCACTGATCGGGTCGAACCTCGATCCCAAATAGGAAGACGTGCTTGTCCGGTTCTTAAGAGAGAACGTAAGCGTGTTCACTTGGAAACCATCGGACATGCCCGATGTATCTCTAGATCGGATCGAGCACTCCTTGAACGTCAACCCCAAGGCAAAACCCGTCAAGCAAAAGCTGCGGCGGTTCAGGAAGGACAAAAAGGAGGCTATTAGGGTAGAAGTTACACGACTTCTTGTAGCCGGTTTTATCAAAGAGGTGTATCACCCGGACTGGTTAGCCAATTCGATTCTTGTACACAAAAAGAATAATGAATGGAGAATGTGCATTGACTACACCGATCTCAACAAATGTCAACTGATGATCATCTCCAACAAAAGCATCAAACGAGACGTAGTGAATGACCACTGCCCATGGTCCTAAGCTTCACCCATCGCAGGATAAAGGCAGTTGATATAGTAGCCATAATACATCTGCCCATCTGCAACAAGTGGGAACAAAGCCCTGAGTACGAGAAGGTACTCAGCTAGACATACCCGACATAACCGAAAATAAAATGACACCAAGGATCATGACAGGCTTTATGGTAGGGTAGCTGACTCATTTGCAAAAAGGCATTTTTAGCATTTAAGAATCTTTTTCAGAAGCTTTTGCATCAAGTTAAATCTTTATTAACCTGTCAAATACATTTGCACCTGTACTAGAGTAACATGTAATTAAACAGGTAAAGATAACCAATGATCATTTACGACTTTCATCATGTCATATTCCATATAACTGTCCAAGTGTTCCATTAATATTACTACGATGAAGTAACTCAAGTCAAGTGTTCACTATCCAGTGAACGATGGCGGTTCGAATCGATTATTAACCAGCTGGTAATTTATTCCTCACACAAACCTCGCTCACCCGCTAAAGTGAGATATTGGTCACCGAGTCAACTATTCAGGTAAAGTCTCAAGTTTGCCAGGAACCACATGTACCCGGGGGTCGCCCGACTGCTCTTTGGCCTTATCATCGTGCCCCCGTGTCCTACCACACCTACTCCGGTACAGTGCGTTGCGGGCAATCCACTCGGCCCGAATAATCTCCCAGCTTCACAGTCGAAAGGTACATTATTCGGCCAGCTAAATGTGAGGCATGCGTTCAACATGACTCGAGGTCCAACAACGATCGGTCCTTAATCGACACAGACGAAAAACACTACAGTCCGAAACCCTACAAGTTTTCGTCCGGTCTCAATTTCAAATTGACACTTAGTTATTTTAAGATGACAAACTTTTTCAAGTAGATCCAGGTAACACCTATAGCTCGTAGGTGACAGGAAATCACCCGACTTCTACCGGTCTAAGCAAGCTAAGCATTTCTTGACTACGAATACCAAGGTAACAAGGATATGGTAGAACAAGAGTAAACAAGGTATAATGCAGCAACGGTTGCAAACAACTCCTAAACGTAATGCATCAATTAAAGTAAAGCATTAATAAAACATTTGCAAACCGGGAGAGAAATGCTCCGGGGCTTGCCTCTTTCGAAAGAGCTTGGGCGATGGTCGGGGCACTCTAGAAGATCCTCACCGATCTCCTCGTCGACTTCGGGCACCTCCTGCTCTTGCACCTCGGGCTACTCTTCCAGCTCCTCGGGAACTGCTACCGGAGTTACTTCTTGCGATCCTGTATGATGCAAATGTATAAGTGCTCATGCCTAGGTGCATTGCAGAGATGACATGAAATGATAATGATGAATGAGATGTAGATGAACAGGTTTACTTTATTTCCTAAAGTGGAAATACAACTCTTGTACAAGGTAGCCTACATCATCCAAGAACATGTACTCGTATACTACTACAAACATTCTCTACCATGCCAAGTCACCCCAGCAATCTAAGATGCTTCAAAGATACACCAAAGCAAATCTTATCAACAAATCTTGCATTAACAAGGTTAATTAAACCCTAGTTGACACTATGTTTGAATAGCAACACTTCTTTTAGTAGCATACAAAAATCTGATAAAATTACAGTGGCTTACTATCATCTAATATAGCATGCCACAAAAAATTCATTACATTTAAAGTACTAGAACTGCCTACCCAAAAATAACAATCTAAGGCCTAAAAATGAGCATAAAAATACTTTGTACTACGAAAAGTATCAAACAACAAATTTAGCATTTTTCCAACATTCTACACAATAAACAATCCCTATAGAAAAATTATTATATGCATATTTTATTTATATTTTCCTGTCTATCAAAAATAACAATTACTAACAATAATAAGCACTTGTACTACACATAAAAAATTTTCTACAGAACATGCAAGAAACATATTTTTCCTAGAAAGTACATTACCCAAAAAGATTAACAAAATTGAAACTATATGTTTCTGAGTTTTCTATGATTTATTACATATTTATCAAGAAAACAGCAATTTCAATTATTAAATAAAACCCTACAGAAAAGTATTTCAAACTTGACATGCAACATTTTTAGATCATAGATCTGGTCCTAAGAAGTCTACCAAAATTTATTTCACAATTTTTGGAGCTAAAATGAGCAAGTTATGGATTTTAGAAACCCTTTTATCATTTTCTGGAAAAAACATTTTATTTAAATCTTTTTGAATCCGACCGCCCAAGTGCTACACACACCCCGGAAATGAACACAGAGAACACACGCGAGACAGACATGTGGGCCCGTGACCCCACGGGTCAGTCACAGGGAGAGGGAGAGAGATGCCGGCGGCCACAGCTCGCCGGTGGTGAGGTCTCTAGCCAGGCCAAGGTCACCATACGGACCACCTCGATCTCACGAACTTGATGGTACACACGCAGTGGCCAACAGAGCTCGGAGGACCTGTCACCGCGGTGGTCGCCGGCCGGCCATCCCCGACCACGATACGGCCACCGGAAGGGTGCTCGAGCACCGGTGAGTCGAGGCGAACAAGATGCGCGCATAAGAAGGGAAAAAGGTGGGGCAGAGAGGAGTGGCCCACGGAGCGAAAAGCTCTGGCGAGCTCGACCATGCTCTGGCGAGCAATACCCGTCAAAGGGGGCCTTACCACGGGAAACTGGTGCGAGCACGGGCTGCACGAGGGAGAGGTGGAGCTCGGGGCAAGATGGAGGCGTTGATGGTGCGATGCGGTGGCTGAAACGGCAATGCCGGTGAGCTCGCGCGCGGCGGAACCGTGCAAGTGCGGCCGTGGCGCGAGAGAGGCAGAGAGGGGAAAAAATGAGAATGGAGGGGAGACGCTGCGGCCGACTTGAAGGCGAGCGAGCGCGTGCGCAAGAGGGGACCACCGGGCGCTACCCGACCGGCGTCGCCGGCATGCGGCCGCCACGCGGCGCGCGACACCTGCCGTGGTCGGGACAGCGGGGCGCACGGGCGGGAGACGAAGACGGCTGCGCGGGCGTGGGCCGGGCCGTGGAGCTGCCGCGGGCACGCGCGCGTGGGGGAAAAATGGGCCGCTTTGGCCAGTGGGCCGAAAGGGAAGCGGCAGCCCGATAAGGTGAGGAATGGTTTTCCATTTTTATTTTCCAGGAATTTTTCAAATAAATTCAATTTACAGTTTTAAAATCACATTTTGAGAAAGAAGATGACTTTTTCTAAAAATGGCCTAAAAATGAAAGTTGCTTAGAATTTAATTCTCTACAACTTTTATTAAGGGACCAACTCCAAAATCCCAACAGATTTTGAATTGGAGAATAAAAGCTAAATAGGGAGGGTTTTTGACCATTTTCCAATAATATTCTAAAAACAATTTTTGACAAAACTTTGGTTATCAAAGTTGCTCAAAAAATTGTACTAACTAATTCTAGGTGATTTAAAATTATAGCCACACATGCTTTAGTAGCCTAACCGGTATAATTTGGGTGAAACAATTCTAAACATTTATATGCAACAATCATGTTCCACAGAAGTGCTTTAACTCAAGATGCACTCTACTTCATAGGTGATTATGAATGCAATGATGTATCATGTGTATGATTTGCAATGCTAAATGCTTACGTAACACCGGGGTGTTACAACAAACACTGCCCTAAAGACTCCTTCGGTTTACCTCGCATTGATGAAGTCGTGGACTCCACGGCCGGCTGCGAGCTGCTATCTTTTCTCGACTGTTACTCTGGTTATCACTAGATCGCTCTCAACAAGGACGACCAGATCAAGACGTCCTTTATTACACCCTCCAACGCTTATTGCTACACAACCATGTCGTTTGGGCTCAAAAACGCCGGAGCTACTTATCAGCGTGCAATACAAGAGTGCCTCGAAAAGGAGATACAAGCTGACCTAGTCGAAGCCTATGTAGACGACATAGTTGTCAAAACCAAGGAATCCCACTCCTTGATTAATGATCTGACATGTACTTTTGCAGCGCTCAATCAATATCAATGGAAGTTGAACTCTAAAAAGTGCATCTTTGGCGTTTCATCTAGTATATTACTAGGCAATGTCATCAGTCATGACGGCATACGTCCTAATCCAGAGAAGGTGCAAGCTGTCCTCAATATGAAGCGACCAGCAAACGTCAAAGATGTCTAGAAACTTACAGGGTGTATGGCCGCCCTAAGCCGATTTCTATCTCGATTTGGTGACAAGGGCTTACCTTTCTTCAAGCTACTCAAGGCAGGCGAGAAGTTTGAGTGGTCAGAGGAAGCAGATATTGCATTTACATAGCTAAAGGAGTACCTTGCATCACCTCTGGTCCTTACTGCCCCCAAGTCAGGAGAAGTCCTTCAACTCTACATTGCTACGACTGATCGAGTCGTCTCCACTGTCCTTGTGGTCGAGCGTGAGGAGCCCAGCCACGCTTATGGTGTTCAGCACCCAATCTATTTCATCAGTGAGGTGCTCAACAACTCCAAAACTAGGTACACTTAGATTCAAAAATTGAAACATTACTTTGACGGGTTCCATGTGGTGATCAAAACTGAGTTTCCTCTTGGTACCATTATACGCAACAAAGATGCAAACGGGCGCATCGCCAAATGGGCAATGGAGTTATGTCCTTTCGACCTAGAGTTTGCACATCGCGATACTATCAAATCTCAAACACTTGCTGACTTCGTGGTCGAGTGGACAGACTTAAGTATCCTGACCTCTCAAGGACCCATTGACTACTGGAAAATGTATTTTGACAGCTCACTGACTATTGATGGTGCGGGAGCGGGCATAATATTCATATCACCAACCAATGAGCAATTGTGCTACGTCCTCAGGATTTACTTCCCGGCATCTAACAATGCTGCAGAATACGAGGCATGCTTTCATGGTTTGCGCATTGCAGTCGACCTCGGTATCAAATGCCTCTATGTCCACAGCGACTCGGCCCTAGTTATTAACCAGCTCAACAAGGACTAGGATACAACTAGCGAGAAAATGTATGCATATTGCAAAGAAATTAGGAAGCTTGAAGGCAAATTTTACAGCATTGAATACTCCCATGTGGTCTGAGACAGAAATCAAGCAGCAGATGCGCTATCGAAGTTAGGATCATCTAGAACTCAAGTACCGCATGGCATTTTTGTTCAAGACCTGTTCAAACCATTAATCAAGCAAGAAGATGACCCTGTGGTCGAGTAGCTCCCAGACCAGCCTCTAGTAGCTATGGTTCCATCATCGACCACTACGGAACCATCTCTGACCACCACGGGACCATCTCAGACCCCAACTAAGATAGCAGACTAGCGTGTTCCATTCATTAAGTACCTAACAGATGGCACCGGGTACTCTAATTGAAATGAAAATGAACGCCTTATACGTCGCAATAGACAATACCTGGTGGTCGAGGGTAAGCTATGGCGAAAAAAATGCGAAAGCAGAATTATTGATGAAGTGCATTGAGCAAGAAGATGGATTAAACCCTTGGAAGAGATACATTCTGGCACCTGTGGTAATCACACCGCATCTCGGACATTGTTTGGTAAAACATTTCGAGCAGGTTTTTACTGGCCATCCACAGTAGCTGATGCAGAGAAGCTTGTTAGACACTCGCCAACTGTCAGTTTTTCTCTAAGAGAATTCATGTGTCAGCCCATGAGATCCAGGCCATACCAGCCTCCTGGCCTTTTGCGTGCTGGGGCCTGGATATGATTGGACCCTTCAAACTAGCACCAGGTAACTTCAAGTTCATATTCGTGCTGATTGATAAATTTTCCAAATAGATGGAGTACATGCC
Organism: Saccharum spontaneum; assembly: GCA_022457205.1. NCBI lineage: Eukaryota > Viridiplantae > Streptophyta > Magnoliopsida > Poales > Poaceae > Saccharum > Saccharum spontaneum. Next base: position 33,201,821 of record CM039616.1, on the reverse strand, counting down.
CTTGGTCAAGGCATCTTCCGAAAAAGCAGTCGAGTTCCTCGACCAGGTCATCCACCGCTTCGGTATACCCAACAACATCATTATAGACCTGGGGACTAAGTTTATCGGGAACACGTTTTGGGACTTCTGTGATGAACGGAGCATTGTAGTGAAATACATCTCGGTGGCACACCCTAGAGCTAATGGACAGGTCGAGCGGGCTAATGGAATGATTCTGGATGCATTGAAGAAAAGGATGTACAGAGAGAATGACAAAGCCCCTTGCCGGTGGATCAAGGAGTTACCAGCCGTGGTCTGGGGACTTAGGACACAACCTAATCGCAATACTGGTGTCTCACCATATTTCATGGTTTACAGTGCCGAGGCTGTGCTCCCAGTGGACATCGAATTCTGGTCACCTCAAGTTGAGAACTACGACGAAGACTAAGTTACTGAACAATGAGAGCTCGAGGTGAATTGTGCAGAGGAACGACGCCTTAACTCCTGTATATGCATGACCAAGTACCTCGCTGTGTTATGAAGGTACTACAACAAAAATGTTCAGGAATGTTTCTTTGTGGTCGGCGACATGGTATTGAAATGGAAGACTAGCCAAGATGACGTCCACAAGTTGGCAACTCCATGGGAAGGGCCATACATCATCAAGGCTATTACATGACCTACTTCGTACAGGCTTCCAAGACTTGACGACACTGATGTGCCCAACTCTGTCCACATTGACAAGCTTAGGTGTTTTTACCCCTAATTCTCAAATACAGATATGTATCTTTTTTCTGTACAACTTTTGCACTTTGAATTATGATATATATACTCAACTATAGTTGACTACACTTGTCTACATTATTGATTCTACAACTACAACAACTTTTTGATAAACCAGTACATCGATCACCAATCCTCTCGGGTTCTCGGAGCAGCTCTGTCCTCGACCTCACTCATAGCGTGCACGAGATCTGCCCTCTACGTTTTGGGTGGTCGGTAGATGCCCTTTGGCCAGACCAGATGTACTCTTACGTGTATGCAGGCTCCGACAGCCTTACACTCGGATCATTGGCCTCTCCAAAGTCGTACAGACCTACAGGATGACATCGATTACGCTGGAACTACTAAAAATAGAACATCTACTGTTCTAACTTAGTTAACATCGATTATGCTGGAACAACTAAAAACAGAACATTCTGCTGTTCTAACTTAGTTAACATCGATTATGCTGGAACAACTAAAACAGAACATTCTGCTATTCTAACTTAGTTAAATCCGCACGCAATACAAGGCTTAAACATTTTTTCATACAAAAACACAAACAACTTTACATTGTACCAATAATCACCTTATTACAAACTCACCTCTTTGAAGGCACAAGTTTACAATAAGCTTACGAAAATCGGCTTCTCCTACAAACTATTTGTAGGTTACTACTACTGTTGGCTTCACCCAGCATTCTGACCTTTTGGGAACTCAGAGACCTTTGGCGTGGTTGAGGATGGAGCTGATCGTGCTTCGCTGGTCGCCAGAGATGGTGGCACTGGTACCTGACCCATGTACAATTGAATCGTCCTTGTAGTTGGTGGGGCTGCAGCCGGGCATAAGATGATATCTTTGGTGATCGCGGCAGCATGCTTCATCTCCTCCAACCGTAGCTCGTCAGCTCGCTCCACCCTGACCTCCCTAGGATAACCGGCTTCTAGGCGAGCAATATCCATCAAGGGGTAGTGGGCACGTACCAAGCTAAGTACATGTGCACCCACATACTCCCCGATGTCCTTCGTCCATTGTTGGAGCCATCCCCAGGCTTTCTGGGATTTCTTGACCAGGCCTACTTTTAGTGCCTCCACTCCAGCTTCGGTGAAGTCGGCACCAATGACGTCGAGCACTGGTGCGATCCCCTTCGCCATTTTAGCGCAGACATGCTTCCAAGTTTCCCACTCCCTGATGAGTATCTTGCATTTGCCATTAAGGGTTTCTTGCTCCTTCATGAGCTTGTTGCATTTCTGGGACCACGCCTCGATCTTTTTTGCACCGGCCTGGTTTTGAAGCTCCAGGTCGTCGCGATCTTTCTTCATCTTCTCAAGGTGCACTTTGGCATTTTTCTTTACAACTGCAAGGCGTCACGCCATTAAGAATTCACTGCTACAAACTTCAATGAAAACTACGACAATGATGAGGAATATTTACTCTCTAGCTCCTTTGCTAATTTAGCATGTTCCTCCTTCATGGCCTGTTGTGTTTACAGCCATTTGTTCTTCTCTTCGGATAGTCAGTCACGCTCAGCAGCTACCTAAGCATTTTCTTCGCGAAGCCGGCTGACTTTGATGTCCAGACCTGTATCAATACTTCGATTATGAACAATACAGTATTATATCATCCTAAAGAGCTTGAGTACCTAACAATAGAAGGGTTTCCAACCCGATCTTTGTTCTCTCGACCTCGTCCAGCTGTTGGAGTACAGTGCGCATTTTTTCTTCACGCTCGATGTTTTGCCGCGCATAACCCTCCAACTACTGCTGCAGCTTCTTTTGTTCTGCACTAAGCTGTTTGTTCTTCTCAGCCACAGTCTGCAGTACATAGGATCACAAAGCATTTCTTATGGATAATACAATAACAGGTTATACAGTTGCGAGAGGCTTACCTTCACTTCCTCCAGAAATATTTTACCAATTGCTTCCACGGCCTCGACCTCGTCTCCTACTGGGATTTCCATAGTATAGGAGCGGGTACCACAAAACCTGCTTTCTTCTTCATAATGCCCGAGGATTTCTTCCATGGTTGGGGCTGAAGACTTGAGTTTTTCCCCTGGTCTAGCACTTCTAGTTGGCTCCTTGATGGTCCCAACAACCTCTGCAGGTTTTGAGAATTGCTGCTCTGAGGCCGGCTGGGGCTGTTCTTGGTTTTTTGGGGCTGGCTGGTGCTGTCCTTCTATTTCTAGGGCCTCCCATGGTTGTTTCGGTAGCTCTGGGGCCATAGGATCTCCTGCTTGCCCGAAAACCTTAGTTTGCGGTGCAGGAGCAGATGCTGTAGGAGCTTGCAACTCAGGGACTACCCTCTCTGCCATGGTCTGCTCCAGGACCTGCTACTCGACGATGGCGGTATTTGGTGGTGGCAGTGTTGCACCGCTAGACATCTCTTCTGGCCTTTGGGTCAATGCAGAGCTATACAAATCCATGACAAATAACAAAGGTGATAATATTAACCAATTATTTTCTAATCATACAAGTTCACGACGACTTACAGGTTTGTACAGTGGAATATGATGGCGAACCAGGATTTCTTCACCTTCTCGGGGCTGGCACCCTTCTCTGCGACTGGGCCAGTGGTCAGGACTGGCTTAGCCACGCACCTCTAACAGCGGCAGCAGACTTTGGGATTTCTGAGGGTTGTGCCTGTGGTTGCAGTGGTCGAGGTGTTTGGCTCAGTTGTTGGCAACGGCGGTGTCGGCTCCTGCCTTCTAGCCAGCCGCTCCCTCCGGCTGCGTGCTACGATACCGGAGGCCTCCTCAACCTCCTCATCTTCCTCCTCTAGCCAGTCAGCAATTAGGCATCGACGCTTGTTTGTTGGGTCCTCTGTTTCCTTCAGGTCAATTACCCCTTCTGGACTTTCATCCGAGGAGGTTCCTTGTGAGGTCTGGCCCCTTTTCTTCGTTGGGGCAACAATTGCCTTCTTGCCTGCAAGTCGGTTGGCTTGCTCTGATTCATCTTCAATTGCAAGCCAATCCACTTCGGAAGGATCATCATCCACGGGCGGCGGTTGTGCATCATGGGCCCGCGGCACGACCTCAGGCCACTCCATGCCTAGAGGACAAGACACGAATGTTTGCGCTCTCTCTTGTCCATCAAACTGGGCAATAGAGAGCAACACGAATATCAGAAAGACAGCACATCAAAATAGCGGTTATTATGCAATGTTTCAATCAAAAGGACAAACTAGTAGACCACAATCGACTTACTAGTGGTGGTGGGCGAGCAAGCTTGAACGCTGGCTCGATGACTGTCAGCTTCTTGAAGTTGGGATCCTTCAGATTGAACAGGTCTCGGACCCTCCTCTTCACTTCTTTCGGTTCGAGGTCTTCATTCCTCATCCTGGTTGGGTCTATGTGACCCTGGTACTCATATGCCGGGTGCACTCTAGCCTGACATGGCTGGATCCGACAACTAATAAAATTACCGATTACACTTGGTCCATCCAGCCTCGACAAAGGTAGCAGCTGCATGATTGCCTCAATCTGGACTGTGTTCTGCGGCAGCTCTTTCCAACTGTCAGTCTTCTCTGGGACCAAGGATACATCACAGTATGAGACCTGGCTTGGTTCTTCACGGATGTAAAACTAATGCCTGTACCAGTCCTCTAATGTGGTCTTCCGAGGGCAGTATAGATACCTCGACCTGATCCCTTCCCGCATGTTCAGATAGCACCCACCAGCCACATTGGAGCCGCCTCGACCTCCTTTCTTCTTCAACTAAAACAAGTGGTGAAAGTAGTCGAAGTGGGGCTGGAAACCACCATATGCTTTTGCAGAGATGGATGAAGCAAGCAACAAGCAACACAGAATTTGGATGCAAATTGCAAATACTGATTTCATAATAATTGCAGAGACCTTACAAGAATGGATGTATAGGAACACCAAATCCATGAGTGAAGTAGTCTTCAAAAACAACAATTTCACCCCGCCATCCATCGCCTATAAAATCGCCCATGGCTGTCTCATTAATCACCTCAAGACACTCCCACCATCAAGACTAATCATCCACATAAGTCTCCTATTAAAGTTCCAGCCCATGCCAACTTCCGAAGAAAGTATCAAGAAGAGAAAGAAGGAGCATATCATCGAAAAGCTCACTATCACCATCTTTGCCTTTCTAATTCCTCCACCAGTGGAATCAATAATCTTTTATATCCTTGTAATCCGCCCATTACCCTATGGAGAACGCTAAGATATCAGCTGAAACAAGAAGGGTTGAATAAAAACTCTAGAAAAATTTCATTTGGCGTCAAAGATATTTTTGAAATTTTACCCTTCCAAACCACTTTCCCCTGGATTTGCATGAACTCGCAACCCAATCAAGACCTCCGACCGCATCGCCAAACCAAATCACCCGCAACGAAGCACAGGCAGCAGTGGCTTGTTAAAAATGAAAGGCCGACGTTGGCCTACTGCTCGCATAAGGCCTTGTTCGGTTCTAGGACTAAATTTTAGTTTCCATCGTATCGTATGTTTGGACACATGTATAGAGTACTAAATATAGATTATTTACGAAACTAAAAATATAGGGTGATGATAATTTACGAGACGATTTTTTAAGTCTAATTAGTTCATGATTAGCACTAATTGCTACAGTATAAAATATGTTAATGATAGATTAATTAGATTTAATAAATTCGTCTGGCGGATTATCCACCGAATATATAATTTATTTTTTAATTAGTATCTAAAAATTCTATAATTAATTCTGGTCAAAATCTACGGACTAAATTTTAGCTAGCTGAACCAAACATCCACTTACTTTCCCTTTCCCCATCCCAAACCCAAACAAAGTAACGCCTTGTTTAGATTGAAAAAAATTTCAACCCGACGAATAGTACCACTTTCGTTTTATTTGGTAAATATTGTCCAATCATGGACCAACTAGGCTCAAAAGATTCATCTCGTGATTTCCAACTAAACTGTATAATTAGTTATTTTTTTACCTATATTTAATACTCCATGCAAGCGGCTAAAAATTGATATGATGGAGAGAGTGAAAAAGCTTGGAATTTTGAGGGAAACTTAAAAAAAAAAAGGCGTAAATCGAAGCGAGAACGACTGAGCTAGTGCGTGCCACTATCCCTTTGCTCCGGAGAGGCGAGGGAACCGAAGAAGAGGGTCGGCTATGGGGGATACGGGGAGCAGCTACATTCTGGTACACATTCTGGTGGTCGCCCTCTGCCTGACCGCCTTTGGCTTCGCCATCGCCGCTGAGCGCCGCCGCAGCACGGTACTAACACGCGCAAGTTGCCTTTTTCTCTTTGCCTACCGCATTCATCAACAAGCATCCCCCGCCGACTACACACACCCTGCATCCTAAAGATGCCCATATCTGGTGTTGAATTTTAATGTTTGTACTGAGGAATTCCTGCTTTTGGTTTTAATATTTATTAATGTTGGAATAAACAAATTATATATAAAAGAGCACTCTGCAAGCACCTATGCTAATATCCCACTATCTCAGTCCCAATACATTCAATCGCAACGGTAGGACTCATCACTCAACTAGGGATGCTTCGTTTCCTGTAGCTTGTTCACCTTTTGTTTGTTGTTCTTCACGATATAGGAAGGACATAAACTGCGGAACTACTGATGATATAGAATGTCTTAAGATATTATTTTTAGTAAACCTGTAATGTTTACAAAAAAAAAAAAGCTTACTCTGCAGTCCATGCCCGTTCATTGTCCAGTATGCTATCATCTGTCTTAGCAATTATCATGAGCTGATGTGTCTTGCTGGAACTTGCGCTTGCAACCCTTCTCTCTAGATGATTTTTGTACTTATATCCTTGTGCCAGTGGCGAAGCTTCACATAAATGTTAGAGGGGGCAGTCAATTTAATAGTCTTTCAGCATAAATTCTTCAAATGTTGAAACAGTGGGCAGCAAATCTCTTCGGTAAGGTGTTTAATGTTTATTGATTCTTGATGAAGCAATATATATCAATCTACTTACAATCTTGAACCAACCAAATATTAGGTCTTGCAAATTGCAAATAACAATTTTTTTTATCTTTCTGCCAACAAATTAATAAGCACAACTAAATGTTCTAAAGATCGATATGCCTCTCTGGCTCCTGGCCCTGAGATTTCTTCTTTGCGCCAAACAAGGACTAATTTGCAAACTGATGTTTGAAAAGGTGAACTTAGTTTTGAATAGGGTATTGTAGCTCTGAAAAACAAGCTTGGAACCTTATGCCCCCTTAATACTATGCTAGTTAGCATCTTTTTCATCAAACACAATTTTTGCAGCTTGCAAACTAACCTTATGCCCTCTTAATACTATGCTAGTTAACCAACTTTTTTATTTTTTTTGTTGAGCTATATGATTTTAAGGTAGAGTACTTATATGTAATTACTGGAATAAATCCTTGAGGCCGCATACAGTGATTTGGGTTGCGAATGATAATGGAATAATCAAATTATGAAAAGAGCAGTCTGTACATTCCCAACAATCCAAGTGCAATAGTTGTACTAATCACTCAAATACAATTGCTAAATCTAAAGTCATGTGTCTTTTCTCCATCACTTCTTTGTTCTTGTCCATAATTTAGTAGAATTGTCCATGACTTTAGTAGAATGTAAACTGTGGTATGGTAATGTTAGTGTGTCTAAAATATTATTTTTTAGTTTATCTGTAACTTCTACACAAAAATGGCATACGCAGTTCTTTCATACTCCATTGTGCTATCATTCTTGGGTTGTCGTGTGTATTGGAATTTTTGTATAGAATCTTTACTTTTATCAAAATGAGTTTTTGAAACTTGTGCTCATGCTATGTTGAGAAATTATATTTTGTAGTTAAAGTTTGCCTATGTTCAAACAGAGTGGAGTAAGTCAATCACATGGTGAAGGCCTATTTTCAGTGTTACTAATGAAGTCACATGTCTACAATGTTGAATGACAAAATTTAGATCTTACAATAACAAAGAAAAAGTCTACTTATGGCCTGCTTGGTTCTCAGAGTGCCTTGCCTTTGCCTGGGCTGTCGGCTGTCCTGGCCTGGCTGAGCAAGGCCTGCCTTGCCTGCCTGGGCAAGCCAAATTTGCTCTCCCAGAGGAGCAAGGTAAAGCCTTACCCGCACAGGCTATGAGGCAAGCTCGCTCAGGATCCAATCACCTGTTCAGTTCTGATTTCTCGCTAGGCAAGGTAGTACAGTATCTGGCAAGAGATCCAAGCAGTCCCTTAACCACCCTCACCTAGAAAGCTAGATGTTTTACCCCTTAAAGTATTGAAAATTGTCTAAATAACGTGGTGGTTTTGCTAACGTTGCATGTTATGTAGATGTTGACATGGCTGACTGAGCAAACAATAGGAAAAGTCTATATAACTTAACATATTAAGGGTTGAGTACATAACCCCTCAACTATAAAACATGGTATTGTAGCCCTTAAAGTATCTAATAATGTTTAACTCCCATTGGATCATTCTGTTGGGCTATTTTGCCACCATGGCCTGCAACGTTGACATCAGTACCCATGCTAGCATGTGGGTCCATCTTTGAGATGCTCGGGCCTGACAACTGACTAAGGTGGGCATGGTCTGGCAAGGAACGGGAATTCGCTGTTGAGGTAGCCATTGGAGAAGGCGAGAGGGAGGGATGATGTGGGAGGGGATGGCGTGGGTGTAGGAGCTTGGTGATGTGTGAGCTACATGTTGTCGATGATTGTCAGGAGGTTGAGGCATGGAGCATTCCAGAAAGAGAGACGAGAGAGGAAGGCAAAGCGGAGCTGTGACTCTGAGGATGAGGGGTAAAAGTAAAAGAAAAAAAGAATTTACCCACTTATAGATGGGACTTCATATAAGCATGGGTAAACATACTAGCGCGGTGGGTATGGTGGCAAAATAGCCCTACAAAACCATCCCGGATGTCATTTGAAAGGTGTTAGATACTTTATTTAAGGGCTACAACACAGGCTTTTATAGCTAAGGCGGTTATGCAGTCAACCTTCGATATGGTAGCGGGTTATGTAGACTTTTTCTTTAATTACAAATCATATTGGCAATGAATTAATAATTTCAGCTAATGCCCTCCTTGGCCTAACGTTTGTCGCACCGATCATATTCATGCTACACCTGGATCATCCCCTGCCTAATAGGTATTTTTTGTCACCAAATGAGGGCCAATTTGCAAGTTTATTGTAAAAGATTGAATTTAGGCTTGAATTGGGAAACACAGATTTATAATTTTCCTATAGGTATTTTAGCTTTGAAACAATTAGAACATTTGTGCTCCCTCAATACCATTCCAGTTATCGTTTTTTTATCAAACACCTCCTCAGGATACAGACCACCTGAAGCAATCAAGATCCAATTTAATTTCTTTTCTTGAGCTGTGAGATTTTAAGATAGAGCTTTTGTGGTCTTAGTAACCAGAAGTGAGCCTAGAGACACATACAGCTATTTAGATCATGTGACATTCAGGTTAATTGTGAAAAGGTATTGTTTAACATGTGTATATAAAGTAATTGATAAATATGGTGTAATTGTTTGTCTTCCAATATTCTAAATATGCACCAGCAATATTGATTTTTGAATGAATTGAATTGATTATCTCATTACAAAACATATGCAATTATTTTTTTTGGAGTAAATTCCATTTCCATAACATGATTTCATGTTTCAGCAACCATCATTGCACAGGGTCACAAACTTGCAAGTTTTCAGCCCACATCTTGGTCTAAGTTTACCATTGCTATGTTACAGTTTATTAGGTTTATCTTTAATAGTTTTAATTAGCTAAAAACCAATGCTTATGAGCTCCCATCTTGGTCTAAGTTTAACGTTGCTATATTACAGTTAATTAGATTATTTTTTACAGTTTAAGTTAGCTACAAACCAAAGCTTATGAGCTTTCTTTGGAAATTCAAGTATGACTGATGTATGTAATACATAAAACAATATAATCATTAGGTTCATGTGTCAAACCATTCAGCATGTGCTTTTGGTTTCGACAAATTAAAAAAGAAAGTAAATTAGTTTGCTAGAACATATTTATAAGAGGTGCATCATCTGATAATGAATTTTTGTTACCTTTTACATTTTTCTAACAGGGTTCAATAGTCACAGACAGCTCCAATACCACATTTTGTGTTTATGACTCCGATATTGCTACTGGCTATGGTGTTGGTGCCTTCCTGTTTCTTCTCTCTGGCCACTCACTGCTTATGGGTGTTACGAGATGCATGTGCTTTGGTGCACCACTTGCACCAGGTGGAAGCAGAGTCTGGTCCATCATATACTTCGCATCTTCATGGTTGTTTCTATTTCTATGCTCTCTCACACATGACAAGTAAAAAAAAAAACTTTAAGTACTTTTCACGTTTTGTAGCCCCACTATTTATATATCCATGGCACATGTTTGCAGGATCACATTTGCAATTGCAGAGGCCTGCCTAATTGCTGGAGCAACAAAGAACGCATACCACACCAAGTATAGGGATATGGTATCTGCTGGTAACTGGACTTGCCAGTCTCTGCGCAAAGGAGTGTTTATTGCCGGAGCAGTTTTTGTGGTTTTCACCATGATTCTGAACGTCTACTTCTACATGTTCTATTCTAAGGCTACTAGCCAAGCTACAAAAAAGATCAGTAAGACAACCACCAGCGATGGCCCGACTGGCTATGCGTGAGCGACCTAATAAACCACCCGTCTGATTGAAAAACAACTATTTCTTTTTTTTTTTATCGTTTTCCGTAACACTGGAACTATTTCTATTTTTGTGCCATTTTCTGTAACACTGCGCTGCAGTTTGGGATTTGGGGGCATCACATAGTTTCAGTTCAAATCTTTTTTTTTACCATATATATGATGTGTACTGCTTTTAACGTGGAAACCAAATTACTCTTGTATGATGCTGCTTTATCTGCTTGAAGAGAACAAATACAAAAGCATTTGCTGGGTATTAGGCCTGGCTCAAGCTTATCACTCCTGGTAAAATGGTCAAGTCGTAAGCGCTTTCTGAGGGATTTATTTATAAGATATAAATCTATAGAGACTTAGGAGGAAGAATTCCTCTTCCCAAGTAATTTACTATCGCACTAGTAACGTCATGAGGTTGACATTTTATTTTTTAGATAATGGTCATGAGTTTGACATATATTGTAAATATATATACACTATCGGAAATCAGTATAAGTTTTATGGTAAATTGTAGTGGCCGTAGAACAAGTTAGTTATTTGATGTACTTGACTAATATCTATACCTAATATTAATTTATATCTATACCTAATATTAAGGCTGGGCATTCGGGTTACCCGAAAATTTCGGGTCGGGTAATTCGGGTAGTTGAAAATTGCCACCTGATTTTTGCCCCGAAAAAACATTACCCAAAATTTCGGGTACCCAATAATTCGGGTTCGGGTTCAGGTTTTACCCGATATACTCGAAATTGACAAAACCAACCATTTTGGAATAATTCAAGTACCATTTTAAAGCAATAAACAATAGTCCTTTAAATCGTATCATGTCTTCATATCAATTACCAACAAATCACTTATCAAGTTAGCATAAATCTACATTAATTCATGCCAAATAATATATTTATATGGCATTGAACTACCTCATGTCTTCATGTTAGGAATAGAAGAGCAAATATTTGAGATATTTTGGGTAATTCGGGTAGTTCAGGTACCGGAAAACATTACCCGAATTACCCAAACTAATTTCGGGTTTTTACGATCACTATCTGAAATTGTGATCTGGTAATTCGGGTTCGGGTACTTTGGATCTGGGTTCGGGTAATTCGGGTTCGGGAATTGGGTATCGGGTATTTTGCCCACCCTTACCTAATATTTGTACACCTAAATTTCTCTTCACCCATTTTTCCGTGCGGCCCTTCCTTAAATAACTTTGTGAATGTGAAAACCGTCTCGAACACATCTGCACTCTTACTATTTTATTACTTGAATATATGGGATTTTTTAAGATAACTTAAATAAGAATTTTAATCCAAATAGACTCCTTCTCTGTCACATGAGGCTTCTTGCCTAGAATAGCATGATCAAAAATAGAAAGTAAGCAAATATAAATTAGACAATGCTATTTTTTTATGATCACAGGAATTGATCTTTGTCCTCGCATGCATTAGCTCATGGTTCAGCTTTTGCGGTCAGTTCCATGCCTTTTAATTAAGAGAAAAAAATCTTCATCTTCTGTTGTACGTCTAATTCGACTTCGATGATTTTCCCCTTTTTATTTTTTAGAGGCTACATGGACGATTTTTCTGAATGTTTACTTATGTCGTCCTTTTTTTCATCTGGGCAAAATCTTGAACGGACTCACGTCCGATTTACTCTTTTACTAGGCCATTTTTCGATCGAACTCATGTTCATTTTACTCTCCCATTGTTGTTTTCCATCAAGGTTGATTTTTTATTTTGTTTCTTACGGTCATACGTGGCAATCTTTCAGTTTATTTTTTCACGATTTTTGAACCATTTTTATCCCGTTCCAACAAAAACAATAAGTGTCAAAAACAAAGACCTTGACTCTTTCATAAGAAGCAAAGATTCCTATTACTAGGTTAGTGATGTATTTTTATCTGATTAGGACTAAAACTTCTCATAGTGAAACTTGGTTCAGTCGATCGTCCAACTTATCAAATAGCGAGTCGATATTTGTTGATCCAGCCTAAATAAATTTATTTCTATGCAGCGCAATATCCAAAATAGTCACCACGGAGTTCTATTACTATATGTATTGCAACCCACGGACACATTTGCTAGTTTAAACAAAAATTCTAAACATATAATCCTTTTTGAAATGTTTTAGTCGTTTGACTAGAGTTCCTTCAAGAATTGAAACATACTACCTCTCAGTCCATTTTATGTGGTGCACACCCATATCAAGATTCAAACTTTAAAAACTTTGACCAATAATTTGACTAATAATTTTTAACCATTATAATACAAACTTTATATGATTAGATTTGTAAGGAATTATACTATCCAATGATTATAAGTTTTTAACCCATAAATAATATAATATAAAGCAAATGAATGGTCAAAGTATAATCTAGGAGACCGTGTCATTCTAACTTGCGCCAGATAAAATGGACCGGAGGGAGTATCTTTTAGCCGTTTGCCTCTTAGTATCTAAAAAATAATTTGCTATAGATAATGTTCGCATTTAGATTCTACCGTATTAGATATATGTTTATTCGCTTGTCTAATCATGAAAAATCCACATTCTTGGTTAACCAAAGAAAAGTTGCCCCGCGTCGTAATGATGTTTGTGACTCGTATCAGAATAGTGTTTGTGTGTTTGCAAGGGTTCTTTTTTTTCTCCTTAATTAATACAATAATGCGTAATTCTTCTTGGTGTTTGTGGGGGTATAGACACGTATACCCTCATGGCTCCACATGGGTCATGTCAGACAAGTTGGTCCAACTCACCAGAAAGGGCCGCGCGGATCTCCGAACTGCTCGGCGAACCGTGCAGAGCAAGCAGATACTACTTGTTGGTCAAGAAAACCTAGTCGGTTAAGATAGACATCGTGTCCTCCGTAGATACAGGAGTTGTAATCGACTGGGATTAGATTCCTTAGATCTATAACCTTGCCCCCCGTACTATATAAGGCGGGCAAGGCCCCCCTCAAAACATTTTATCACGCATCAATACAATCCACAAAGACGCAGGACGTAGGGTATTACGCAATTCGTGGCCCGAACCTAGATAAATCTTGTGTTCCTCATGCATCACCATCTAGTTCGTTGTCTTGAGCACCTCCACCGATAATCTACTACCGTGGGTATACCCCTCGGTAGACTGCCGACCACATCTCGTCGATAGTGGCGCGCTAGGTAGGGGGTGTGCATGCAGACTCTATGGCGAGCTAGATGGTCAACTTCCCTGCTTCCATGGTTCTTCCGGTGGGACTGACGTTCACGATCGGGACGTTCACCTAGACCACTGGCGCTGACGGCCCCACTGAAGCCATGGAGGCAGTGCAGGCTCCTCATACGCTAACCGAATCTTCATCGACAACGGCGAATTCGATCTCGGGACCAGTCTCGGGGTCGCCTCTTCCGACCACCTGCCGACCGCTTCCCTGCTATCAAGAGAGGTGTCTTGACAATACCGATCTGGTCGAGTCCCTCGATCGGATCACCATGGGTTTGGTCGAAACCCTAACCTTAGTAGATTCGATCAAAGATCGGTCTGCTGAGGATCGCCGTTCCTGACCAGCTCGGGCTGGCCGCCAGAGGTGCCCTAACCCTGATCTCGTGATCACGGTGACTCCAGAAGGGTAGACAGTTGATTACCGACCAGTACCCGCAACCAGCCTGAGGTCGGGGGATTACGAAGTCCTAATGGGGCACTCACCCAACACCTACCCATATGGGCTGGCGAAGACGGCATCCGAGTACGTCGCCCGCATACCACACCTGGTTGTGGATCCCGCTGAGCATGACCATGTTTTGGATGTCTATCAGATAGACCTGCCTAAACCAGACCACTCTGCGCCTACTATTAACATGGTGGAGATTAGGCAGATCGGAGAGGATTTGCTCTCTATAATCCCAAAAGAAAGTACCAGGTCCACCGAATCTCACAGGACTAGCTATACTCGCACTCTCATTGATCCATATGGGCAGGAGTTCCCAGCCTTTCCACCTGGCTTCGGAGGTGCCGTCTTCGCTGTTAGCAACGACGAGCCCCTTGCGATGGGGAGACTGATCAAGAGAGGGTTGCTCAGGAGGAAAGAAACGCCGATCATAGGGCTCGAAGAGTCGACCTGGAGAACACTGAGGAAGATGCGGCTGACGCAGCCACGCGGTGGCCAGCATGATATCTACCACGATCTGACTGATGCTTTCGACATGTGCGACAACTAGTAAGTGTTTAAGACACCGAGCGCTAACATTGCTATTGCCATGAACAAACTCAATAAGCTCCCTGAATCCCCGGCACTTGATGCTATTAAGGCTTATTTGAAGGCAGCCACAGTCTAGGTCAATGAGAGGCGTACACCCGCTCCATCGGCGTACACCTGCTCCATCGGCGTCCACCACCCGAAGCCATCGCCAATGAGGCTCCTGGCAACAAGGAGGTCCTTATCTTTACTAGTGCCATGACGTAAACTATGAGGCGCACTGTCCTCGAGATCAAGGCAGAAGACACAATGCCGACCAACGAGGCAAGCATGACGCTGATCAAGGAGGTGAACGTAATCAGCAAGGCAGGTGTGGCGCACGTCATGGAGGAGAGCGTGTTGCAAACTGCGGTGGCAGTCGTGGTAGACAATGTAGTGCCGACCAGGAAGTGGAGCAGCCTGGAGGTGACCTCCATGACCATCTGAGCACCAATCTGAATATGAGGAATCGTATTGAGAACAATCAAGAAGAGCATCATGCATCTGAGATGCAGCGTAGGTGGGAATACGATGAAGCACATGGCGCACTCGACCGTGGCTATGCACCACGTGCTGGCCATATCCCTGGCCTCCGGCCATTCACTGACCGGCTCCGTGTTGTCATCTAGCCAAGAAACTTCAAGCTCCACGGTCTGGACACCTATGGCGGGAAGGTCAATTCCAAATAGTGGATAACGCTGTACGAAATCGTTGTCCGAGCAGCACATGGCGATGAAGACGTGATGGCCAATTATGTGCCTATGGCCATCAACCAGTCCATGAACTAGTGGCTTCTCAGCCTGAGGGAAGGCTCCATCGACACCTGGGTTTAGCTCAGGAGGGCTTTTATTGTCAATTATATGGCCACTTGTTAGCAGCCCGACAACAAGTATGATTTGGAGAAAGTCAGAGACTATCTAAACGATCCATTGCACGACTACATCCACCACTTCTTGGAGACGCGGATATCCATCCCTAACACTAACAGTGATGAAACTATCTCCGCATTCATCAGTGGCCTCCGCCACCATGATGCTCTTAGGACCAAACTTCTCTACAAGAGGCCCGACTCAGTTCAGGACCTTCTCATGGTGGTGAAGAAGTGGGCAGATATTGATGAGGCTGACCAGCAGATCAAGGAAGACGTTGGCTAGGCTCCCCGCCCTGACCAGCAAAATCACCGCCTAGACGACCGGCGTGATGATCGACGTCGTGATGACCACCGCGATGATCGGTGCAACGACAACCGCGACCGCCGCAATGACAATCATGATCGGCGTTGGCAGAATGACTTTAGGGGGCGGTAGAGCCGCAATCGACCAGTTGATAATGCTATCAGCGCCGTCAAGCCAGCGCCCAAGTGCAACTATGAGGATGCCTATTCCAAGGTCCTTCAGGGTCCCTGCCCAGCTCATCCAGACTCCAGCCATACAATGGGGGATTGCAGGGGTCTAAAGTCTATCTACCGCTCGGACTCCCACAAAAGGTAGCGCGGCAGCGACAAAGATGGTGACAAAAACGACCGCCCGGACGACAAGAGACCTGATGAGGAGGACAAGACTGAAGAGGAACATGACAAGGACCCTCGTCACGCCTACAAGGATCCTGATAGAAGCGTCCGTAGCATCTTTGGTCGGAAAGTTGCCCTGGAGAACGGGTGATAGATGAAGCTTATCGCCCGAGCTGTTATGGCCCTTAACAACCCCGACGGGAAGGTTGCTAATCCCAAGTATCAAAACTGGTTGCACTAGCCCAGTACGTTCAGCAGAGCTGACTAGTGGACCAATATTCCAGAGCCAGGGTGCTTCCCCCTTATTTTAGACCTCGTCATCAGGAATGTGCGATTTGAGAAGGTGCTCATCGACGGTGGCAGTGCCCTCGACATCCTTTTCTACAATGCTCTAACCGAGTTAGACATTAAGCCGGAAGACCTCGAGCCTTACGATGCACCTTTCTGGGGAGTACTCTCGGGGCAGACCTCTCAACCTTTAGGGTAGATCACATTGGCAGTCTAGTTCGGCACCGCCGACCACTTCCATATCGACTACGTCAATTTCATCGTAGCAGATTTCGAAGGAACATACCATGCTATACTAGGCCGACCAGCTCTAGCCAAGTTTATGGCGATACCGCACTACGTTTAGCTGCTGCTGATGATGCCAACCGAGAAGGGCATGCTCTCTCTCAGGGGCAATGTTCTCATCGCCTATAACTGCGAGAAGGAGGGTTATGCAACTGCTGAAGCCCTCGAGCTCTCGATCTGCATGCAGCAGTGCATCACCGATGCCAAGAAGATTCCTCCTGTCGATCTAGAAATCCCAAACAAAGAAGCCACCCGTGCTGCTGCAAAGTCTAAGGAGACCAATGATGAGGACATGGCCTCCACGCATATGACCATGTTTGGAGAATTACATGGAGGCCAAGGAGACCAGCAAGGGCATCTAAATCGAGAAGGAGGCCCAAAGCTTATCCAGTTCGAGTCACCAAGGTGGAGGCCCAAATCAAGTTCGAGTCCAGAATCTGTCAGGGTGCTGTGTCGCCGTCTTTTGGACCGTTTGGGCCTTGTAACGTGTCGGCGCTCCCCAGGGACGCGAATAGGGGTCCTTGGACGACCCTTAGGCTATATAATTAGTAGCCGCCGCCTACATTAGGGTTGTGTTTTGCTTAGATTATTCTGTTGACAACAGTTTCGCCACCGCTGTCGGTTTGTGAGACCCCAACTTTGTGAGCCTCATATTTATTTGCAATTTCAGATTAAGTTTTACCTGTTCTTGCTCGTGTTCTCGATTCGCTTGCAGGAAAGCCTTCTCGGCGAGGTCAATCATGTTCGCATGGTTGATAACTAACAGAGCTGTGGTGTAACGGTTGCGGGGGTCCGAATCAGTCTTGGTTAGAAGCCTAGATCGTGAACGTCGAGTCTCCACCAATCGACGCTATCATACCTATCGGAAGATCGGGCCTTGTCTTTGTCAATTGGTATCAGAGACCTTGTTGCCCGTTAGGTATACCCTTGTTTTTTCCCTTTAGATTGAATCTGTTTTTGCATTACCTAGAGTCCACAAAAAGCCAAAAAACACTGTCACATATTCCCTATCCTACAGCCCCTTTGTGCCATTGCAATATTTAAAATTTCAGTTTGCTTTATTGAACGGTTGTCCCTGGTGTATCATTTTGTTGGTATATTGAGTCTTCGTCTAGTGTTCCTAGTCCTGGCTACCATCCTTTTGTGCCGTTGATAGTGCAACAACGAAAAATATTATAGAAAGAGAGCAAATCCAATTTTGGCCGTTCAGCAGCTTAGGAAATAGTATAATAGTTGACATAATTTGTGGCAATCTTTTTTTTTTCTATACGAACGCAAAGAAAAAGGCTTTCTATTTTTATCTCCTTGCTGTTGTCTCTCTGGTTACCTTTTGGTGGCGCAGTTTTTCTTTGGAGCCACGTGCGCACGCATGCTAGTACTCAGTGAGGTTTTGTGCAATTAATTTTAGCGTATCCATATCATATATATATATATATATATTTCCTTTTTGAGAAGTCTTGCTGCACAGTACGTCAAAGGCTACATCATTTGCTAGATTGCAATTCCTTCTTGCAGCCTTGTATTTTTGAGCTATTATCTGCGGCACTTGTTTTTTTTAAAAAAAGGCAAAGGTGCAAAAAAAAGAGCCGCACCCAAAAAAAAAAGAGCAAACAAAAAAAAGAAAGAAAGAGAAAAAAGAAGTGAAAAAAAGTAAAATAAAAATTCAGAAGTGCTTGCATCCTTTTGAGTCTTTGTGCTAAGTTATATTGTAGCTTGCTTGAACTAGGTCGAGACGAGTTTAGGCCGGCAAAATAGACTAGATTGGGACTACTTTTCAATATTGCAATTTCTGAATTAAATTATTGCCATTCCTTGCCACCATATTTTAAGCCTGTCCAAGCTCCACTTTCTTCTAACCAAGCACAGGTTCGCCTTGCAACTGTTACACTCAAGCTACAACGATATCACAGTCACCGACCGATTGCACCGCCTGTTGCTTTGGTAAGAACACTTGCAAGATCGTGGTTAAATGTTTGAGAGTGTGTGACTTCACTCCTTGATCACATCCTAGTAGCTGATAGAAAAATACATACTTGTGTGTTTTCTTGTTTGATGCTAACAATGACAGGTTACAACACTTACCGATACAAGACATCAATGATGCATGAGCCACGCACTATTGCTGCTACATCTCCTCCCACAGGTCGTTCTATTCTTTCTTCTCCACCTACTTATGATGGTATTGGTGCTGATGAGTACATTGAGTGAGAAAGTAAAATAGATAATATTTTTGCACAATGTCATATGTGTGAACGGAGGAAGATTAAGAATGCATCTAGTGTTTTGAGACATTTAGCATCAATTTGGTGGGAGTCTTTAAGTTCTTCAGATAAACCTCATACGTGGAACGATATAAAAATTCTTATGAGAGAAACTTTTGTTAATCCATCTTTTATAATTAATTCATATGATGAGGAACATCAACTAGACCAATCTCCTATTATTTCTCCTGCTGTGCCTAACCTTTTGCAGGACAATGCACAAAAGAGCGGGGATGACATGACAGAAAATGAGGTGCTCCCAGTCTCATGTGAATATTCAACACGTGTAACTTCCACTGATAGTGAGAGCAAAGATAATGCCAATGATGCTAATCTCACAGAAGTTGAGAGTTCTCTTGATGTGCTGAATTTTTCACCAATCATGTTATGATAGAGCAAATATTAGTGGAACCTTCGCTTGATTTACCTTTGTCACAAGATGATTTGCTTGATGTTCCTTGTGATAAAGATGACTTGAATGATGATATTTATATTATTCCAATGCAACCATTAATGAATGATCATGCTATATGTATGTTGGAATCGAACACTACTGCTGAAAATAGACATGTTATTCATAATGCTAGTAATGTTGATGAGCTGAAATTGATGTGTTCTTTAAATACTTTGGGATACATTAAATTTGATGTTCTTTGCAATCTTAATTATATAGAGGAGAAACTTTATGCATATGCTGAATGGCCATGGTTGTCTAGACATACGTATCATGTTTTTGGAAAATATAGCAACCAAGGACAATATATGGTACAACGAGTTTACATTTGTACAACTATGAATTCTTCTTTTATTGTGCAAAATAATGATCAATTAGAGGACTATAAAATCAACAATGTTGTCATGCCATATTCCTCTCGTTTTGCTTTACAATCCCAAGTGGAATCCAAAGAAGGGAGCATATGTTTCTTGTCAGTACTAATCTTTTGCAGGATAGTCTTGACAAAGATCGTGTGCATTTTAATCGAGGAGACTACATGTTTGTAGGAGAAGGCATGCTGCAAACCAAAACATGTGGTCATATTCTTTCTCCCAACATTGTCTCCAAGCATGGTCATATGCGTGGAGGCCATGTCCTCATCAACCAAAGAGGTGGAACTAGTCTCGGGCAACAAGTCAAAGACAGCTCGCATCAGGGCCGCCCTGGACCCCAAATAGGAAGACGCGCTTGTCAGCTTCCTGAGGGAGAATGTTAGTGTGTTTGCATGGAAACCAGCAGACATGCCTAGAGTACCTCAAGAGTTGATCGAGCACTCCTTGGATGTTTTGAAGACCGCCAAGTTAATCAAACAGAAGCTACGACAGTTCGCTCGGGACAAAAAGGAGGCGATTAGGGTAGAAGTAAACCGGCTCTTAGCTGCCGGCTTTATCAAAGAGGTGTATCACCTGAGTGGCTTGCCAACCCAGTTTTTTAAGAAAAAAGAATAATGAATGGAGGATGTGCATTGATTACACCGATCTCAACAAACACTGCCCTAAGGACCCCTTTGGTTTTCCTCGTATAGACGAGGTTGTAGATTCTACCACTAGCTGTGAGCTCTTATCTTTCCTAGATTGCTACTCTGGTTACCATCAGATCTCTCTGAGAGAGGAGGACCAGATCAAGACATCCTTTATTACGCCCTTCGGTGGTTACAACTACATGACCATGTCGTTTGGACTCAAAAACACAGGCAAACTTATCAACGGGCCATCCAGCAGTGTCTCGAGGACCAGATTAGAGATTAGCTCGTTGAGGCATATGTTGATGACATAGTGGTGAAGACCAAAGTAGCCTCTACCCTAGTCGATGACCTCGACCAGACCTTCAAGGCACTCAATAAGTTTTAAATGGAAGCTGAATCCCAAGAAGTGCATATTTGGTGTGCCCTCTGGCATACTTCTCGGCAACATAGTTAGCTGTTGGTGTTTCTTAGCGTAAGCAGAGGAATCCGCAAGCACACGGATACACCGTTGTAGCACTTCACCCAGATGTATTCAGGGTATCGTAATTTCCCAAAGGAACGGTTGTGCTAGACTCTTCACTTAGTTAACCTATGAACACAAGGGAGAAATGAACGAGGTAGCAAGGTTTTTCTAAGGACAGATATCTTAATGGAGGTAGCTTTGTTACTATAGACTTGCTTCAGGCGTCAAATTGCACTTGATCTGCCAAGCGATGCCGGCCTCTACTCTACCACGAGCCCGAACATGGGGGATTACAAGGGACGGACAAGGCTATCACCACCTGCCGCCTACCCCTCAATCTGTAGGGAAAGAGGCAAACAGAGATAGCTTCTAGCCTAGACACCACGTCTACGCTATCCACTAATACTCTAGCGTGCTAGCAAGGGTTATCCGTCTTTATCAGGGCCCTTCTACTAGAGTATCTGCCGCAAGGACGGACGATGAACCCACAGGTCTATAATAGTGCAAAGGTAACTTTTTAAGATAAATAACCAAAGTGAAACAAGTCTCTTACCCCAAATAGTAAGAAGCTTGTAGAGGTACAGGTGGAGAAGCTCCTAGCTCCAGCACTTCGACTTAGTGTAGCTAGCACACTAAGGGCAGTTGCTAGTACTCCGACTCTTCTCCAACTCTCTCCTCACTCACTCACCTCTCTTATTTCAATCACAACTACTGAAAAAGTAAAAGTCTACCCTACTCTCCTTGTGAATTGAATTGAGATTTATTCTCTACTCTTTGAGAGGGAAGGGAGCCTCTTTTTATACTAAATCAAAGGCAGTGCTCCTCCCTACTTTTGGCGTGAAGCACCTGGGGAACTGATGTTGCATGCCTGCATGCTACCGCCAGAGAAAGACCAGGACATATGGTGATGATAGGGGGCGGCTGCCCCCTGGGCCGGCCGGCCCATCAGTTGGCCCAAATGGCCACCGCCTTTATGAGGTGGTCTCTGGTTGAACTTGGAACACTGTTGCATGGTGCCTTGCCCCATTGGTGTTGCGATGCTTGGCACCTTCTTCATTCTTTGCGTGAATTAACATTGGAAAGCGCCTTTTGATGGTTTATTCCATGTATTTGTGTTTGTGACCTGCAAAGTGATATACTCCAAATACATGTGGAACTCGGTTAATAGTAAATGCTTATGTGACTTAAGTTTGCTAGTTTCTCCTTTTTATGAGCTTATTGATGGGCGATTTTCATCGTTAGTGACCGTCAACATTAGCCATGATGGCATACGACCTAACCTAGAAAAAGTCAAAGCAGTCATGAAAATGAAACCGCCAAAGTGTGTCAAGGACATCCAGAAGCTAACCGGGTGGATGGTGATGAGGACATCGCCACGCTGGACACACCGACGCTATGGTCTTTCCCAAGTTGCAACTCGTCCCCAACTCAGCTGCCACGTCACCCTCGCATTCAGCAGACACGTCGTCATTGTTTCGGTCATGACTCTCTCATACGACATCAAAACAGGGCATTCTTGGATGCGTTGGAAAGGGGACGACGACGCCGTCATTTTGGATCTGGTCTCAGCTCCAGAAGGTCCGTGGATCATTCTGTGTGACCATGGCAAGGTGCTGCATCACCTATTTGGGCCAACTTGGCCATGTATCGTGTCGGGCCTTAAGCCCAAGTTGTGGGCGCCCAACCCCTGGCCGTCCTCAACCCTAGGTCGAGTCTTAGACTATAAAAACAGCCGCCACTGCTGCTAGACAATTGGGTTTTGTTTAGAGTTTAGTTTTCCATCGAGAAACTGAATCGTTCATTGTAACTATGGTGACAAATCCTTTTACAGTGATCCAAGGCCCCTGTTCTTGATCTCCTCAACTGTGTCGATTAGTCCTTTGGAACCGAGTTCTTGAACCCTCTATTGATATTTGCATCATTCATATTTGCAATTTCAGATTGCGTGTTTTTACCTTCTTGCTTGTGCTCTTCGATTCGCTTGCAGGAAAAGCCTTCTTGGTGAGGTCAATCAAGTTGTGCTTGGTTGATAACCTACGGAGCAGTGGTGTAATGGTTGCAGGTTTCGAATCGTGTCTGATTTGAAGCCGGATCGCCAACATCGAGATCTCCACAAATTGAACTTATCGGTTACCTCTCGGAAGATCGGGCCTATACCTCATCAATTGGTATCGGAGATTTTAGGTTTACCGTGAGGTATATTCTTGTTTGCCTTAGATTCATATTTGTTCATTACCTAGAGTCCACAAAAAGCACAAAAATATTTCAATTTCCGCTGTCCTATCACCCTTTGTGCCTTTGCAATTTCGTTTCAGATTCGCATTGTTGAGTATGTGTCCGTGGTCATGTCTTGTTGCTGGTTTAGGATTGTGTTCGTGGTCGTAGTACAATCGCCCGTTGCTGTGATTTTTGTTTTCTGCCGCTATCCCATCCACCATTTCCAAACAACAAGTCGAAGCCACCACATTACTACTCGACTTGCCCCGCTAGCCGCCTTGTGTAACTTCTCGCCGCCGCGCAAACACTAGATAGGTTGCCAGCCGCTCTTATTTTGCCTGCATTGCAGCCCTCCTTACATCATCAGGCGCATACCTACTGCTATTCATCACAAGGACGACCTTGTGATCGGTGTTGGAGTTTAGAGACGTTTTGCCCTAACTGCCGCTGTCGTGTTGTGCTTACCGGAAAACATAACTTGAGATACCTTCGGTAAAACAGGCATAACTTTTCGCTTGTTTATCAGAAAAATCTAAAATTTTTACAGCAGCTTCTTGACTCCATTTGGAGCCGACCCAAACTTGGCTTTTCGCTCGTTTATCAGAAAAATCTGAAATTTTTACAGCAGCTTCTTGACTCCATTTAGAGCCGACCCAAACTCGGCTTAAGTTTTTGCACGCTTTTCAGAGAACGTGCTGTATTTCTGTAGACCACATCCCACCTCAGTTGTAGGTGCCAATTTTTGTGGTTGCATCTTTTTTGATCCTTGTTCAGAGAAAAATATAAAAAAATAGTGAAAAAATAAAAAAGTTTGATTCCTACTAGTGCCTTTTGGAAAATTCCGGGACAATTTGAGGAAAAAGAAAAAATCCGGACTATTTGCTTGTTCTGTGAGTTCTTTCCATCGTCCTTTGTTTTCACCTTGTTGCGCTACGTCTCGACACGTCTTAGCCAGCACCTGTGATTTGTACTTTGGATCTGGATTGAACAATCGCTAATCTGCATTCGTTAATTGCTAATCCTTGCTGTCATATTGTGTGCCTACCCATAGCTCCACATATTCTTCTGTCAGCACAGGTTCCTCTTGCAACTGTTACCCACGCTCAACAACAGATTACTTCGCCACTTTGGTTTTGCTCCTGTTTGGTGTTGGTAAGAATACAGGCACGACGGTGGTAAGCCGCTTGTGATTTTGCATTCCAATTTTCCCACCACCACCACTTGTTTCCTTTTAGTTGATAGGGATAATACTTTGGTGTTGACTTTTTCTATCTTCTAACCATGGCAGGATCTCCGACGGACTTCAATGAGTGTGTGTCCAAGGGCGAGCTTACAACGTTCATGACTGAACAACGCAATCTTATGACCGAGCTGACGCGCAATGTGAACAATCTGGTCACCCGCATTGAACAACTCGAGCAACGCCCTCCACCTCATCGTGCTGATGATGATGATGCCGATGATTTTGGTGATGATGATGCAGATGCTGACGGTTATGCCCATCGCCGCTTCAACTTCAACCGTCGTGGTATGGGTGGTAATAATCATGGTAATAATGATCCTTTTGCTAAAATTAAATTTAGCCTTCCTCCTTTTGCCGGTAATGTTGATCCAGAGGCTTATTTGGATTGGGAGCTTGCTGTTCAACAAAAATTTGATTCTCATAATGTTCCTGCTGAGTATAGAGTTAGACTTGCTACTAGTGAGTTTACTAATTTTGCTTTGTTCTGGTGGAGTGATCTTTGCAATGCTAATAATGCTGCTGCTGTGCCTCAAACTTGGAATGCTTTAAAGCAACGTATGAAATCTCGTTTTGTTCCTCCTTATTACCAACGTGATTTACGTTTGAAACTACAAACTTTAAAACAAGGTGATAAAGGAGTAGAAGCTTACTATCAAGAATTGCTTATTGGTTTAGCCCGTTGTGGTATAAATGAAGATGATAATGATGCTAGTGCTAGATTTTTTGGTGGTTTCAACCATTATATACAGAACATACTTGATTACAAAGAATGATGCAATTTTTCCCAATTGTATCATCTTGCTATTAAGGCAGAACATGAAGTACAGGGACGCAAACAACACCAGCCTTTCAGGTCTAACAATGGGAGGAATTTTCAACAACGTTCAGAGCCGGATACGCCCAAGATTCCTATTGCATCACAGCCATCTACACCTCCATTTTCTTCTGGGGTAAGTAAATTATCTAATGTGCAGAAGAAAGGTGCCACTCCAGGTGCTTCTACTAGCTCCTCCTCGTCCAGCTCTAAAATCATTTGCCACCGATGCAAAGGCATGGGACATGTCATGAAGGATTGCCCCAGTCGTCGTGCTTTCATTGCTACCAAGGATGGATATGTAAGTGCTAGTGATGTTGAAGATGATTTAGCCCTTGCTGCTAACGTTGATGTAGTTTCCACCGAGGGCGATCAAGACAAAGAGGCCATCGTCATTGAATCCGTGGCTGCTGCCGCAGACTACCCTAGCCTTCTTGTGCAGCATGTGTTGAGTACTCATGTGGGACGTGAAGAAGAGCTGACAATCCAACGCCATAATTTGTTCCACATGTATTTCATTGTGCAGGGTTGTCGTGTCCTCACTATCATTGATAACGGGAGTTGTAACAACTTGGTGAGTTCAGATTTGGTTGCGAAGCTTGGTTTGCCCACACGACAATATTCATATCCATATAAACTTCAATGGTTTAATAATAGTGGTAAGACTAAGGTAACTAAATCAGCAAGCATTAGCTTTTTCACAGGTTCTTATCATGATACTGCTAATTTTGATGTTTTCCCTATGCAAGCTTGTTCCATTTTGTTAGGTCGTCCATGGGAATTTGATAATGATGTTTTACACCATGGTAGAACTAATACATACACTATCATACATAAAGACAAGAAAATTACATTGCTGCCTTTGTCTCCTACGGATATTATTAAACATGCTAATGAGATCAAAAATAAACCTCCAACTAAAATTGCTAAAAATAATGGATTAAGTTAAAAGGAGGTACTTTTCTTGCTACAACTGCTGCTACTACTGAGTTATGTGATAATCCTAATGCACCATGTTATACTATGTTTTGTCAACCTATTATGTCTGGTGCATTGCCTGCTGTCACTAACCTTTTGTAGGAGTTCGCTGATGATGGGATGAAGTCGAGGATGACTCCAATTCTAGAAGGAGGGGATGATGAGGACATCACCAAGATGGAGTCGAGGACGACTCCAATTCAAGAAGGGGAGGATGATGAGGACATCACCATGCTGGACACACCGACGCTATGGTCTTCCCCAAGTTGCAATTCGTCTCCAACTCAACTGCCATGTCACCCTCGGATTCAGCAGACACGTCGTCACTGTTTTGGTCATAATTTTCTCATATGACATCAAAACAGGGCGTTCTTGGATGCGTTGGAATGGGGACGACGACGCCGTCGTTTTGGATCTGATCTCAGCTCTAGAAGGTCTGTGGATCATTCTGTGTGACCACAGCAAGGTGTTGCGTCACCTATTTGGGCCAACTTGGCCATGTATCGTGTCGGGCCTTAAGCCCAAGTTGTGGGTGCCCAACCCCTGGCCGTCCCCAACCCTAGGTCAAGTCTTAGACTATAAACATAGCCGCCGCCATTGCTACACAATTGGGTTTTGTTTAGAGTTTAGTTTTTCATCGAGAAACTGAATCGTTCATTGTAACTATGGTGATAAATCATTTTACAGTGATCCAGGGCCCCTGTTCTTGATCTCCTCCACTGTGTCGAGTAGTCCTTTGGAATAGAGTTCTTGAACCCTCTATTGATATTCGCATCATTCATATTTGCAATTTCAGATTGCGTGTTTTTACCTTCTTGCTTGTGCTCTTCGATTCACTTGCAGGAAAAGCCTTCTTGGCGAGGTCAATCAAGTTGTGCTTGGTTGATAACCAACGGAGCAGTAGTGTAACGGTTGCAGGGTTCGAATCATGTCTGATTGGAAGCCAGATCGCCAACGTCGAGATCTTCACAAATCGAACTTATCGGTTACCTCTTGGAAGATCGGGCCTGTAACTCATCAGATGGCCACCCTGAGTCGATTCATATCGTGGCTCGGTGAAAAGGGCCTGCCATTCTTCAAACTCCTCAAGGAAAAGGAGAAGTTTGAGTGGTCAGAGAAAGCTAACGCTACTTTTTTAGAGCTCAAGTAGTTCCTCACATCTCGTTTGGTCCTGACGGTGCCCAAGGAAGGCGAGACTTTGTTGCTTTACATTGCGGCCACCAATCGGATAGTCAGTACTACCATCATCGTCGAGCGTGAGGAGGTCGAGCACATGTACAAGGTCTAGCAACTAGTATACTTCATCAGCGAGGTACTCAATGAGTCTAAGACCCGTTACCCCAAGTTTAGAAGCTGCTCTATGCTATCTTGATTACCTCTCGCAAATTACGCCATTATTTTGATACTTACCCCATCGAAGTGATCACTGAGTTTCCGCTGGGGGATATCTTGCGCAATAAAGATGCTAACGGGCACATCATCAAATGGGCATTGGAGCTTAGCCCATATTCGCTGGAATTTTGAAGCCGCACTACTATCAAGTCACAGGTGCTGGTCGGCTTCATTGTTGAATGGACAAATATGAATACACCTATCTTCGATAGCTCCCCCAAGCACTAGATGATGTATTTTGAAGGCTCCCTCAATATCGATGGTGTCGGGGCAGGGGTGTACTTCATCTCACCATCTGGGGATAGGCTGAGCTATGTCCTCCGAATACACTTCAAGGCCTCCAATAATGCCGCCGAGTATGAGGCGGCTCTGCACGACCTTCGTGTCACCGTCGAGCTTGGCATAAAAAGGCTCATGGTGTTTGGTGATTCTGCTATTGTCATAAACCAGGTGACAAGGACTGGGATTGTACAAATGAATGGATGGATGCTTATTGTGTACAGATCAGAAAGCTAGAGAACAAATTCTATGGCCTGGAGTTCCATCACATGGTCCGAGCTAACAATGAGGTAGCTGATAAGCTATCAAAGCTTGGATCAACCCGGGCAACGATTCCCCATGGAGTTTTTGTTCATGACCTTGTTAATCCATCCATCGATGAAGAAGAGAAGCCCGTGGCCAAACAACCATCTACAGACTAGCTGGTCGTTACAATTCTGACCACCGACACAGACTAGAGGGAACCGTTCATCAGGTATCTTACCTCTGCAGTGGTTTCTCAGGACAAGACTGAGATGGAGCACCTCATATGGTGTAGCAAGCATTATGTGCTGGTCGAGGGGAACCTTATGCGCAAAAATATGAAGGAGGAATTATTGCAAAAATACATGTCCCAGGAACACGGATTGAAGATTTTGGAAGAGATCCATGCTGGCACTTGTGGCAACCATGCCGCTTCACGCACACTGGTCGGTAAGGCTTTCCGAGTAGGTTTTTATTGGACTTTAGCTATTGTCGATGCCGAGAAGCTGGTCTGTCATTGTGAGGGGTGCCAGTTCTTCACCAAGCAGACTCACGTTCCAGCTCATGAACTCCAGACCATTCCAGTGTCCTGGCCTTTTGCATGCTGGGGACTGGATATGATCGGGCCTTTCAAGATAGCTCCGGGAGGTTACAGTTCGGTTTACATCATTATCAATAAATTCTCCAAGTGGATTGAGTACAAGCCCTTAGTTTCAGGGACTACAAAGAAGGCAGCTGAGGAGCTCGATGAAATTATCCACCGCTTTGGCCTGCCTAACAGCATCATCACCAACCTAGGGTCCATGTTCACCGGTAACAATTTCTAGAACTTCTGCGATGACAGAGGCATAGTTGTCAAGTACGTTTCGGTGGCACACCCAAGGACTAACGGGTAGGCTGAGCGGGTGAACGGTATGATCCTTTATGCTTTGAAGAAAAGGTAGTACAGGGCAAATGATAAGCATCCTAGGAGATGGTTGAAGGAGCTGCCAGCCATGGTCTGGGGACTGAGGACCTAGCCCAGTCGCAATACCGGCGTCTCCCCGTACTTCATGGTCTTCGGCTCTGAGGCTATGCTACAAGCTGACATTTCTTTCTAGTCACCACGGGTTGAGAACCATGATGAGGAGAAGTCATCCAAGGCCAGAGAGCTCAAGGTTAATTGCGCCGAAGAACACTGCCTTGACACCTGCGCTCGCATGGCTAAATATCTGGAAGGCTTGCGCAAGTACTATAACCGCAATGTCAAGGACAGATTCTTCGATGTCGATGATTTGGTTCTGCGAAGAAAGCAGAAGACAGAAGGCTTACATAAGTTAGCGTCACATTGGGAGGGCCCTTATATGGTCAAGCAGGTCACTCGGCCTACTTATAGGTTGTGTGATCTTGACAGAGTCGACGTCCTGAATTCATGACATATCGATCACCTTAGGCGCTTCTATGCTTAATCCGCTACTAAGAAAGATATGTACTCTTTTTGTACTCCAAGTATTCAATAAATATTTCATCTTGTTTTTGTGGCCATCTCTTCTATGCATCGCATTATCTCCTAAATTTTTGATTCAGTGGTTTGTCGACCAGTTTTTTCTCCTACTTGAGTTTCCTAGAGCCAACACTGTCTCTGACTTCTCCCCACGCATGCATGAGATCCGTTCACTATGTTCTGGGTGGTCGATAGTAGCTCCCTACCGTGGTTGGCAGTCTTATGCGTGCCTAGGCTCCGTGCCTCACGCTCTAGACTGTTGATTAGGCATGGGCTAGAGTAATTCTAGGACGAAATAACTACTCGCGCTTACCATAAGACACGATAAAAACAAAGTTTTCACAACTAAAATCACAACTATGTATTATACAGAGATATAATAATAGGTCCACATGGGCACCGAGTGCTCCATGTATTTACAAAAGCACCGACTGCTTTGTTATAACTTAAATTGCAAAACATAAGTTTTTTTCTACCACTAATCTATTGACTGGTCTGCCTAGTCTCGCCATACAGGTCTACGTCACTAATCATCTTTGTGGCTGTCACCTGGGAGGTGGCTCTGAGCTGCTTTGCCTTCACCAGGTCGGTGTTGCTTGACACACCGGCTTCAAGCCTTTTCAGGTCCACCCCGGGGTAATGTGACCGCACCACGGCCAGCACGTGGGTAGACACATACATGGGCAGCATGTAACACCCTAAAATTTGGCATGATTTAAAAATAGATGAATATGATTTATTATGCAATTTTGTGAGCATACAAACCTAGAAGAATAATAATTTTTATTAATTTAAAATCAAATATAAGGGTAGGAACATGATTGAGCATTCATGCTGCTGCATAATATTTTGTATTGTGTGCACTTTTTGAAAATACAAAAGAGAAATTCAAAATCTATTTGAAATTCCTTGGAAAAAATTGGAAAAAGAATTAGAGAAGGGAATTCCATCTACTTCCCTCTCCTCTCTCTCATTTTTTTCGGCCTGTTGGCCTATCACCCGCGCGCGGCCCATCTGGTGGCGCTGGAGCAGCCCAGCTCCTTTACCGTCGTCGTGGCCCAGCTCCAGCCCGCGCGCACCCGCGTTATCCTTTCCCCTCTCTCTCTGGCTGACGTCGCGGGCCCACGTGTCAAGGCTGCCTCCTTCCTTAAGCCGTCGGCAACAATGCCTTCCAAAATCATCACCGATCGAATCCCTCCCCTCAATCTCTTCTTTCCTTAGTTGGAGCACCTCCGGGCTATTTAATCCGAGCTCCCGCACCCCTTCGCTTCCATCTTGCTCTCTCGAAGCCGCTGTGGCTCTTGTGAGCACTGCCGCCGTGAGCGAGCCCTACCCGCCGCCATTGAGTTTGATTCATCAAATTTGTTGCTTCTCCAATCTCGTAAGATGGTTTCCAAGCTTCGTGTCATGTTTCCGAAGTCGCCAAGCCTTCTTTTCTTCTCCCTAGCCGACTCATGTCGCATTACCATGTTCATAGGAATCCGTCGCCGCCATCCCAAGCCAAGCCCTGCCCTTGGCCGTCACTCGACCTCGTTCTTGTGCGTGTTGAGCTCGCCATGTCCCGCTCTCCCTCCCTGTACCTTCCATTTGTCGAATGGTGGCCGGAGTTGCCGTTTCGTCGAACTCCAGTGAGCTCGGGACGAGTCCGGCCATGGCGCCGCCGTAGGGCGACTATAGATGGCCGGCGGGGCTCTCCCTTCTCACTAGATGAGATCTGAGCCGTTCAAATCTAATCCAACGACCCTAGATAGAAGATACCCTTTCGGCCGGCAATTTTGCTAAAGAGACCCTGTGTTTTTCTATTATAGAAACCGTAGTCCATAATGTCAAATCCAAATCTGTTTTATTCTTTTGAAAGCGTATTTGATCGCGGTAATTCAGAAATACGTTTTCACTTATTTACAAGTTTGCCACTGATTTTGTTTTAGCCATAAAATGCTCATTTTAACTCCAATTTGACCCATTAAAATTTTGTTAGGTTCGTATTCACGAGCTCTACATGTTAGTGCTACTGTTCAGTAGGTTTGTAACATTTTATTTTCGTGCTTGTATTAAAGTAATTATTTATCTATAGGAAATCTTAGTAAATTCATAACTTCACCGTTTTAGCTCCGTTTTTCGTGATCTTCGCGTCTGTGTGATCCTAGCGAGTTGTAGATTCGTTTTAAAGACTTTTTATCTTATTTTATTACTGTTGGTGTACTATTCTAATTATATTGTTGTTTGTTTTGCATGATTGTTTTTGGATGAATGTTGTTGCTATTATTGATCGAGTATAGACGGTGAGCAATTCGTTGGAGACCAAGAGTTTTTCTTCGAGCAAGGTCTTCAGGACCAGTTTGAGCAAGGCAAGTATACATGGGATTGTCCTTGTTGTCCTATTCATAGTAAGCAAATGTAATCATTATGCATGTATTCCCTTGATAAGGATGACTTAGTTTTGATCCGTTACCTTGACACCTATTATATTGCATTGAGTAGCATTGCTAGTGCTTAACATGAACTATGATCATGTAATTTGACTAATGGGATATGCAATAAACATTAAAAGATGAATTTTTAGTAATATGCTAAAAGGGGGCTAGAGCATTGGGCTATTTTATGGTGCTCTAGTTTCTCTCCTTAAGGACTCATCTGTAAGCGAACATCCGGGACTTACAGTACAACTGTGAGGGCTATATGGCTCTGGCTTTAATCATATAGAAGGACCTTTTCTAGCTTGTTAGTGGTAACCTTTTTGGTGTAAGAATGGCTTGATGAATCGGGTATAGTGCGGCCTCTATCCTTATATGTATAGGCTGCGTGTCATTGTGCCATATGGAAGGGGGGCTCTACATCTGTTTGCTGAGTGAATCTAATGGCCCTAACTTGTTAGACAAACCTTTGAAAGACTTCATAGTGTTTCCCTGCCTACTCACCTTGGAAGTGTTTTGGGAGTAACTAACCCGGGCATATGGGCAACACGACTCACAGTGAAAGTGTACAACCTCTGCAGAGTGTAAAACTGTTATAACAGCCGTGCTCATGGTCACGAGTGGCCTTAGACCCTTATGGAATAGTTGATCATTAATGATAAATATGTTTTTGCTATTCATTACTCATTTTATATTGATCATATGTTTATTGTTTAGGTTGAGACAACTTGATGCTATTGATATGCTAAAATTATGCCAATTAAAAGCTACATACTGTTAAACCAATGTCATGCCTTTGAGCCTCATGAACCTCATGTTACACTTGTTGAGTACGAGATGTACTTACGCTTGTTTATTTTTCTTACTTGGATAAAAATCCCGGATGGGTAACAGATGGTGCAAATAGTGACTACTACTCCTACTTCCCTGAACATTACTAGACTTGTAGTCAACCAGTCAATGTGCCTGTGCTTGGAGCTACCATGAGAGATTTATCTTTTTATTTTCCGCTATATTTGTGTAAAGACTATGTGTTAATAATCATGATGTAATAACATTTGTGATGATACTCCCTTTATAATTTGTCAGCTTATGTGTGATTGATCTCTGGGCGCACATAAGAGTATGCATTCCATTTGGTCTTAAAATGGGTGTGACAAATTGGTATCAAAGCTTTTGTTAACTGTAGGACGCAAGCCTAGCTAGAAATGGTCGATTTAATATCTTATTATTTTATGCTTATCATCTTGCTCTTGTTATTTGATAAATTTTTATGCTTCTTATGTCTCATTTTATTATGAAATTTTTCCTCTATTCTAACTACTTCTAAAACTCTGTAGATGGTTCGTGCACACAAGACTGCCCGTATCACCACTGGAGACCACTACCCACCTCGTGCCTTGCTTGCACCGGAAGAGCCACAAGGGGAAGCACCCCAGGAACAGGAGCAGGCTCCTAAATCACCAATCTAAGCGCCAGCACCTTTCTAGGAAGAACCTGAGCCTGAAGAGGATCCTGAGATCATCGAGATTGAAGATGATGAAGAGGAGGAAGCTAATGGAGGAGAGCAACCCCCGTCTCCACCACATGATGAAGCTGCTGATGATGTGCCACCTCCTCCAATGGGGTGGACTATGAGGATCTACCACAAGGCTAGGGGAGACTCTGTCTCTCACCATCGACTGGTGGGAATGCTCGCTGCCTACTTCGTTGATTGGCATCCAGCTGTGGAGTATGTCTGTTGGGAGTATACGCATCCACTGGAGGACACCTACTAGAAGGCAAGAGCAAGTATTTTTTCCTAAGGATGAGAAAAAAGGGGCATACTAGCTGGACAGGATGTATTCTCACGTGGGTCATCGAGCTACCATGGAGGCTATCATTGAAGATGCCTCCTTTGAAGCATGTATGGGCCTCCGCTACCTTCGCTTTGATAGCATGAAGCATGATGTTCACCGTTACTTCCCTCGTGCACACCCCGACCTTGGATGGGCCATGATGGACCCAGTGTAGTTGGAACCACTTCCTCGAGTGATGGTGAACTTTGTCTATTATATGATGGAGAGGAAGCTGCAGTTAGAGGAGATGGTGAAGGCATAGGGAAAGACCATCAAGAGATGTCAGGCGATGATTGATGAACTCAAAGCAAACCAAGGCATGGCCAAGATTTATGAGACATTTGAGCATGAGCCACATACTTAGAAAATAGGAGTCCTTATGTGTGCATGATCTAATCACATCTCATCGTCGCTCATGGAATCAATTCATAGCGATGGCCCTGCAAAATCCTATCCCCGTGTGTTAGGTGGCGGCACTGCTACCCGCGACATCGAAGCACTTCGGGGCATCGCGATACTCGATTGGATATGCAAAGTCATTACCATGGATCACGACAACTAGCAATCCCGCGGATCAATCTACGAGCCACTCCAACCTCATCGATCTAAACAAACTAAGTCATGCCTTGTTTTTTCAAGTTAGAAATTCTCACATAATTTACATGTTGCCAAGTATCTACACCTATCTCCATCTTTTCATGGCAGTTACTAGTCATCGTCCACGGTAGTTCTGGATGCTGTCCCTCGCCCTCAATTCATTGCCATCAGCACGCCATCATCTCGCATCGTCGATGCATCGCCACCACCATGGCAAGAAGGTTGCGCCTGAGACATGCCATGCTGTCTACAGCTGCATGCACGCTTGATGACGCAAGCAAGCAATCTATTGGAAGAACCAATCTACATGCAACTCCATGATGTAATCAAGCATGATGGATGCACGATCTACACCACCATGTAAAGCCAGCTTTCACGTAAAGACAAACAACACAAAAGCAAGGAAGATCTATCTATGCCTCGCCTCGAACATGCCCGAGGACTCCGCCTCCCTACGCAAGGACTTCGTTAAGCTACACCCTAGGTTCTGTAACACCCAAAAATTTTAAAATTGAGAATTAGAAGAAAAATTAGAGTTAAAAGAGATTTAGTATGATTTTAAATAATTCAGATAATAATTAATGGGGAATTAAAATTTAAAATTTTAGATGGAATACTTGATGATGCATTCATGCTGTTGCATTTATTTTATTATGTGGTGTGGTTTTTATTTTTTTTATTTGGAATTTTAAATCTATTTAAATAGTTTGAAAACAAACAAATAAAAAAAGAAGAAGACCTTACCTGTGCAGCCGGCGGCCTGGAAGCCCAACCGAGCCGGCCTGCTCCTTCCCTCCCTCGCTCTTGGGCCGTCGAGCCGAGCCCGCTCCCCCGCTTCTCCTCGCGCCCGCTTGGGCCGGCCCAGGACTGCAGCCGCGCGCGCCCTCTCTCCTTTGGCTCGCTGACAGGCGGGACCCACAGGGCAGCCATGTCTTCCTCTATCCATCGTAACCGAGCCGGTCTCGAACACGATCTCCACCGAATCAAAATCGAATTTCCCGGGATTTCCAACCAAACTGAGGTGTCCCAACCCTATTTAAGCTAGAGCCGAGCCTTGCCGGTCGTTTTTAGATCAAATCATGAACTAATTGACCCCCGTTCGAGCTCTCGCCGCCGCCGCAACCCTAGGGGCCGCTGTGAGGAGCAATTCGGTGTGTACGTCGTCTTTTCGCCACCGTAAGCTATCCTATCGGCTTTAGCATGCTCCTATGTACCTAAAGGTGCTTTCAATTTGATTGCTAAGTGGTTTTTGCATCGCCACCGTGAATAGGAGCTCGGCCGCCCGCCCTTTGGAGCTACCCAATTTACCTAGGCCGTCTTCACCTCCTATTTCTTCCTAGGTGAGTTCGCGCTGAGATTCTCTTTTGTTTGGTACCGGTCGCGAGTTGATTGATGGTCAAAATCATGAAAATCGCGTCTCCGGCGAGTCGCCGGCCATGGCGCCGCCGTGAGGAGGATGAACACGGCGACAGCGCCACCGGGTTCTCTCTGGGAAGATGTGGGCCGTCGGTTTTTAGATCAACGGCTGACAATAGAAGATACCCCTTCGCAGGGTAAAATTCATAAAGAGTCCCTACGTTTTTAAGAAATAGAACCCACGGTCCTTGGCGCATTATCTGAAATCCGTTTCTTCGTTTTGAAAGCGTATTTCTTCTCAGTAAATCAAAAATACATTTTCTGATACTTATAGTTTTGCCACTAAACTTGTTTTGGTCATAAAATCTTTGTTTTAACTCCGATTTGATCCGTTCAAGTTGCCTTAGGTTTGCATTTGTGAGCTCTACATGTTAGTATAGTTGTACAGTAGGTTTGGAAAAATTAATTTTCGAGGTTATATTTAAATAATTATTTATCTATAGGAAATCTTAGAAAATTCATAACTTTCACGTTTTAAATCCGAATTTCATGATCTTTATGTCTGTGTGATCATAGGAACGTGTAGAAGAGTTTTACAAACTTTTATTACTATTTTGTTACTGTTGGTGTACTGTTCTAATTATATCTCTTTGTTTGCTTCGTGTATGTTTGCTCGAATGCATGTATGTTGTTGATTGGTGATCGAGTTTAGAGGGTGAGCAGTTTCTGGACGATCAGGAGTATTACTTTGAGCCAGACCAGCAGTATCATCAAGAAAGTTTTGATCAAGGCAAGTATAACATGGGACCATCCTTGTTACCTATTCACTGAAATTATCATACATATGCATGTGTCTTCCTTGACAACCATAGAGATTATAACTTAGCTATTGATATCTTGTTTCCTTGTCACCTATGGGATGTGTATTTGGGTAGCTATTGCTAGTGCTTAATTATGAACAATGATCTTGTAATTTGATTAATGGATTAAGCAAACAACCATTAAGATGATTTTATTACTATTGAAAGGGGGCTAGAGCAAGGGGTTATATTGTTGCTCCAGTTACTCTCCATAAGGACTTACCTGTAAGTGATAACCGGGACATACAATATAGCTGTGAGGGCTATATGGCTCTGGCTTTAGTTGCTTAAAGGACCTTTTCTAGCTTGTTAGTGGTTACCTTAAATGGCGTAAGAATGGCTTGCCACGTTGGGTGTAGGATAGCCTCTAGTCTATGAGTATAGCCGAGAAGGAATTGTGCCATTTGCAAAGGGGGTTCCTACATCTGCTTGCCGAGTGAATCTAATGGCCCTAACTTGTTAGACGAACCTTTAAGTGGCTTTATATGATTTCTGGTGTTTTGGGGAGTCGCGAACCCATGCATTTGGAAGTTATGACTCACAGTGAAAGTGTACACCTCTGCGCAGAGTTAAAAACTGGTATACTAGCCATGCTCACGGATATGAGCGGCCTTGGGGATTCTTACAGAATAGTTGATCATAACTGTTATATCATGCTTAATTATTGTTGTTATTATTATGCTCATGTCAATTGCTATTCATTATCCTTATTACAATTGATCATTGGTTCATTAACGGAAAGTGGATTATCTTGTTGCTACCTAATTGCTAATTATATGATGATTAAAAGCTAAACATAGTCAAACAATGTCTAGCCTTTTTGTGCCTCATAAACCCTGTGTTATACTTGTTGAGTTCGACATAGACTCACCCTTGCTATTCCCACCACAACAGATGAAGATTATGAGGAAGATTATCGTAATGAGTACTAGTCTTGGTGTCAACCAGTCAACCATGTCCCTGTGTTTGGACTTTCCGCTGGAGATCTACTATTAGTTATTATTATTTATTGTTCAAGACTATGTGTTAAATATTTATTCGCTATGTAATAAGCACTGTGATGATACTATGTAATTTGTCTACTTGTGTGTGCGATCATATCCTAGGGCGCACATGAGTCTTTTATGCATCCTATTTTTGTCCTTAAAAATGGGTGTGACAAATTGGTATCAGAGCCGTGTTGACTGTAGGACGCAAGCCTAGTTAGAATGGTCGTTATTAGCATCCATGCTTCACTTATTTCATGCTTATTCCTTTCACCTTGTTAATTGCTAAATTTTTATGCTTCTTCTACCCTATTCTATTGTGAAAATATATTGATTCCATCTAATCTATGTCTAATTCTTGTAGATGCCTCATAATCCTCGTCTGTCTGTTGCTCAGTACATTGCCTGTTTCAAACCCTAGGAGCCCCATGTAGATGGTGACCAAGCGATGTTGAATCAAGAGTCGGTGACACACCAATGGAAGATTCAGTCATGGGGTGGACCACGAAGCTTTAAATAATGGTTCCTAAAGCTGATGTTTTCTTCCATGACATGCTGACAAGAACCTTGGATAATTATTACTACGATTGGGAAGCTACGTTGGAGTATCGCTGCAAGGAGTATAGTCATCCATTGATGGACTCTTGCTGGGAGACTAAGCTATGGGTCAAGACAAGGGATCCTACCACTAAGGAGCCTAAGGTGGAGTCAAAGTTCACCACCCGAGTGAGCCGGGAAACCGTAGAAACAAGCATGGAAGATGTTGCCTACAATGCATTTGTCTACTACCATGGTCTTCGCTCGGACAAGACATTGCAGGGTGCACTCCGGCACTTTCCCTGTTTCTTACATGACAAGGGTGTTTGGCCCGTGCCGCTTGCGGATGATTCATCTTTGACTTTGCAAGCTACAGTGGGACTGGTCCGTGAGTTGGCCCTTAAAGAACAAGCCTATATGATTCATCATGAAGTGGATTTGAAGGATGAGTTGCTAAAGGAAAAGGAACTTAAAGAACAAGCCTATAAGGAGATTGATGAACTAAGGGCGGAGCTAGGCCGCCCCAAGATTTATGAGAAGCTCAATTAAAATTAGGAAGTCCCTATGTAATAAGAACGATATTAGTTTGCGAGTCAATTTGAGTTGGGTATTGTCAAGTGTTAGTTTGTGGTGTGAACAATTGTGTGAATGATGAATTGTTATTATGATAATGTGTGATTTGGATCTTTGTAATGTGTGCTGGAGTTTTGTAGACATGTCTACAAGTTCCATGGTTAAGAATATTAACTTTGATCAAGAATATTAAGTTGGGGTTGGGGTAAACTTGGTTCTGCTTTTTGCTGATTTCTGGATCAGTCTGGGATGTTTTTGAAATAACTTAAAATCTGTTCGTGGGAAATTTAAGAAATTTTACTGGGAATAATTAGACTTCTGTACCTTTCCAACCCCGCAAGAATCAACTTATTATCTGTTATGAGCTAAGTGATATACCTGTTCTAAGTTGGGGTCACTGCGCAGTCTGAAATTCTGAAATAATTTCGGTTAAGTTCAGTTTTTGACTAATTTGTTGACAGAATCTGGAAAAGTATTGTGAATAAAAGTCATAGATAATTTTGTAAGCTTTCCAACCATGTAAAGATCACCTTAAGTGGACGTCTGTAACTCAAGATATGGCAGTTTTACTGAGCTGTAGAAATTAAAATTCGCCCAGAGAATTCAGATTTACTTATCTATTGTATACATCATCCTGGATAGTACTGAGCTTCGTTTTCTGTGCTTTGAAAACAGATGGCAGCCAGAGGCCATGGCCGGGGCCATGGAGGTGCTAACCCACCCATTACTATGGAGGAACTTATGAATACACAGAATCAGATGATGCAGATGTTCATGCAACACATGCAGAACAATCCCCCTGCAGGAGGACCGCCACCTGTTCATGTGAGAGACAAACGTGGGAAATTTTTGAAGGGACGCCCTCCAGTGTTCTCTCATGCTGCTGATCCATTGGGGCGGATGATTGGGTGCGAGCAGTGGAGAAACAGTTGAACATCGCCCAATGTAATGATATGGAAAAGGTGTTATATGCATCTGGTCAGTTACAGAGACAACTCAGACTTAGTGGGAGTCGTATCAAGCTACATGTCCTAACAATGCTCCTCCTATCACTTGGAATGAATTCGTTAGAGATTTGCGAGCTCGCCACATTCCTGAGGGTATAATTGAGCTGAAGCAGGAAGAATTCAGAAATCTCAGGATAGGACAGATGAGCGTTATTGAGTATCATGATAGGTTCACACAGTTGGCTCGCTATGCTCCTAATGAAGTGAGGGAAGATGCAGATTGGCAACGTCTTTTCCTCAAGGGAATTTATTATGATCTTCGTTTGCAGCTGAAGGGTAATAATTATGCCAGCTTCCAAGAACTTGTGAATAAAGCTATTGTGCTGGATAATGAATGTCGGGAGATGGACAGGAAAAGAAAGATGAAAGGACAAGGTGTTGGAAAAAATATTCGCCAACGTACAAATTCTTAGCATGAGTTTCATTCCAAATTCCAAGGACCAGTTAGTCAGTGGAACCGTAATTCAAATCAACAGTTGTCTCAGAATCGGTAGAATAATCAGTTTCAACAATGACCTCGGTATCAGCAGAATAGGCAGTTCCAACAGCATAGTGGTCAGCAAACTCCAAGCCAGGGTAATTCTAGCTCTACCCCAATGAAGACCAGTGCACCTAGTACCCCCAATCTGTGTTATCGCTGTGGAGAGCCTGGACACTATGCTAATCATTGTCCCAAGAAGCAGAATCAGCAGACCCCATAGGGGCAGAGATCATCTAATACTGGAAAGGTGAATCATGTGTCTACTGAAATAGCACAGACAGAGCCTGAAGTAATGCTTGGTACGTTCAATATCCATTCTACTCCTGCAACCATTCTTTTTGATTCTGGAGCTTCGCATACCTTTATTTCCAACATTTTTGTTAGAATGCATAGTGTACCCATGCTTGCCATGAAAGAACCTCTCTTAGTAAATTCACCTGGGGGTACCATGCAAACCACTAACCGGTGTCTTCCAATTAGCATGATTTTAAGGGGGGTAGAGTTTAAGATAACTCCTATAGTGTTGAGGACATCTGGTATTGATGTGATTTTGGGTATGGATTGGATGAAACAAAATCAGGCAGTGATTCAGTGTTAGCAGAAGGTAGTAGTTGTGAATGCACCTAATGGGGAGAAGATCAATGTGGATGTAGTAGTGCAGAAGCAGTCAACCACCTTAGTGAATCAGCTTGATGATGATGCTATTAAAGAGAATCCAGTTATCGATGAATTTCCAGATGTGTTTCTAGATGAATTGCCAGGTATGCCACCTGACCGAGACATTGAATTTCTTATTGAATTATTACCTGGAACTGCACCCATAGCCAAACGACCATATAGAATGGGAGTAGATGAATTAGAAGAACTTAAGAAACAAATTAAGGAATTACAAGATAAAGGTTTTATTCGTCCTAGTTCTTCACCTTGGGGTGCACCAGTTATCTTTGTTGACAAGAAAGATGGTGGTCAGAGAATGTGTGTTGATTATCGGTCACTTAATGAAGTAACTATCAAGAACAAGTATCCTTTGGCCAGAATTGATGACTTGTTTGATCAGTTGAGAGGTGCTTGTGTGTTCTCTAAAATTGATTTGCGTTCTGGTTATCATCAACTGAAGATTCGTGCCTCTGATATTCCCAAGATAGCTTTTACTATGAGGTATGGTTTGTATGAGTATACTGTTATGTCATTTGGTTTGACCGATGCACCTGCCTACTTTATGTACATGATGAATAAGGTGTTCATGGAGTATCTTGATAAGTTTGTGGTGGTATTTATTGATGATATATTGGTGTTTTCCAAGATGAAGAAAGAGCATGCTGAACATCTGAGGTTGGTATTACAGAAACTTAGAGAGCATAAACTGTATGCTAAGCGAAGTAAATGTGAGTTTTGGTTGAAGGAAGTCTCTTTTCTTGGTCATATTGTCTCTAATGGTGGAATATCAGTGGATCTAGGCAAAGTAAAGGATGTATTGAAATGGAAACCACCTACTGATGTGGGCAAGATTCGTAGTTTCTTGGGTTTAGCTGGATATTACAGACCATTCATTGAAGGGTTTTCTAAACTTGCTAAGCCTATGACATCTCTGTTAGAGAAGAATGTCAAGTTTGTATGGTCTGATAAATGTCAAGCTAGTTTTGAAGAATTGAAGAAGAGATTGACTACAACACCTGTTTTGGTATTGCCAGATTTGAGTAAGAAGTTATCTATTTATTGTGATGCTTCTTGTCAAGGATTGGGGTGTGTTCTTATGCAAGAAGGCAGAGTTGTTTCTTATGCATCTAGACATTTGAGAAAGCATGAGTTGAATTATCCTAAGCATGATTTGGAGTTAGCAGCTGTAGTTCATGCTTTGAAGATTTGGAGACACTATTTGATTGGGCATAAGAGTGATATATACACCGATCATAAGAGTTTGAAGTATATTTTCACTCAGTCTGATCTGAACTTGAGACAACACAGATGGTTAGAACTAATCAAGGACTATGATATAGAGATACACTATCATCCTGGTAAGGCCAATGTTGTAGCTGATGCCCTTAGCAGGAAGAGTTATGCCAATGAGATGCAAATGTTGTCCATGACAAGTGAGTTGTGTGCTGAATTTGAATATTTGAATTTAGGAATTGTTACTAATACAATGGAATTGGTGATAGAACCTACATTAGAGCAAGAAATATACAAGGGTCAGTTGAAGGATGAGAAACTAAAGAAGATAGCGGAAGATATAGTGATTGGTAAGTCACCAGGGTTTTGAATGGATGATAATGGGATTTTGTGGTTTGGAAAGAGGCTGTGTGTACCTGGGGATCAGGCTATTAGGCAAGCAATCCTTCGTGAAGCTCATGAGTCAGCTTATTCTATTCATCCTAGGAGTACTAAGATGTATTTGGATCTCAAACAGAAGTATTGGTGGGTTGGATTGAAATGAGATGTGGCTGAGTATGTGGCAGTGTGTGACACTTGTCAGAGAGTGAAAGCTGTGCATCAGAGACATGCTGGATTGTTGCAACCAATGAAGATTCCTGAATGGAAGTGGAAGGAAGTTGGTATGGACTTTATAGTGGGGTTACCTCGTACTCAGAGAGGGTATGACTCTATATGGGTGATAGTAGATCGGTTAACTAAAGTTGCTCATTTCATACCAGTTAAGACTACCTACCATGGACCAAAATTGGCAGAGTTGTATATGGAGAGGATAGTATGTTTGCATGGAGTTCCAAAGAAGATTGTATCTGATCGAGGTTCGCAGTTTATGTTACACTTTTGGAAAGCTGTACATGAATCTTTAGGGACAAAGTTGAATTTTAGTACAACATATCATCCATAGACGGATGGGTAGACTGAAAGAACCAACCAGATATTAGAAGACATGTTGAGAGCTTGTGCATTGCAATATGGAACTAGTTGGGATAAGAGTTTGCCTTACGCAGAATTTTCTTACAATAACAATTATCAACAGAGTCTTAAGATGTCACCATTTGAGGCTTTGTATGGACGTAAGTGTAGAACTCCATTGTTTTGGGATCAGATGGGTGAGTCTCAGGTATTTGGTACAGATGTTCTTAGAAATGCAGAGGATCAAGTGCGGGTGATTCGTGAGAATTTGAGGGTGGCACAATCTCGTCAGAAGAGTTATGCTGACAACTGAAGAAGGGATTTAGTTTTTGAAGTAGGTGATTATGTCTACTTGAAGGTGTCACCAATGAGAAGTGTGAAGAGGTTCAACATGAAAGGCAAGTTAGCACCAAGGTATGTTGGACCATTCAAAGTTATTGCTAGACGTGGTGAAGTTGCTTACCAATTAGAGTTGCCAGAGAGTTTGTCTGGGGTGCATGATGTGTTTCATGTTTCTCAACTCAAGAAGTGTTTACGTGTGCCTGAGGAGCATATACCTTTGGATGAATTGACTGTTAAAGAGGATCTTACCTATGAAGAGTTTCCGATCAAGGTTTTAGAAACTGCTAAGAGAGTTACTCGAAGTCGGGTTATTAAAATGTGCAAGGTTCAGTGGAATAGATATTCAGAGGCAGAGACAACATGGGAAAGAGAGGATGAATTGAGGAAATCATATCCGCAGTTATTTGAGTAAGCAGTCCAATCTCGAGGATGAGATTCTTTTAAGGGGGGTAGAATTTGTAACAGCCAAAAATTTTAAAATTGAGAATTAGAAGAAAAATTAGAGTTAAAAGAGATTTAGTATGATTTTAAATAATTTAGATAATAATTAATGGGGAATTAAAATTTAAAATTTTAGATGGAATACTTGATGATGCATTCATGCTGTTGCATTTATTTTATTATTTGGTGTGGTTTTTTTTATTTGGAATTTTAAATCTCTTTAAATAGTTTGAAAACAAACAAATAAAAAAAAGAAGAAGACCTTACCTGTGCAGCCGGCAGCCAGGAAGCCCAACCGAGCCGGCCTGCTCCTTCCCTCCCTCGCTCTTGGGCCATCGAGCCGAGCCCGCTCCCCCGCTTCTCATCACGCCCGCTTGGGCCGGCCAGGGACTACAGCCGCGCGCGCCCTCTCTCCTTTGGCTCGTTGATGGGCGGGACCCACAGGTCAGCCGCGTCTTCCTCCATCCATCGTAACCGAGCCGGTCTCGAACACGATCTCCACCGAATCAAAACCGAATTTCCCAGGATTTCCAACCAAATTGAGGTGTCCCAACCCTATTTAAGCTAGAGCTGAGCCTTGCCGGTCGTTTTTAGATCAAATCGTGAACTAATTGACCCCCGTTCGAGCTCTCGCCGCCGCCGCAACCCTAGGGGCCGCTGTGGGGAGCAATTCGGCGTGTACGTCGTCTTTTCACCACC
Source organism: Saccharum spontaneum (assembly GCA_022457205.1). Classification (NCBI taxonomy): domain Eukaryota; kingdom Viridiplantae; phylum Streptophyta; class Magnoliopsida; order Poales; family Poaceae; genus Saccharum; species Saccharum spontaneum. The sequence continues at coordinate 33,157,340 of CM039616.1, read as the reverse complement.
GTAAGCTATCCTATCGGCTTTAGCATGCTCCTATGTACCTAAAGGTGCTTTCAATTTGATTGCTAAGTGGTTTTTGCGTCGCCACCATGAATAGGAGCTCGGCCGCCCGCCCTTTGGAGCCGCTCGATTTACCCAGGCCGTCTTCGCCTCCTATTTCTTCCTAGGTGAGTTCCGCTGAGCTTCTCTTTTGTTTGGTACCGGCCATGAGTTGATTGATGGTCAAAATCGCGAAAACCGCATCTCTGGCGAGTCGCCGGCCATGGCGCCGCCGTGAGGAGGATGAACACGGCGACAGCGCCGCCGGGTTCTCTCTGGGAAGATGTGGGCCGTCGGTTTTTAGATCAACGGCTGACAATAGAAGATACCCCTTCGCGGGGTAAAATTCATAAAGAGTCCCTGAGTTTTTATGAAATAGAACCAGCGGTCCTTGGCGCATTATCCGAAATCCGTTTCTTTGTTTTGAAAGCGTATTTCTTCTCAGTAAATCAGAAATATGTTTTCTAATATTTATAGTTTTGCCACTAAACTTGTTTTGGTCATAAAATCTTCGTTTTCACTCTGATTTGATCAGTTCAAGTTGCCTTAGGTTCGTATTTGTGCTCTACATGTCAGTATAGTTGTACAGTAGGTTTGGGAAAATTAATTTTCGAGGTTATATTTAAATAATTATTTATCTATAGGAAATCTTAGAAAATTCATAACTTTCACGTTTTAAATCCGAATTTCGTGATCTTTACGTCTGTGTGATCGTAGGAACATGTAGAAGAGTTTTACAAACTTTTATTACTGTTTTGTTACTGTTGGTGTACTGTTCTAATTATATCTCTTTGTTTGCTTCGTGTATGTTTGCTCGAATGCATGTATGTTGTTGATTGGTGATCGAGTTTAGAGGGTGAGCAGTTTCTGGACGATCAGGAGTATTACTTTGAGCTAGACCAGCAGTATCATCAGGAAAGTTTTGATCAAGGCAAGTATAACATGGGACCATCCTTGTTACCTATTCACTGAAATTATCATACATATGCATGTGTCTTCCTTGACAACCATAGAGATTATAACTTAGCTATTGATATCTTGTTTCCATGTCACCTATGGGATGTGCATTTGGGTAGCTATTGCTAGTACTTAATTATGAACAATGATCTTGTAATTTGATTAATGGATTAAGCAAACAACCATTAAGATGATTTTATTACTGCTGAAAGGGGGCTAGAGCAAGGGGTTATATTGTTGCTCCAGTTACTCTCCATAAGGACTTACCTGTAAGTGATAACCGGGACATACAGTACAGCTGTGAGGGCTATATGGCTCTGGCTTTAGTTGCTTAAAGAACCTTTTCTAGCTTGTTAGTGGTTACCTTAAATGGCGTAAGAATGGCTTGCCACATTGGGTGTAGGACAGCCTCTAGTCTATGAGTATAGCCGAAAAGGAATTGTGCCCTTTGAAAAGGGGGGTTCCTACATCTGCCTGTCGAGTGAATCTAATGGCCCTAACTTGTTAGACGAACCTTTAAGTGGCTTTATATGATTTCTGGTGTTTTGGAGAGTCGTGAACCCATGCATTTGGAAGTTATGACTCACAGTGAAAGTGTACACCTCTGCGCAGAGTTAAAAACCGGTATACTAGCCGAGCTCACGGATACGAGCGGCCTTGGGGATTCTTACAGAATAGTTGATCATAATTGTTATATCATGCTTAATTATTGTTGTTATTATTATGCTCATGTTAATTGCTATTCATTATCCTTATTACAATTGATCATTGGTTCATTAACGGGAAGTGGATTATCTTGTTGCTACCTAATTGCTAATTGTATGACGATTAAAAGCTAAACGCAGTCAAACAGTGTCTAGCCTTTTTGTGCCTCATAAACCCTGTGTTATAATTATTGAGTTTGACATGAACTCACCCTTGCTATTCCCACCATAACAGATGAAGATTATGAGGAAGATTATCGTAATGAGTGCTAGTCTTGGTGTCAACCAGTCAACCGTGTCCCTGTGTTTGGAGTTTCTGCTGGAGATTTACTATTAGTTATTATTATTTATTGTTCAAGACTATGTGTTAAATATTTATTCGCTATGTAATAAGCACTGTGATGATACTATGTAATTTGTCTACTTGTGTGTGCGATCATATCCTGGGGCGCACATGAGTCTTTTATGCATCCTATTTTTGTCCTTAAAAATGGGTGTGACAGGTTCCAGCCTTTGCACAGTACACGCGCTTCGACTTCGTCCGATCGCCTATGACTCCGCGTACTCATCTGAGCTACTGTTGACACTTCTAACACCACTTAAGCTAAGTTGTCATCCCTAGCATGGCGCCAGAAGTGTTGGTATAGAACTGCTCCACTTGGAATAAAAATGGGATCCACAAGCATTAGATAAAATACCATCGTAGCACTTCACCAGGAAATATTTCAGGTATTGTTAATTTATATTTAGCTCAAGGGAAAGAACTAAGGATTTAAACCTAAAGGGATGGATTTGCAAAATATGACTACTTATGAGAAATCAATCACACAGTCACTTACTTTGGCAGGGGGTAAACCATGATAAATAAGTATAAATGAATTATAAAGCATAGGGATAAATCATGCAGAGATTAGAGATAGACTACTTATCATAAAGGTAGGTTGACGTCTGATTAGTTCAAGAGATTGAATTCTAGGTAGGTTCTAATCTACTAAGTCATTCATCTACTCTAGCAAACACACTATCATATATAGCGTAAAAGACACTTCATCTATGTATAAGGAATATTACTGAAGAAAGCCAGAACATAGCATGACTTCCTACTTAACATTGTTTCTGCCTGTCCTATCAACGGAGGGTGGACTATATAAGACTCAATAGAACTATCACTTCCACGATCTACCACACGACCCGGCCAATAGGGTGCATTTGGAGGTAAATAGCATCTAAGCACCACGCTTACATGTGATCTACCACTTAACCCCCTCACGAAGAGAGCTAAGCGCTTTGCAAACATATACACAAACTCATTATCAATCATAACCATATCAAATGTACTACAAGAGCAAACTAGGAACATAATAAATAGAAACATAATGATATTAGAATAAAGTCATAGAGCAATGATACAAAATAATACCAATACTTTGATGACGAAGATCCGAATCCCGAGCACAAGTCGTCCGACTCTTCCTCTATCTAGTCTAAACCTATGTAGAACTTGAAGAATTGGAGTAGCTATTCTAATTCTCTGGTGGAGAGAAACTTTCTAAAACCCTAGCTCTACTGATGGCTTCCTCTACTAATGAATTGCTAATGAATTAGGGTTTCTCCTAGGGTTAGGGGCCTTACTTATATAGCCCTCTAGGAAGCACCACAGCCCTCGGATCAAACCGACCTTGATCTATGGTTTTTATTCATCCTCAAAGGCGGTGGAGGCACGATCCTCAAGCTTGCACCTAATTGGTCAATCCACTAGGGCGGGCACCCAGGGCCTGGGGCGGCCGCCCCACCTGTCAGCCCAAATGGCCCTCCCCTTCGAGGGGGTGCCTTCTCGAGTCTTCTAGATTATTCTTTTTCATAGTAGGGTTGATTTCTCTCTATGTAAATCTGACATGTGGGTCTCCTTTGATCTTTTCCTGATAACCCCCTGCAGAAATAGACATTCACCAAAACTCATAGAAATTATTAGTTTAAAACCTCTAAGTCTATGGTGAAGCTCATTTTAACCCTTCTCTTGACTCTTGTTGACTTATAAAATTGATGGTTAATTACCGTCAACAAACTTCCCCAAGCTTACCTTTTGCTCGTCCCTGAGAAAATAGCTAAACCTAAGATGGATCAGGAGTTGCTGCAATGCTTTCACGCCTTAAAAGTACACATACGTTCAATTAAGAATTCTTCTTTCAGACTAGAGTGGACTGCACTAACTTTCAAACTTACTCATGTTTCTTCAACCATGGGGCTTTTACCTGCACTTGGGTCTTGAACAATTGAAAGATAGAACAATTAAGTCAAGCACTATATCTCATGCTCTTTGTTCCACCTCTGTCCTAGGGTTTTCATAAATGTTTGCAAATAAAACTTAGAGTTCCTTAAATATGACTCTCACAAGTCTCTCAATATGTGGTATTTATGGATCCTCACTAAGGCATTTGAAAGGTTATGCCTTGTCTCTCTTCTCAAAATATGTGGTATTTTTTACTCAAGGCAAATCTTGGGTATGCCTTCTCTTTCTCACCCTATAACTAATAAGGCTTATGTGGAGTTCATGGGTATGGAGATAGCTCATACATGCTTGCAATGCATATGTTGCCTAGTCAAACTATGGATCTAGAGGAACTCATCATACAATCAAATCAAGAGGTGCATGTGTGGTTTGATATGGTGGCTAAAATGATGGGGAATAAATGAGATAAAAAGAAAGAGGTGAAAGTCTAATTCTACATTGCTCCATACTTGAAAATAACTTCTCTTCTGAACCTTAAAAAATAAATGGAAACTTGGATGTATAAATATCTTTCATTTCTTTCTCTCTTCTTCTCTTTTTTCATTGGGACCCTTGTCCATATTTTTCTTTTGCTTTTGCTTCTATTCTTCTCTTTTTCTTTAATAGAAAATGGATAACAAGTCTCTTATAGGAAGAACAAAATTGATATGAGAGAAACGATGATGAAAACTTGGAGCAATTATAAAGGTATTTGGCTAGCAGAAAAAGGAATCCTATGGGGAATATTTTTGGTGTTCACTCTCAGTGTAAGAGTAGAACATTTTTGGTGGATCTAAATGGGACAAATATGTGGTGCGTACTTCCATAGTAGAAGTAGCAAGGATGCATGATGTGTGTGTAAATCTTGATTTTAACCGCATGACAAGCCCCAAGGGGTCGACACAGCCAACCAAACTCAATACAATCACAAGCAGTAAATATATGGAAGGTTTCCTATTCTAATAATCATGTATGGCTATGGCAGGAATTTAACACTCGTCATATAAGAAAGTCATCATGTGGCATTTTAAGTTTTCAAAATAAATCTCTAGAATTTAGTGTCACTAGGAACAAGATAAACAACAGCTCAAACTTTATCATATCATGTCCGTCAATTACCTAGACTTAGATTAAGCATATGCTCCCACAGGTTTAAAGTGTAGAGTAAATTCGTGTGCCAAGAAGTTATCCAATCCTTAGGAGAATTCTAGGTTGAAAACTAGGTACTTGAAAAGAATTACAACAGAGCAACTATTCATCATTTCCATCATGCATTCTTCATGTCTACATACTTATTAACAAATTAAAGCAACAAGATTAAAAGCATACTCTTATACACACTCTTTTTATTTGGTTTTCATATTTTTAGAATAAACTAAAACAGGCACACTAAAAAACAATAAATATTTATTTTGTTGTTGTTTTTTTAAATACATGAAAAATAAATAAAAAGAGATTGCAGAAAGGCAAATTGCAAAGGAAAAAACTTACCTTAGGTAGTGGGGGTCCTCCCCCAAGCTAGATCTTGCTGTTGTCATTCAGTCCATGCGAAGGTACCCCAATATTTCTTCTAGAGTCCGAGCATTCTGTTCTCGTCCCTCTTGAATGCTAGTTAAGGTCTGGGTTGTGTTGCGGTTCCACTGGTGCTGCACCTCCCACATCCGGGTGTTGTAGGCTTGGCCATCTATGAATGTTTGGAGGGCATTGTTGGTGTGCTGGTGAAATGCCACGTTCTCTTGATAGTACTGCTGTGGGGTGTAATGGAACCCAGCAGCATGGGATCTACGTCCGCACTCAAACTCCTCTCATGCTCCACCTGATGATGTTCCTGCTCCATAGGGGTCAAATGAGTGCCTTCCACCTGATGAAGTTCCCTCTCCATGGGAATCAAATGGTTGTGTTGGTGGAGGTGGTTGCTCATAGCCCTCATGTGGCTGATGAGGAGGATACTCCCACGGGCTTATCACCCGATAGTTGTGATCCATCCAACTATCATAGCTAGCATGAGCTGGCTGTTCTTGGCCAGGGTCAGCTCTACGCCAAACTGGTTCTTGATGACGTGTAATTCTTTCAGAGGCGGTCCTCTAAGGTGCTCAAGCATTCACTGGTTGAGCCTGTAACTCAACATGAAAAGTTTTAGTAGAATAGAGGGCCAACTCCGGGTTAGGTAACCGGAGCTTGGTCTCACTATATGTCATAAAAAGTTCGTTGTTTATTCTTTTTAAAAGGTGGGCATGAAAAAGATGATCAAAACCAAAAGTATCACGATGCCCTTCAATAAATTCAAGGGAGTGTTGACACTCCTTAACATCACTCGTGTTAGGTTGTCATCCCCAACATGACACCAAGAGTGTGGTTGTATTATATATACTCATGCCATTTAACTAAATAAAGATATTACAGTATATATCAGCAAGCGCAAAGATAAATACACCCATTGTAGCAATTCACCCAGGTTTTTCTAAGTATCGTTATTTATAATTTTACCAAGGAAAGGAAAATCAAAACAGGACTATATAAATAATTACAATGGCAGTAGAGATAATCATTTGCACTTACTCAATAATAAATATCAAAACAACTAATCACTTGTCATGAAAGGGGTAAGACAAATAAGATAAATGGTAAATGATAATCATGGGTATTCCAAAGACAAGAGGGAGTTAACATTATTCAAGTCAAGTAGCCATGGAGATTAATTTAGAGATGTAAATCATAAGTATTTCTTATTCAATCTGTCTATTAATCAATCTAGCTATACACAATCATCTATGAAATAATCAACATGTCATCTATGAATAAGGAACATTATTGAAAGAAAAGTCAAGAACAGAGTAATGATCTCTTCCCAGTAACCACGTTCTACTAAGTTCTATACTTGAGGAGTGGACTACAAAGGACTCAACAGGAATGTCACACCCGCGATCTACCATATGGCCCGGAGCATAAAGTGCATTCGCAGACAAGCATAATCTAAGCACCACGCCTACAATATGCTAGCCACTCAATCCTATCCAGAATTGGATCAAGCTTTCTACGAACATATTCATAAAACTCTCTACTAATCATATTCATATCAAGATGTAGAACAAGAACAATCTCAAGAACAAAATAAAGTTGAAATATAGAAATATATTGAAGTAGCATAAAGTCGAATGATGATTACAATGAAATTACCAAGTCTCCGACGAACGTTCCTGATCCCAAGCAGTTGCTTGCCTCTACTTGAATCAATCTAGACTAAAATCTAAACTTGAACTAGAACTCTAACTCTCTTTCTCTCTGGAAACCCTAACTTCTGGCCTTGCCTTCACAAATGAGGAAGAGATGATCTAATTCTTCAACTGATTCCTTGAGAGGGGATCCTGGGGGCTGTTTATATAGCCCAGTGCGTGGAACCACAGCCCTTGGATCAAACCGACCTTGGAGTGGGGTTTAGATGCATCCTTAGAGGCGGTATAGGTAGCTTGCAAGAGAAGGAGCCGAGGCGGCACGGGGGAGGGCCGGTCGGCCCCACCTGGTGGCGGGTTGGCTCGTGTCGCCTCGTGGAGTTGGTTTAGGTCTTCTAGAATCCCTATCCGCATCCGTGACATGAAGATTAGGCCGATTACTTCGGTTTCTTCTCTTGGAAGGAGATTAGTTCTGTATTATGCAGCTTAGCCCCTGAAAAACACAGAATCACCAAAACTCATGGAATTTGTTAGTTTAAACCTCTAAACCTACTGTGGTAATCCTTTTTATCATTTATTCCTGTTATGTTGATAGTTTAAAATGATAGTTAATTACCGTCAACAACTCCCCCAAGCTAAACTTTTGCTAGTCCCTTAGCAAAACTAAATCCAAAGATAACTAAGTTACTTCAAATTGTCATCCTTCAAAAATACACAAGCCATCAGAAAAGAATTATCCTCAAAAAGATTTTGAAAATTTGCTCTAGTTCCTTAGCCATGGGGTTTTAACTTTCACTTGAGCTTCGGATAATCAGAAAAAACAGAAGTAATCAAGTCAAGCACTATATCTCAAATTCTTCATCTCCATTTCCATCCTAAAGTTTTTAATTATATTTTTGAAATAAAACTCAGAGTCTGTATTGTAGGACACTTACAAATCTCTCAATATGTGACATTGGAATTCCTTACCAAGGCAACAATAGTGTTTTGCCTTCTCTCAAGGTATTTTGGAATAAGGCAGAATATCACTGTGCTTTCTCTCTCACCGTATGACTAAGAAGCTTATATGGAGTTTATGGGTGAGATCACTCATACATACTTGCAGGACATATATTGTAAAGTCAAACAATGGATCTAGAGAAACTAGTCATACAATCAAATCAAGATGTGCATGTGTCTGGATACAAGGAATAGGTTAAATATATGGTGGAAGTAATAATAAATCCTAATTCTACCTTGCTCCTTTAGAAAGATTGATCTCTCTTAAAACTTAAGAACTTAGACAAAGAAAGTCTTGGCTATGCATATATATATATATAAACATTTGGAGCAATAATAACTGAGGCTATGAAATGTATGAATAGGTGGAAAAATCCTACAAGGCATGTTTTTGTTGTTCACTCCTAGTGTAGGAGTAAAACATTTTATGGTGGTTCTAAATGGAAAGGCATGTTGTTGCGTACTTCCATTGTAGAAGCAACAAATTTAAGTGGAGTGTACGTGATCTTGATTTTAAGAGTATGACAGGTCTCTAAAAGTCAACAAAGTTTGACAGTACTCAATGTAAATACAAGTAGCAATAAAATAAGTGCTAGTTTTCTATCCTAGCATGTATGGCTATTGTAGGAATTTAATCTCTCTGTCATACAAAGACTCATCATGTGCATTTAAATTTTTTCAAAAGTGAACTCTTCAGGACTTCATTGAAACTTAGAACAAGATAAATGGCAGCGCAAAACTCTTTCACTTCTTATCTCCCAACTACCTAAGCTTTGGATCAAGCATATTCCTCCACAGGTTTAAAGATTTGGCAATGAATATTTTTGGAACAGAGGAATAATTCTTAAATAAAGCTAGGTACTTCAGAAGAATTACAAATGAAGCAACTATTTATGATAGTTCAAGTTTTTTATTCGACATAAAAACAAGTTCATACACACTCTATTTTTATTTCAAAAGGCTTGCAAAGAAAAATAATCTAAACATATTAATATATATTTTTGTATTTTTATCATATTCCCCATTTTTTAGATATAGTAGTAATACTAATATTAATACTAATAATAATACGGGTAAGAAAAACTTACTGTCTGAGGGGGTCCTCCCCCAATCTGGCTCAACTTCGGTCACTGAGGTGGTGCTGGTGGCGGGTAATCGACACCCATTTGCTCAAAGAAGTAGAGGAGGCCTTCATACGTTTGTGTCCCTTGTTCACGCATCTCCCCAAGCGTGTTGTTCGTGCTCTCCTGCCACCGTGTATGCTGATGTAGCCTGTTTATGATACCTTGTTGCCCTGTCTCAAGATGAGTGAGACGGGTGTTAAAGTTCTAGAAATCTGGCTGGTGGTATGGCTGAGGCTGAGGATGAGGCGGGTATTGCTCCGGCTGGTACCTGGGGTAGCCATGAGAGGCATGGTATGAATACGGTGGTGGTGTAGGTGCTGCATCATGGACTCCCCTCACAGAGAAAGACATGCGTCCTCTCTAGATGTACGCCGAATCTTCGTATTCCTGTGGAACATAATTAGAAAAATTACCTTGCCCCCAATTTTCTTCTGGCGTGGGCGGATCATAGGAAGTTTGATCTTCCCATGCCCGGTGTCTCGGTTCAGACGGTCCTGGTTGGTCAAATCCTTGATAGTGAGTGAAAGCTGGTGCAGGGGGTCCACCATCTTCCCATGTGTACCTAGGTACAGTGTTTCTCGTTATTCTAGCGGATGGACTTCTTCCAACTCCCCTGGTCGGTCTCTGTTTTTTGTAAGAAGTAGGGGTCAAAGGTTGGGGTATGCTCAAACTCACGATCTTTGTACAATCTCATCAGATCCTTCTCGTAGGTGGTGTGAAGATTTATGACACTCTTGAAGGAGTACGTGGTGTTCTGGCTGGCTAGCGAACGAGGATCGAGGCACGGATGATATGTCTAAGTCAGAACCAACCCGTGATGATGATCCGGTCTGGGAGCGGGTTCTCTTGCGAAAAGAGAATGCTCCAGCCGCACTCCTAAGTGTTTTCTTGAGTCTACTCATCCTGTTACATAGACAGAAACATAAACACAACTGGTGGAAATAATGAGGGGTTAGAATAAATAAATAGTTAGGAGTCAGTGATCCAAAAGTTCGTCGTCCAAAAGTCAGTCGTTCAAGTTGGAGATTTTATATCTTGACTTCTCCTAGTACTTAGATTATCCGAGCACCACTTCTCCTTACTAAATGATTTTCTAAACAACTTCTAGCACTTCTCTCTTACTGATTCTTATCTCAATGTGGCTCTAAAAATTTCAAAATACTTCTCTCCACTCAAGAACTTCTAGAATCTACTCAAAAACTAAGAATTCTCAAACCGTACTTGGATTTTGGAATTTTGAGTTGGGGGTATGTTTTCTGAGTGTTTTGCAGTGTGTGGAGTAGAGGGAGAAGCAGCCTTTTTATAGGCATGAGAGAGGGAGGCCGTATGTCTCCTGTATTTGCACCATATAATCACACAAGTATGCAAAGAAAATTACTTTAATGAAACTATGAAAAATTAGAATTCTAATGATGGTATTTTTATATTTTTCTGCCACCTCAGTGATTATTATTTACCAGAGGTTTTCATGCTTGGTAAATATTAATTATATGGGGCTTTAATAATTATGTCATGAGATTGATTTTATTATTTTTTCTATGCTTGAATAAGTAAATATGCTATGCAATAATTAAGTGCAGATAAATACCGAGTTACCTCCCAGCAATGGTTCGGGATTTTTAAGTCCACCGAATCAGACTACTCCAGCTGGATTTATTCTTTGGGGGTCATAGTCATCCCTGTGAGTGGTGACTATGTGACTCCTTCATCTATCATCTTCGCAGTGGAGCTTAACTCAGGTCTTGGTCTGAATGGAAAACGCTCTTCTCGTCCATCAATGTTGAATTTGACTTCTCCAATTCCGACATCGATGTGGGCATTTGCGGTACTCAAAAAGGGTCTCCCAAGAATGAGTGACACTCTTGAGTCAGGTTGCATGTCCAGAACCACAAAGTCAACTAGTATGAAGAATTCTCTGATCTTAACTGGAATATTCTCGGTGATTCCCACAGGGTAATGGAGTGACTGGTCCGCTAGCTGCAGGCACATCGAGGTTGGATCGAGCTTTGCATGTAGAAGTTTATCGAAGATCACCTTGGGCATCACACTGACACTTGCTCCAAGGTCGCACAGCGCATTGTCAAAATATTGATCTCCAATTGAACAGTCGATAGTGGGGCGTCATGGATCCTTCTTCTTGATTGATGTGTTGAGGATGGCCGCACTACACTCTTCTGTCAGCTTGATCACTTCAGTGGTAGGCAGTGGTCTTTTATTGTTGAGGATGTCTCGAACATACTTTGCATAGGTGGGAACCTGCAACACCCGATTTTGCAAAGAACAAAACTAGGCTCGTCATATGTGTGCCCAGGAAGTCCACACATACAACAACAGAATAAAAATATAAAAACAATGTTTATATAAAGTGAGAAACATAATATATTAACACTTACAACTATCAGAGTGTCGCGGAACGGTCACTAATCTTTTCTTCAGGCTCCAACGTCACAGGGACGGCTGACTAGGGGCTTCATATGCCAAGCACTTCGTATAGACTTCTAGAAACTCCACTACATCTTTATTCTTTTTCTAAGCAGCACCTTACTACACACTGGAGTGTAGGGAAATAGCAAGAGTGAGTCCATGTCGAACTCAACAAATATAACACGGGGTTCATGAAGCTCAAAAGGTTTGACACGGGTTTACTGCAATAGCTTTTAGTGAGTCATCTTTTTAGCATTAGAGTAGCAACAAGTTATGTAAGCCCTAATAACCTCATGATCATGTAAACGTGAATAACGTATAGCAAGAAATAATAATCATTAGTGAGCATCAATATCATCAGTATTATCATTATCATCAGTGTTCATCATTTATTCTGTAAGGGTCCAAGGCCGCTCGTGACCTTGAGCACGGCTGATATACCAGTTTTACACTCTGTAGAGGTTGTACACTTTCACTGTGAGTTGTGATTTACCCTTTCGCCCGAGGTGATCAGCCTCTTGACCCACTACCAAGGAAGGTCAGCAGGGTTCACTATGAAGTCTTTCAAAGGTTCGTCTAACAAGTTAGGGTCATTAGATTCACTCGGCAAACAGATGTAGAGCCCCCCTTCCAAATGGTACAATGACGCACAGCCTATACACATAAGGACAAAGGCTGCACTATACCCGATTCATCAAGCCATTCTTACGCCATGAAGGTTACCACTAACAAGCTAGAAAAGGTCCTCATACTTGACTAAAGCCATAGCCATATAACCCCCACAGTTGTACTGTAAGTCCCATATGTTCGCTTACAGATAAGTCCTTAAGGAGAGAAACTAGAGCACCATAAAAACAGCCCAATGCTCTAGCCCTCTTGAGTCATGTTTCTATAAAGCATCTTTTAAACGTTTATTGCATATACCATTAGTCAAGTTACAGATCATGGTTATTTATCTTGAGCACTAGCATAAATACTACCCAATGCAATGTTCCACCGGTGTCAAGGTACAAGATACAAAAGCTAGGATATCCTTAGGGGTAACAAGGTAGACACATGCACATGAATTAAGTGTATTAAAGGTGAATAGGAAACAAGGATGATCCCATGCTATACTTGCCTTTTCCCAAAGTTAGCTACTCAGAATCTCCAGTTGCTATCTTCTGGACTCAAGTCCTCTTGCTTCGACTGTCGGTCCTCAGCTCCTCGTCTTCAGCGCTAATTAACCATATTTCTTCTACTCTCAGCAATCAAGTAGAACAAACAGACAATAAACACAACTAAGAACAACACACCAAATAAAAGAGACACTTTAAAAGAGCGCACTAGACTATACGACATGATGCTATGATCGTGAAAATGTAAGACCGACGGATAACAGAGCTACCATCAAAGAGGACACGCGGCTATCGAGGAGTTTACAACAAATCAGAGAAGATAAACTATACGTTTGATTTATTTTAGTTAATGAATTAAGGTGATAGAACTTAGATAATGTTAAAGTTTATATATATAAACATAGGAGTATAAACCTATATTGTTTCTAATTTGATAAGCAGTGCAAACAGAAATTAGTTAAAATTAATGTTTAAATTAAAATTTAGAACACATGTAGCATGTTAAACGTCATCGACATACATACAGTAGACTATGTCAATTCAGGCAAGGCTAAAGCGATTAAGATATGGAAGTTGAAGGCAATGACGGAGATATATGAGTACGGACTAAAAAGGTAGCCTAAGAAGCTCCAAGATAATATGACTTATGGTCATGAATGACAACGAACGACATCAGCACAACTTTTGATCAATTAAATAATAGATAGACAAGGTGATCTGTCGGCTGACGTTAATTAAACGTGCATAAACACTTGCTACTGATGTCAAGGTAATAGACATTTTAAAGAACTATCCTAAGTTGAATTAACCAATTTACATTAAATTATAAAAGATGAAGTTAACCTTATTCATATTTTATTTATAAATATTTATTTAGTGTTTAAGTCATTTAAACATTTATAAATTAGAAAGCATAAAGAAGGTGATAACAGCTAATCAAATCATTATATGTTTCTTGCATAAACTAAACAAGTTCTATTTAAGAAGCACTTAAGTTCTTATTAATCATGATAGCATTTGATTATTTATAAAAGACAAATTATAAACCAAAGTTACTTTTAATTTGAAAAGACACTAGATAAATATTAGTTAAATTAACTACATGCTTCATGTTTAACTAAACTAATTATGATTAAGAAACATTTAAGTTAATATTAATCAAGTTAACATTTATTTAAGAATGTTCTATGTATGAACCTAAGTCACTTCTAATTTAAAAGAGCATGACATAAACATTAATCAAATAAACATAATTTAATTTGTAAACACATAACGTGACATGGTAAATCACGTTACTAATGCGTCTCTTACGCCAGCATAGTCACAAAGCAACAAGAACAAAATTATACCCCTATGTTGCTTTTAGTTAGAAAGTTGTTAAATAAATATTAATCAAGTTATATTTAAATAGATAAATTCATACTTGAGTGACATCACAAAAACTATCGCTACTATATAGAGCACGACGCTACGAAACTATCGCAACAAGAACGGATTTACAAACCTAGACTGTTTTTAATCATAGAACTAATTGCATGTCAATTAAATTAATATTTAATTTATATATGACTAGCATGTAACATGTCTACGCCGATAGCATGTAGCTTCAGTTGGCATGATCGCAAAATCACAAGAACGAGTTTCTACACTAGGTTGCTTTTAATTAAAATTGCATTAAATAAATATTGCACGTAAATTAATAAATTCATAATTAGGTGACACGATATACATCAGTACTACTACGTAGAGCGCAACTATACGAGTAAGTGGTATTGATTAATCTCTTATTGCCATAAAGGTAATTCCCTTGAAAAGTAAATCCCTATGACATCCCGTATCGGAAAGCGAAGTTTTCCATTTCCTCGGCAACGGCGTCAGAAATGCTTGTTGACACTTCTTAACGTTACTCGTATTAGGTTGTCATCCCCAACATGACACCAAGAGTGTAGTTGTATTATACTCATGCCATTTGTAACACCCAAAAATTTCAACAAATAGAATTAGTGGGTTTAAAATAATTTAGATAATAATTAATGGGGAATTAGGATTTAACAATTTTAGAAAAAATATTTGGTGATGCATTCATGTTGTTGCATTTATTCTATTTTGTGGTGTGGAATTTATTTTATTTGTTTTGGAACTTTAAATCTCTTTAAATAGCTTGAAAACAAACAAATAAATAAAGAAAAGAAAGAAAAGAAAAAAAAAGAAGACAAACTCACCTTTTCGGCCTGGCGGCCCAGCTACGCCGAGCCCAAGTTTTTCTTTCTGGCGCACGTGGGCCGGCCCAGAGCCGCGGCAGCTGCACCCTCTCCCTCCTTGCTTCGCTGACGACTGGACCCCGCTTGTCAGACTTACCTTCTTCCTCCCTCAAACGTAACCGAGCCGGTCATGATTTCCACCGTCGCCTAGAAATCGAATCCGCGAAGTAGGGGATACCTTCCCAAATTGGTCACGTTATCCTCTATTTAAGCTAGAGCCGAGTTGTTTCGGTCGGTTTTAGATCAAAAAGAGAACTAGCCCTATTGTTTGAGCTTTAACCGCCGCCGGAAATTAAGGTGAGACTATCCTTGTTACCTATTCACTGAAATTATCATACCTATGCATGTGCTATTCCTTGACAACCTTAGAGATTATAACTTAGTGATTGATATCCTGATTCCTTGTTACCTACGGGCTATGCATTTGGGTAGTTGTTGCTAGTGCTTAATTATGAACAACGATCTTGTAATTTGACTAATGGGTTAAGCAATCAAACATTAAGATGATTTTTATTACTGTTGACAAAGGGGACTAGAGCATTGTGTTGTGTTGATTATTGTCGCTCTAGTTACTCTCCATAAGGACTTATCTGTAAGTGATAACTGGGATATACAGTACAGCTGTGAGGGCTATATGGCTCTAGCTTTAGTTTCTTAAAGGACCTTTTCTAGTTTGTTAGTGGTTACCTTAAATGGCGTAAGAACGGCTTGCCACGTTGGGTGTAGGACAGCCTCTAGTCAATGAGTATAGCCGAGAAGGAAGTGTGCCATTTGAAAAGGGGGGTTCCTACATCTGCCTGCCGAGTGAATCTAATGGCCCTAACTTGTTAAACGAACCTTTAAGTCGCTTTATATGATTTTCGGTGTTTTGGGAATGGCCTCCCCATGCATTTGGAAGTTATGACTCATAGTGAAAGTGTACACCTCTGCATAGAGTTAAAAACTGGTATACTAGCCGTGCTCACGGATACGAGCGGCCTTGGGGATTCTTACAGAATAGTTGATCATAATTGTTATATCATGTTTAATTATTGTTGATTTTTATTATGCTCATGTTAATGCTATTCATTATTCTTATTACAATTGATCATCGATTCATTAATGGGAAGTGGATTACCTTGATGCTACTCAATTGCTAAATTCATGATAAATAAAAGCTAAACGCAGTTAAACAATGTCTAGCCTTTTTTGCCTCATGAACCTTGTGTTGTACTTGTTGAGTTCGACATGGACTCACCCTTGCTATTTCCACCATAACAGATCAAGATGATGAGGAAGATTATCGTAATAAGTACTAGTCTTATTGTCAACCAGTCAACCGTGTCCCTGTGTTTGGAGTTTCCACTGGAGATTTACTATTAGTCATTATTATTTATCGTTCAAGACTATGTGTTAAATACTTATTCGCTATGTAATAAGCACTGTGATGATACTATGTAATTTGTCTACTTGTGTGTGCGATCATGTCCTGGGGCGCACATGAGTCTTTTATGCATCCTATTTTTGTCCTTAAAAATGGGTGTGACAAATTGGTATCAGAGCCGTGTTGACTGTAGGACGCAAGCCTAGTTAGAATGGTCGTTATTAGCATCCATGCTTCACTCATTTCATGCTTATTTCTTTCACCTTGTTAATTACTAAATTTTTATGCTTCCTCTACCTTATTCTATTGCGAAAATACATTGATTCTATCTAATCTATGTCTAAATCTTGTAGATGCCTCCTCATCCCTGTTTGTCCGCTGCACAGTACATTGTCCGTTTCAAACCCTAGGAGCCCCATGTAGATGGTGACCAAGAGCTATCCGATGCTGAATCAAGAGTCAGTGACACACCAATGGAGGATGTAGTTATGGGGTGGACCACGAAGTTTCAGATCATGGTTCCTAACGCCGATGCTTTCTTCCATGACATGCTGACAAGAACCTTGGATAACTACTACTACGTTTGGGAAGCTACGTTGGAGTATCACTGCATGGAGTATAGTCATCCATGGATGGATTCCTACTGGGAGACTAAGCTATGGGTCAAGACAAGGGATCCTACCACTAAGGAGTCTAAGGTGGAGTCGAAGTTCATCACCCGAGTGAGCCGGGCAACCGTAGAAACAAGCATGGAGGATGTCGCCTACAATGCGTTTGTTTACTACCATGGTCTTCGCTCGGACATGACATTGCACTCCGGCATTTTCCTTGCTTCTTACATGACATGGGTGTCTGGACCGTGCCGCTTGCAGATGATTCGTCCTTGATTTTACAAGCTACAGTGGGACTGGTTCGTGAATTGGCTCTCCATGAGGTGGATTTGAAGGATGAGTTGCTAAAGGAAAAAGAACTTAAGGAGCAAGCTTATAAGGAGATCGACCAATTAAGGGTGAAGTTAGGCCGTCCCAAGATTTATGATAAGCTTACTTAGGATTAGGAAATCCCTATGTAATAAGAACGATAGTAGTTACGAGTCAATTTGAGTTTGGTTGTGTTGAGAGTCAGTTTGTGGTGTGAACAATTGTGTGATTTATGGATTTGTTATTATGATAATGTGTGATTTGGATCTTTGTAATGTGTGCTAGAGTTTTGTAGACATGTCTACAAGTTCCATGGTTAAGGATATTAAGTTTGATCAAGAATATATTAGTAGGGTGTGAGGTAAACTGGGTTCTGTCCTTTCCTGATTTCTGGATCAGTCTGGGATGCTTAAAATCCGTTTGTGAGAAATTTAAGAAATTTTACTAGGAATAATTAGACTTCTGTACCTTTCCAACCCCGCAAGAATCACTTTATTATCTTTTATGAGTTAAGAGATATACCTATTCCAAGTTGAGGTCACTGCGCAGTCTGGAATTCTGGGACAGTTTTGGTTGAGTTCCGTTTTTGACTAATTTATTGACAGAATCAGGTAAAGTGTTGTGAATGAAAGTTGTATATAATTTTGTAAGCTTTCCAACCATGTAAAGATCATCTTAATTGGACGTTTGTAACTCGAGATATGGTAGTTTTACTGAGTCGCTAAAATTAGAATTCGTCCAGAGAAATCAGATTTGCTTATCTGTTAAATATATCATCTGGGATAATACTGAACTTTATTTTCTGTGTTTTGAAAACAGATGTCAGGCAGAGGCCGTGGCAGGGGTCGTGGAGGTGCTAACCCACCTATTACTATGGAGGAACTTATGAATAACCAGAATCAGATGATGCAGATGTTCATGCAACACATGCAGAACAATCCCCCTGCAGGAGGACCACCACCTATTCAGGTGAGAGACAAACGTGGAGAATTTTTGAAGGGACGTCCTCTAGTGTTCTCTCATGCTACTGATCCTTTGGAGGCGGATGATTGGGTGAGAGCAGTTGAGAAACAGTTGAACATCACTCAATGCAATGATATGGAAAAGGTGTTATATGCATCTGGTCAGTTACAAGGGACAGCTCAGACTTGGTGGGAGTCGTGTCAAGCTGCACGTCCTAACAATGCTCCTCCTATCACTTGGAATGAATTTGTTAGAGATTTTCGAGCTCGTCATATTCCTGAGGGTATAATTGAGCTGAAGCAAGAAGAATTTAGAAATCTCAGGATGGGACAGATGAGCATTAGTGAGTATCATGACAGGTTCACGCAGTTGGCTCGCTATGCTCCTAATGAAGTGAGGGCAGATGCAGATAGGCGGCGTCTTTTCCTCAAAGGAATTTATTATGATCTTCGTTTGTAGTTGAAGGGTAATAACTATGCCAGTTTCTAAGAGCTTGTGAATAAGGCTATCGTGCTGGATAATGAACGTCGGGAGATGGATAGGAAAAGAAAGATGAAAGGACAAGGTGTTGGAAACAATAACCGCCAGCGTACCAACTCTCAGCATGGGTTTCATTCTAAATTCCAGGGACCAGTTAGTCAGTGGAGCCGTAATTCAAATCAACAGTGGTCTCAAAATTGACAGAATAATCAGTTCCAATAACGACCTCAGTATCAGCAGAATAGGTAGTTTCAGCAGCAGAGTGGTCAACAAACTCCACGCCAGGGTAATTCTAACTCTACTCCAATGAAGACCAGTGCACCTAGTACCCCCAATCTGTGTTATCACTGTGGAGAGCCTAGACACTATGCTAATCATTGTCCTAAGAAGCAGAATCAGCAGACACCGCAGGGGCAGAGATCATCTAATACTGGAAAGGTGAATCATGTGTCTACTGAGATGGCATAGACGGAGCCTGAAGTTATGCTTGGTACGTTCAATGTCCATTCTACTCCTGCAACCATTCTTTTTGATTCTGGAGCTTCGCATACCTTTATTTCCAACATATTTGTTAGAATGCATAGTGTACCCATGCTTGCCATGAAAGAACCTCTCTTAGTAAATTCCCCTGGAGGTACCATGCAAACCACTAATTGGTGTCTTCCAATTAGTATGATTTTAAGGGGGTAGAGTTTAAGATAACTCCAATAGTATTGAGGACCTCTGGTATTGATGTGATTTTGGGTATGGATTGGATGAAACAAAATCAGGCAGTGATTCAGTGTCAACAGAAAGTAGTAGTTGTGACTGCACCTAATGGGGATAAGATCAATGTGGATGTAGCAGTGCAGAAGCAGCCAACCGCTTTGGTGAATCAGCTTGATGATGATGCTATCAAAGAGAATTCAGTTATTGTTGAGTTTCTAGATGTTTTTCCCGATGATTTGCCAGGTATGCCACCTGATCGAGACATTGAATTTCTTATTGAATTATTACCTGGAACTGCACCTATAGCCAAACAACCATATAGAATAGGAGTAGATGAATTAGAAGAACTTAAGAAACAAATTAAAGAATTACAAGACAAAGGTTTTATTCATCCTAGTTCTTCGCCGTGGGGTGCACCAATTATTTTTGTTGATAAGAAAGATGGTGGTCAGAGGATGTGTGTTGATTATCAGTCATTGAATGAGGTAACTATCAAGAACAAGTATCCTTTGCCCAGAATTGATGATTTGTTTGATCAGTTGAGAGGTGCTTGTGTGTTCTCTAAGATTGATTTGTGTTCTGGTTATCATCAATTAAAGATTCGTGCCTCTGATATTCCAAAAACAGCTTTTACTACGAGGTATGGGTTGTATGAGTATAGTGTTATGTCATTTGGTTTGACCAATGCACCTGCCTACTTTATGTATATGATGAATAAGGTGTTCATGGAATATCTGGATAAATTTGTGGTGGTATTTATTGATGATATACTGGTATTTTCCAAGACGGAGAAAGAGCATGCTGAACATTTGAGGTTGGTATTGCAGAAACTTAGAGAGCATAAAATGTATGCTAAGCGAAGTAAATGCGAGTTTTGGTTGAAGGAAGTCTCTTTTCTTGGTCATATTGTTTCTAATGGAGGAATATCAATGGATCCAGGCAAAGTAAAGGATGTATTGAATTGGAAACCACCTACTGATGTTAGCGAGATTCGTAGTTTCTTGGGTTTAGCTGGATATTACAGGCGGTTCATTGAAGGGTTTTCTAAACTTGCTAAACCTATGACATCTCTGTTAGAGAAGAATGCCAAGTTTGTATGGTCTGATAAATGTCAAGCTAGTTTTGAGGAATTGAAGAAGAGGTTGACTACAACGCCTGTTTTGGTATTGCCAGAATTGAGTAAGAAGTTTTCTATTTATTGTGATGCTTCTCGTCAAGGTTTGGGATGTGTTCTTATGCAAGAAGGCAGAGTTGTTGCTTATGCATCTAGACAGTTGAGAAAGCATGAGTTAAATTATCCTACACATGATTTGGAGTTAGCTGTAGTTCATGCTTTGAAGATTTGGAGACACTATTTGGTTGGGCATAAGAGTGATATATACACCGATCATAAGAGTTTAAAGTATATTTTCACTCAGTCTGATCTGAACTTGAGGCAACGTAGATGGTTAGAATTGATTAAGGACTATGATATAGAGTTACACTATCATCCTGGTAAGGCCAATGTAGTAGTTGATGCTCTTAGCAGGAAAAGTTATGCCAATGAGATACGAACGTTGACCATGACTAGTGAGTTATGTGCTGAATTTGAATATTTGAATTTGGGAATTGTTACTAATACAATGGAATTAGTGATAGAACCTACCTTAGAGCAAGAAATATACAGGGGTCAGTTGAAGGATGAGAAACTAAAGAAGATAGCAGAAGATATAGTGATTGGTAAGTCACCAGGGTTTCGAATGGATGATAATGGAATTTTGTGGTTTGGAAAGATGATGTGTGTACCTAAGGATCAAGTTGTTAGACAGGCAATTCTTCGTGAAGCTCATGAGTCAGCTTATTCTATTCATCCTGGTAGTATTAAGATGTATTTGGATCTCAAACAGAAATATTGGTGGTTGGACTGAAACGAGATGTGGCTGAGTATGTAGCGTTGTGTGACACTTGTCAGAGAGTGAAAGCTGAGCATTAGAGACCTGCTGGATTGTTGCAACCAATGAAGATTCCTGAATGGAAGTGGGAGGAGGTTGGTATGGACTTTATAGTAGGGTTACCTCGTACTCAGAGAGGTTATGATTCTATTTGGGTGATAGTAGATCAGTTAACTAAAGTTGCTCATTTCATACCAGTTAAGACTACCTACCATGGACCAAAATTGGCAGAGTTGTATATGGAGAGGATAGTATGTTTGCATGGAGTTCCAAAGAAGATTATATCTGATCGAGGATCGCAGTTCACGTCACACTTTTGGAAAGCTGTACATGAATCTCTGGGAACAAAGCTGAATTTTAGTACAGCATATCATCCATAGACAGATGGGTAGACTGAAAGGACCAACCAGTTATTAGAGGATATGTTGAGAGCTTGTGCATTGCAATATGGAACCAGTTGGGATAAGAGTTTGCCTTATGCAGAATTCTCTTACAACAACAGTTATCAAGAGAGTCTTAAGATGGCACCGTTTGATGCACTGTATGGATGTAAGTGTAGAACTCCATTGTTTTGGGATCAGACAGGTGAATCTCAGGTGTTTGGTACAGATGTTCTTAGAAACGCAGAAGATCAAGTGTGGGTGATTCGTGAAAATTTGAGAGTGGCACAATCTCGTCAGAAGAGTTATGCTGACAATAGGAGAAGGGATTTAGTTTTTGAGGTAGGTGATTATGTCTATTTAAAGGTGTCACCAATGAGAAGTGTGAAGAGGTTTAACATGAAAGGTAAATTAGCACCAAGGTATGTTGGGCCATTTAAAGTTATTGCTAGACGAGGTGAAGTTGCTTATCAATTAGAGTTGCTTGAGAATTTGTCTGGAGTACATGATGTGTTTCATGTTTCACAACTTAAGAAGTGTTTACGTGTGCCTGAAGAGCAGATACCTTTAGAGGAATTGACTATTAAAGAGGATCTTACCTATGAAGAGTTCCCGATCAAGGTTTTAGAAACTGCTAAGAGAGTTACCCGAAGTCGGATTATTAAAATGTGCAAGGTTCAGTGGAATAGATATTCAGAGGTAGAGGCAACTTGGGAAAGAGAGGATGAATTGAGAAAACCATATCCGCAATTATTTGAGTAAGCAGTCCAATCTCGAGGACGAGAATCTTTTAAGGGGGGTAGAATTTGTAACACCCAAAAATTTCAACAAATAGAATTAGTGGGTTTAAAATAATTTAGATAATAATTAATGGGGAATTAGGATTTCACAATTTAAGAAAAAATATTTGGTGATGCATTCATGCTGTTGCATTTATTCTATTTTATGGTGTGGAATTTATTTTATTTGTTTTGGAACTTTAAATCTCTTTAAATAGCTTGAAAACAAACAAATAAATAAAGAAAAGAAAGAAAAGAAAAAAAAAGAAGACAAACTCACCCTTTCGGCTTGGCGGCCCAGCTACGCCGAGCCCAAGTTTTTCTTTCTGGCGCGCGTGGGCCGGCCCAGAGCCGCGTCCTCTCCCTCCTTGCTTCGCTGACGACTGGACCCCGCTTGTTAGAGTTACCTTCTTCCTCCCTCAATCGTAATCGAGCCGGTCACGATTTCCACCGTCGCCTAGAAATCGAATCCGCAAAGTAGGGGATACCTTCCCAAATTGGTCACGTTATCCTCTATTTAAGCTAGAGCCGAGTTGTTCCAGTCGGTTTTAGATCAAAAAGAGAACTAGCCCTATTGTTTGAGCTTTAACCGCCGCCGGAAAAACTAGACGCCGTTGTGGGGGGAAATTTGGCGGCCACCTCGGGTTTTAGCCGCTATAACTTGTTCTACCGGCCTTAGCTTGCTTTTGTGAACCTAATTGTGCTCCCAATTTCAATGTTAAGGGCTTGTTGTGTCTTTACCGTGCTTAGGGGATCGGCCGTCCACCCTTGGAAGCCATCCGATCAACTCAAGTCGCCCTTGTCCTCGTTTCCGCATTAGGTGAGGTCGCATGAAGCTTCTCTTTCGATTGGTACTATCCGTATGGCTTGTAGTGAGTTCTAGATCGAGTTTTGGCATCTCCGGCGAGCCGCCGGCCATGGCGCCGCCGTGGAGAGGGAGAAACTTTGAAGCAATGCGAGTAACAAGCGAACAGATAGCAACAGGTCCTACTCATTAAGAGGGAACAATCAACCAATGGGCAACTATAAGACGGATAGGTGAAACTTTGATTTTCTTGACAGCTGCATACATCAGTTGCAGGTCCGCACTTCTAACCTTGCTTGTGTCATCACGAGGGGAAAATGTGAAGCCTAGCCATTTGTGAAAGAACCTAAGGGTGGATGTTCTATATCGCTAGTCCGATGAGAATTAAAAATAGAGTGTTTAGAAATCTCAGTCCAAAACTTATGCTTCTCAAAATCTTCTAAAGCATCATCCAAATCTAGCAGAATGTTATTTGGAAAATTAAGGAGGTTGCTAAGCTCTCTCCAAGTAGGATAAAACTCATGTGTGAAAAGCCTAAAATAGACTCCTGACTCGGTGACCCTTAAGGTGCAAAGAAATTCTATGGTTAAGAGCTTAGACCCTAACTCAAAGACATCCCAAGCAGACGTCTGTCCTAATAATGAGAAAATAGCATCGAATTCAGCACTCATACCTGCTTCTTGGAGTAGTGCAAGGTCAAATGCTAGCGTGTGCATGAACTCCTTGTCTTTGATCTTCTTGTATACTTCTTTCTCATGAGAGTGTCTCAGTCCAAGCTGACTTGGCTTACGAAGGATCTTTGACGCAGGTGATGAAGAGGAAGCAGGTGTAGGAGCAGCAGGAGGGTCGATGCTCATGTCAGAGCTGGTTGTTGATGATGCTCGTGTCGATCTCCTGGTTCCAACGCTCTTGACTGCTCGCACAGCTCCCTTAGCAATCTTCTTTAATCCACTCATCCTGCAAAACTAACAAAGACAAAACTCGTGGAGAGAGTTAGGGAAGGGGTTAGTTGGTTAGCCGTCCAAAGTCAGCGGTCCAGAGGTTAGTTGTTGTTGGTGTTTCTTAGCGTAAGCAGAGGAATCCACAAGCACACGGATACACCGTTGTAGCACTTCACCCGGAAGTATTCAGGGTATCGTAATTTCCCAAAGGAACGGTTGTGCTAGACTCTTCACTTAGTTAACCTATGAACACAAGGGAGAAATGAATGAGGTAGCAAGGTTTTTCCAAGGTCAGATATCTTAATGGAGGTAGCTTTGTTACTATAGACTTGCTTCAGGCGCCGGATTGCACTTGGTCTACTAAGCGATGCCGGCCTCTACTCTACAACGAGCCCGAACATGGGGGATTAAAAGGGACAGACAGGGCTATCACCACTTGCTGCCTACACCTCAATCCGTAGGGAAAGAGGCAAACAAAGATAGCTTCTAGCCTTGACACCACGTCTAAGCTATCCACTAATACTCTAGCGTCCTAGCAAGGGTTATCCATCTTTATCAGGGCCCTTCTACTAGAGTACCCGCCACAAGGATGGACGATGAACCCACAGGTCTATAATAGTGCAAAGGTAACTTTTTAAGATAGATAACCAAAGTTAAACAACAAGTCTCTTACTCTAAATAGTAAGAAGCTTGTAGAGGTACAGGTGGAGAAGCTCCCGGCTCCAGTACTTTGACTTAGTGTAGCTAGCACACTAAGGGCAGTTGCTAGTACTCCGACTCTTCTCCAATTCTCTCCTCACTCACTCTCCTCTCTTATTTCAATCACAACTACTAAAAAAGTAAAAGTCTACTCTACTTTCCTTGTGAATTGAAATGGGATTTATTGTCTCCTTGAGAGGGAAGGGAGCCCCTTTTTATACTAAATCAAAGGCAGTGCTCCTCTGTCATAGAACCTCCTAAATTATATGGCCCACATGCACCTGTCATTGTCCCTAAGACCTCTAACAGCGATGCATGTACATCGGATAACCTAAGAAGATCTGTCGGGTGCCCTCACAGGACCCCGATTCAACTACGTTTGACAACTCATACCAGGATCGACAAAGGAGTAACTGCAACATTACAACATTTGTTACAAAACTTTACATCAAAGTGCGAAAGAATAACAACAATTAAATTATAAATCATGATTAAGTTAACTTTTTACAAACTTAACTTGTATTACGAAAGTCGAGTAGAACTACAGAAGACAACTTAGGTAGAGCACCTAAGTCAGGAGAGGACAACCAGATCATATCGAGCCCACCGACATGACCTCGGTTAACTGTACCAATCAAAACCTGCAACAAGGGTTAACAAACCCTGAGTACTCAATTGTACTCCGCAAGACTTACCCAACGAAAAGAAAAGACTCCAAGGATATGCTGGCTTAAGGGAAGTAGTGAAGCTAGAAAAGAGAAGTTTTGCAGAAAAGCTTACTACCAGTGCATCCTTGCTTTCAAACTTTTAATGAAGTTTTGGCTCCAGTTTTAGTATAGCCTAATTATAGCTAACTTTTGCACTTGTATCTATCTCAATCATAAATATAATTATCACACTTGTTATTCACCTCTTTTCCATCTCAAGTCCAATAGTAACCATGTTCTAGTTGTTGCTACGATGTTGGTACACAGTTAAGACTCCTTTCTCATGGAGCAACGACGATTCGAACCGCTTGATCTCCCTAGCTGGGGCTTCCTAACCACACGACATATGCAAGTCCTTGACCTGCATATATCAACTCTTACTTGGGTCACCCAAAACCAGAACGTGTCCATCGCCACCAGAGAGCACAGTACTCCTCGAACCCGGCCCAATTCTAGCCCCGAGGGTACACGCTACTCTCGCCATCTCTCCACTCCTAGTGTGAGGTTAGACG
This sequence comes from Saccharum spontaneum, assembly GCA_022457205.1. Classification (NCBI taxonomy): domain Eukaryota; kingdom Viridiplantae; phylum Streptophyta; class Magnoliopsida; order Poales; family Poaceae; genus Saccharum; species Saccharum spontaneum. The sequence continues at coordinate 33,131,090 of CM039616.1, read as the reverse complement.
TTCTCGTGATGGAATAACCGAAGTAAGGATTACCCTTCCTTGGGTATGTGACTAGTACTATCCAAAACTCCTTGACTCGAGGGCCAACAACGGACAGTCCTTAATCGACAAAGACGGGACCAACCACCAAAGACGATTCCCATGCCCTGTCTGGTCTCAAGTTCATTCTCATATTCATTTCCACATGCTCTCATGACCTGTCATTAGGTCAGAAGAAACAAGGAATACCTATTTTGGTGATCAAAGAAAATATTATTCGACTTCTACCGAAGTCTAAGCATTACTAAGCATAAAAGATCGACCTACATATACTTGTGGGATATCATCTAGATATAAATGTAGATCAAGGTAATCATGTAGCAATGGTATCAACCAACTCCTACTAACTTAATGCACATTACACTAGACTCTAAGTGTAATAAAGCATTTATAAAATAGAAGAGTGGTTATATGTCCGGGGCTTGCCTGCGTTGCAGCGGTGGTTAGTTCTCGTAGAAGTCAAGTTTGACACCATCAGCACGGGGGGATGACACCTTTCCGAAGATTGATCAACACCAACCTCATCATCACTTGTTCACCACGGATCTTCTCACTCTCATAGGCACTACACGTATATAAATGATGCGATGCTTAACATGATGGAATACATGCCATGATGCATAATGATAAACAAAGCATAGCATACAAGAGACATTTAGAAAGGATAAACATTAGTTTTCTACTTGAGTACAACTTTCCTTCGCGATACCGTTACAAGCTAACAAGGTTAATTTAAAGGTTAACTAACCGTAACTTTGTTTTTACCCAAGAGGTTGCATCTAATAACAAGTAATTCTACCATAAGACCACTAAGTATTAACATAAGTAAGTTATTAGCTACTAATGACATATGCGAATTACATTAATCACATATCAATAATTCTTTAATTAACAAGTTAATCATGAACTCAAATAATTAATTAAAGTGCCAAGGGTCATTACATGTTAATGACCCAAAGTTATCACTTAATCCCAAAATCACACCAACCCTAAATTTTAATTTATTCTAATCAATTAAGCATTTATTATATAATAAATAAAGGCATATAATAAAGTATATAATTAAAAGTTATCAAAATAGTACCATAATTTTTGTGAAGTTATTTCTAAGCATATAAAGCATACTCACTAAGTCATGGAACTTGCATTTCTTAATTAATTGAGCTAATTTTTAAGCATAAAAAATACTCAAAATGATTGTTTCATATTTTTATATGATAGATCATATCATAGACATATTACAAAATTTATTTCACAATTTTATCAAGCACCAATTAATACTTAAGAAATAAACAAGAATCAACATTTTAATTATTTTCTAAAAAAGTAAAACATAACTCCGGCCCGCAGCTTTTCCAACTGGCCCATCTCCTCTTTCCTCGACTGGGCTGGCCCAAACAGCAATGGGCCGCCCTCTTCTCTCAAACAGGGACTGACAGGCGGGGTCTGCCTGTCATCCCTCTTCCCCCGACATTGACCGCGGCGGTGCGGTGGTTGAGCGGCAAATTGACGTCGCCAGTGAGGTTTTCAGCAGCGTGACTAGACCCTACGGCTTCACCATGACCACGTGCATCACCACATCTATCTGGTTGAAAGAAATGGGCACAGCAGCAAACGCGGTGACAGCTTTGGCGAGTTGGATACGGCGAACGGTGGCTACTCCGGCAGTGGCGAGGGCATCTACGGCTTCCTTACGTCCAGGCAAACTCGACAGGCTAGCTAAACGAATAGGACATAGCTCCTAACGAGTTTGACCACGTGCACGGTGGCGCGGCAAAACAGAGCTCACCGGCGAGCACACGGTCCCGCATCTACAGGGCGGTAGCGGCTAAACCAAGAACGGGCGTAACCAGGAGCTCACCGCGATCCTCATGCGACTGTTGGTTGAAGGCGAAGCCGACTGGAGAGCTCTGGCCACGGTGCGACCAAGCTCGGCGGCACGCTGTCCCTACGCGAGGAAGATGGCGGTGCGCGGGCGGAACAGGCACGTCGAGGCTAGGCGAGCTGGCTCAGATGAGGCGCAAGGAAGTGGTGAACATGACTACGCGATCAATTTGAGGAAACAGCGAGCGGTGGCGCGGCGCTTTGCCGGCGGGATCAGGAGCTTGACGGTGGCGGCAAAAGAAAGAAGAAGATGACCGGCACTGGAGCTTTTATAGGCCAGGGAGGAAATGGAGTGGTACCTGGCATCTTCGCGGACTCGCCCACGCGGCCAGCAGTGCGCTATAGCACACGCGCGAAGCGCCGAGAACGGCCTCGGTGTCCGCCGGTGAACCGAGAAGAAGAGAGGAGAAAACAGAGACGGCAAGGTTACTGTAGTACTAATACCACCACATTCATCCATTTTCTGTTTTCTTCAAATTACTCCTAAATTTGCATAGCAACTTTAAAATCTCCAAAAATGAAAGTTGTTCAACTTTTCAAGATCTCCAACTTTGCTTTTGTGACCAAACTCAAATTTTGAATAATTTTTGAAATTTGGATTTGAATTCAAAAGGGGACAAAAGTAGGGTTTATGTAGATTCAAAATTACTTCAAATTTTTGAATACAACTTGAAAATCTGTAAAAAGAGAAAATGTAAAAATTTTGAAGATCTACAACTTTCATAATGGGGCCATCACCCAATTATGCCTATGTTGAGCATTCTTAACGTCATTACCAAAAGTAGACTTAGTTTTCTAATTCTGATAACGGCGCCAAAAATGCCGAACCTATCCCTCATGCCACTTAAGCCAAGTTGTCATCCCCAGCATGACATGAGAGACGCGGTATTGAAATATGCAACTGCTCTTCTAAATAAATAATAAATAAGATCTGCAAGCGCACAGATTAATACCGATGTAGCATTTTAACCGGGAAGTATTCCAGGTATCGTTATTTATATTTTTACCACTGGGAAGGGATTACTAACATCAATGTTGATTATGGAATGGAATATAGGAATGAGTATCAATCATTGCATGTATAAGTGAGAGCATTCATCTATCTCTTGCATACAGGGGTAAGTGTCACATAAAATATAGATAAAGTATGAATGGTGACAAAGATAATTAATCTGATCAGCTAGCCACATATAATAATGATAAGCACCTCAACAGATATTCTAGCAAGTCATTAGCATGGTATTAAGACGAACTACAAGGATATTTCCTAAGTTATTCTTAACTATAAAGTCTAGCATATCATAGTTAGTGCAAGTACACTTGGCAATCATTGCGAAAAAGGACTACGCCCATGCATAGTGATATTATCAAGGAAGATGAGAAACATAGCAATCACTCCCCCGTAATAATGTTGCTCTGCCTGCCTTACACACGGGAGGGGGACTATATAAGAACCAACGAAGTTGTCACCATCGCGGACCACCCCACGATCCGGCATATAAGGTGCAATCGCAGATAAATATGGTCTAAGCACCACGCCTACACAATATTTATCATTTACCCATGGATCCGATGGATAAATGCTATACGATCCTAAACATGTATATAATTCCAATCTAACTAAGCCAAGCGTATAACTACGATAAACTAAGAACAATATAATCGCAAACATAAACAAGTAGAGCATAGTCATAATCAATATATTGAAATAGAACAAAGTTGTATTCATCATATTGAAGAATAAAGATGAACAATGAAGAACAGTAAAGGAATTACCAAGAATCCTCTTGACAGATCCGGAAACCAATCGAAGATTGACTCCTTCTAGTTCTAATCCTATGTAGCTATGCTATACTAGAGATCTAGTTGATGTGGTGGCTCTAGGGCTTGATCAGAGACTCGCCTCCTGAGATTAGGGTTTGAAGAATGAGAATGAGGGAGTGCCTCCTCCAGGGGCCAGGGGTCCTGCTTATATAGCCCCCTCAAGTGAACGTGGGCCGTCGGATCAAACCGACATTAATCACACGGTTTTCCTTGATCCCTTAGGTCGGTGGAGCATAATCCGCGAGATGGAGCCTGATTGGCTCTCAGGCCAGGGCGGCCGCCCTAGGGAGCAGGGCGGGCGCCCTGCCTCCGGGCCCGTTCGGCCTCCCGTTCGATCTCGTGGCTTCTGGAGTCTTCTAGATGATAGAAAATCGGTGAACACGTTATTATCTCTATGTAAACCCGACGTGTGGGCCTTTCCTCCGTATTTTCTGATAACCCCCTGCAAAAACAGACAAACACCAAAACTCATGGAATTCTGTCAGATAAAACCCTAAGTCTAGGTGTTGGTTGCATTTGGATCCTTTTCTTTATTTATTTGATAACTATATTTGGTACTTAAGGACCGTCAACAAACTCCCCCAAGCTTACCTCTTGCTCGTCCCTGAGCAAGGATAGACTCATTATGGATCAGAAGTTGCTGCAACGCCTTTGAACGTTGACGGTACATATGCTTTCAAATAAGGTCTCATCCCTGAGTTAGAGTAAACTGTCAAGACTTAAAACTTACTCATTTTACCTTTCACCATGGGGCTTGCAACCGTCACCTGCATCTTGAGTGGTTAAAAGATAGAACGGTCTAGTCAAACGCCATGTCTCTTATTCTTGATCAGCTATAGCTCTGGAGTTTTTTGCAAATTTTTCAAATAAAACTCAGAGATTCCTTGTATGACTTTCTCGGGTCTCTCTTTTGTGGTATTTCTGGATCCTTACCAAGGCAGTAATGGTATATGCCTTCTCTCTCAAAGTATGTGGTATTTATGGTATAAGGCGTAGTGACATTGCCTTCTCTCTCACCCTACTCTAATAAGGCTTCGATATCTAGAGCTCATAGGTGGGAGATACAGTATACATACTCATAGAACATTTATTGCATAGTCAAACCATGGATCCAGAGAAACAAGTCAATAAGTCAAATCAAGATGTGCATGTGTGGTGAATGAGTGGTGTATGGTGATAACAAAAGTCTAATGCTCTTTTTGAGGGAATACATACCTTTCTTGCTTTTTAAAACTTTTGAGGGGAATGAGATGCTCTGTATTTTCTCTTCTTTTTTTCTCTCAGGTGGGTATCTTGTACCCCTAATTCTACTGTCGGACACTTGTCCATTTTTACCTCTGGTCTTACTTTTTCTTTCTTCGAGGTTCTGAGCACTTGCTCCTTTTTATTTCCTCGTATTTATATATATTTTTTTAGAGCAATCTCCCTCTTTTGAAAATATAGCAAGTGGTAGTAGAAATGACTTGAGCATTAACTTCACAGGGAATAACAGGAATGGGATAATGTTTTTGGCTATTCTCTCCCGGGTCAGGAGTAGAATAATTTTGGGTGAATCTGGAGATGGAAATGAGTGGATATATGTGGATGCGTACTTCCGGAGTAGAAGCAGCATGTATGAGTGAACGTGCAAGTGAATCTTGATTTTAACCACATGACAAGTTCCTAAGGGTCTACACAGCTTGACCACACTCAATGCCCATAAGCAGTAAGTAGTAAAAGTGCGGCTCTTATTCTAACAAGCATGTATATATGGCTGTGGTAGGAATTTAAACTCTCATCATACAGGAACTCATCATGCAACATTTTAAAGATTTTCAAAGATAAAAATCTCCAGAATTCTAGCATCTCTAGGAACAGATAAACAGCAGCTCAACCTTCCCATATCATATCCGCTAACAACTTAGACTTCAGATCAAGTTCTCTTCCCACTAGTTCAGGTTTAAAGCCAGTTTTAAATTATAACAGTTATGTCTAAACTAGAGAGAGAACAAATTTGAAAATTAGGTAGAGCAACTATTCATCATATCCATGCTAGAGTTTTATTTTCAAGATTCAGTTTAGCATAGCTACTTTATTTATTTATTAAACTAAGCAAATATATATAAACACAAAATATTTATTTGGCTTTTCATGATTATGCATCTTTTTATTTTAATAAAGCATAGGTATAACTGTAGATAAAAATACTTATTAGGATAAATGGGGGTGCTCTCCCCCAAGCTGGATCTTGACGTAATTTCTTCTGATGTAGCTAGCAGGTGCAGAGGTGTATTTGAATGTCGGCAGCACCCTGACAGCGATTAGGATGTCCTCCATCTGCTAGTCTTCCTGAATTCTGTGGAGCTCAAATAGACAACAAAGCTTCGTGGAACTTGATTAAGTGTTAGCATAAATATCTAGCCTTTATCATGTTTGAGCTTCCTTGATAAATGTCACTCTCTATTTTTATTTTCATTTTTATAGAATAGAAAAAAATATATATTATTAATTTTTTATGCCACCACAGTGAATGTACTTATGGGTTTTATGCCACTCGCATACTCACATGGGGCTTACTGTTTTTAACTTTTTTTTAGACAGAATGAACATGATTAACTAAGCAATAATTAAAGGGAAAATGATAACTACCAAGTTTACCTCTTGGCATGGCGTTCGGTGTTTTTAAGTCCTCCGAACAGGACTTCTTTTCTTCTTAGTTGTCCTGGGATTTGGGTGGCGTAGACGGTGGTTCCGGCAGCGCCTCCTCTTCTTGTGTAACTGTCTTCGCTTTCCATACCCGACTTGGTGCTTCGGTCTCCTGTTGTGTATCCTCGGGCCTTATGACCTCTCCTTCATAGTCTGCCCATACGTCCTTGATGGTTTGCCTCCTTTGGTTACGGTTACGTCGCCTTCTTCTTGTCCTGACCTGCTTAGAATCTTCAACTATATAGTTAGGGTCATTAAAGTAGCGGCGTACCTTCTCAGAGGGGAAATGCATATGGACTTCTCCGGTTCCAATGTAGATGATTGCTTTGACGGTGCCTAGGAACGGTCTTCCTAGGATGATGGGTGGATCGTACTCGTCGTCTCCCATGTCAATGACCTGAAAGTTTGTATGGACAAAATGATCGTTAATTTTAACAGGGACATCGATTACTATACCTTCGACCTTTCGGGATGTCTGATCTACCATCTGGAGCTGAGTGTATGTTGGTTTTAAGGGCATGGTCCCGTACAAGAGCTGATAGGTGACTGTGGCCATTATGTTGACGCCTGATCCAGTGTCGCAGAGCGCCTTCTGAAAGGAGTATCCATTGATTGAGCACTCAATGCTTGGCATGCCTGGGTCGTCCTTCTTGATTAGGAACGGCGACTTGAGTCGACCATCTTGACCTCCTTGAGCTGCAGTGACCATCTTAGCTGATTCGGTCCATCCTTA